>JAPMOQ010047630.1:1574015-1692545 GCA_026543055.1 Argiope trifasciata | reverse complement strand
CAACAGCAATCGGTTAGGGTTAGCGTGATTTTGACCAATTATTACAAACTATTCTGTTTATTTTCTTACCGTTTTATGAATGTAAAATCAAATGCTGCTAATTAATAGATCTTTCGGATTTATACTGAAGTACTTTTACATTAAAATAAAACATAATAAAGGAAATAAAAAATGTCTAATCTGCATTGCGTTACCCCAACTGGCTCAGGAAAGTCAATCATGTGCATTACGCCAACTGGCGTTGAAAGTTCACGTGTGACTAATGACAACTGCATTTTCATTTAAATTAAAAGCTTAAAAATTATGTGTATTATACTGTAGAAGCTATCTCAATCTCTATCTATACTTATAATAAAGCTCAATGTGTGTGTGTGTGTGTGTGTGTGTGTGTGTGTGTGTGTGTGTGTGTGTGTGTGTGTGTGTGTGTGTGTGTGTGTGTGTGTGCGTGCGTGCGTGCGTGCGTGCGTGCGTGCGTGTGTGTGTGCGTGTGTTGGCGCTCTACAGGCCAGACCGTTGGACCTACAGCTACCAAATTTGGTACATGTATACCTTGGAGGTCCGGAATGTGCACCTCGGAGCCCTTTTTTCGAATTAATTAATTTAATTTGAATTAATTAAAATTTAAGCGAAATTTCGACGTTTTTCCGCTATAACTTCCGAAAATATGATCGCATAAACATGATTTTTACATCAATTTGAAAATTAAAAAATTAGCCTTCTAATGGTATCAGTGTTTTAATGTATAACTCAAGCTTCTATTTTTAACGAATTTTTAAAGAAATATTTTAACCATGTTTTTTTAGCACGTGACTAGATAAAATAAAAGAATGCCGGAAGTTCAAATAAAAAAAAAATTATCATCGCAAAATAAATCTACAAAAATGATACTTTCAGCACGTGACTGGATAAAATAAAAGAAATATAAAATGTGATATTTTCTTTAAAAAATAAATGCAAAGCAAAGGTTTCTACAATCTTTTGCAATATCTATATCATTAACTCAATAAATCTTCTTTATTTACGGTAAACCTGATGGAATTTAGACAGGATATGCATTGAATTCCCGACTTAATGGCATATTTATGTAATGGTTTGCAATATCTGTATCATTAATTAAATACTTTTTTTCCCTTTCTCGCTTTCTTTAAAAAAACATATTTAATATTTTGGCAACATCATCGAAATTTTTTGTAATATTTAGGAAGCATAACCGAGGTTAAAACTGACTGATTTATAAAAGTAAAGAATATTATTAGTAAAACGTGTACTTTTAGAACTTTCCGTCCATCATCTTAAAGAAAATATTAATTTCAGATCAATCAATGTCCGGAATTACTTTAAGGCTAATGAATATGTGATTTAATTGAAAATTTTAGAACGCTTTACTCATGGCGAACCAGCTGGTCGCCAAAGGCGGCTAGTAGATTAATAAAATAGACTTGACTTGATTTTAAAGAAACACGGACACGATTTACTGTTTTGTTTTACTTCGCAAATGCAAATACATTATTTTTAGGCGAATTGTGTGTTTTTGTTATTAAATTGTATTTATGTTAGTTATATAACTTTCGTATATGCTTATACTTTTAAATGTATGGTTTTTAAGTTAGTTTTAGTTTTTTTTATTTGTCATTACTTGATATTTTTCGAAATGCCCAGAAAACGCAAATCTAATCTTCCGAAGAGGAATAATAAAGTTCTGGATATGAAAGTAGCTAGTTGATCTGTTTGCAGTTTTAGTGAGTATTTGCGGACTTTCAAATCACTTCCAGCTGATAAATGCAAGGGGGCTTTATCGCCCTCACAATGACCAAATCATTAACAGACCAAAAACAGCAGCTGGGAAATCTTCTTGCACCAGTGCAAGTTAATAGTATGGGACGAAAGAGTATATAGGCGTTAAATCACAGTCTGTAAGACATCCGAGGTAACTAGACGGTAATGAGCGGCTTTGTCGTTTAACACGCAGATGATTTTAGACAGCCACTGCCGTCTACTGATCAGACCGTCAGTTCTCATACATCAAAATTTTCGAAGTCGCGGGTAAGAGCTATCTATAAATAAATATAGATATCCGTTTATTAATAGCTTGTTGTATTCCAGGCCATTGGACAAAGATCGTTTCATCGCTCCAGATATAGATGCTGTTACTGAGCTCTTAAGAGATGGCAAAATTTGGGATGCTGTGTTTCCACACATGGAACGTTACAAAGCAGAACAAGGAGTTGAAACTCGCCCATCATCACCCACGACAAGCAGCACTCACAGCAGTCAAAACATCTACTGTTACAGGAAGCGCCGTCATGCAAGCAATAATTCCAACGGATACTCCAATGACGGCTTCGTCAACTCCTATGACAGCGAGGAGGAATTTTCGATCAAAGTAAATGATGATGATTATCCTCACAAGTTGCCTAAGCTGACAGCAATGAAACTTTCAAGGCCATTGTTTGTAGTTGAAGAGTGATTATATTTATTTATTTTTTTCAAAGATTGTCAAAACTATGTGTTGTCTTCGTCGTGAAAATCTTCCTATTATTTGTTACCATGCAGAAAAATATTGTATCGGTACAAAAATTTTACGCAAGATTGTTATCTGTTAAAAGAAAGTCTTCGGAGTTCAGGCAATGTGAATGAACTTTGAAGAAAAAAATGGCCACATGTGTTTAATTTAAGTCAATTCTATGAATATAAATTTAAGTAAATCGATTTAAATAATTAATATAAAACATGTATGTTTTTCTAAGAAAGCAAATTTGACCATATGTGTTCAATGCCTCTTTCAGACTTTTTGTGTTATTTGCATATTTTATTATTTTTTCTTTTTGTCCTTCAGTAACTCCCTCCAGTGTGTTGTGATTTATCATTCATTGTATATAGAACATGCTGGATCATTTAGAGTGCTATGTATAAAATATGCATTTTATTAATAAATTTAATTATTTCATGCTTGAAAATTATTGATGTTAGTGTCAATTTTGTTTGTACGAAAGCAAATACCTATAAAAGTGCTTTAAAAAAATCTCAGGCAGAAAAATAAATTTTCGACTTATTTATATTGTGAAATGAAATACTAAATTTCATTAAGTCCGAGAAAAATTTATAGACTCCTGATACAGGTTAAATCGTCTATACATAGTATAAAATGAAATCTTCTGAAAACTCTGTATGTTTGAAAAAGAAAAAATCGAGAAATACTTAACTGATATTGGAGATATTTATACCATTTTGTAAGGCATTTATTGGGGAATATTTAAGCATATTGAATTCATATCAAAATTAAAAAAAGATTTTTATAATTGCGATATTTAATTATTTTCCTACTGCAATCCGTGCATGCGCAAAGCAGCAGTATCTGTGCTTTGCACTTACTCGCGCATATACGAAAACCTCAAACTGAGCATGCGCTAATTGCAATAGTTGTGGTATGCATATGTGTTGCATTTCTTAGTCTACGTAGGATTTTAAACAGCAAATCAAAACTCACTATGCCGAAAAAAAAATCCATCCTTGACTGGAGCTTATCAAAATCTAAATATTTCATTTGTAGCGCGATAATGAAAATGCACGTTAAGAAAAAAAGTTAGCTAAGAAATGTAAATGTAAGAAAGGTTCAGTTAGCGAATATCAGAGAATTAGAGTCCACAGTTAATAGAGGAGTATCTTCTTTTGAGCAAAGAAACCATTGCTCTGCAATTGAATTACAGAGACAGAATAAATCAGACTTAAGTTTAAAACTAATTTTTCCAATTGGATGTTATGTCACAGTCAAAGCTGTGCGGTTACTGCTAGTATGAAATAATTGAAATGAATTAGTTTTAATTCATAATAAGTGTCCTCCTTTCAAATACTTTGTGAAAAATCGGCTAAAGTAAGCTAAAAGTAAATCTAATTAATCCGCTTCATATCGATCTTTGAAAATGACAATTTGTATTTCAATATCATTATCAGGAAATGTGGCATTGTTTCTTTAATAGGTGGCTTTTTGTTAAGTAAATGTTCATTAACTATGACAATTATGACTAAAATAAATACCTTTTTTTTCATATTCAATTGTTAGAAACACGACTGGTTTTATATATGATTTAATTGTGGCACAATAATTAAATAACGGCATTGAGATTGATTTTTAAAACTATTTGTATTGATAAAGAGACCAGGAAAAACCGAGAACTCTTTTTCATACAATTTATTTCCCGGTTCCCTCAATCAAATTCAAGTAAATATCCATAATAACTTTTATTTCTTACTAAGTTTTCAAATTGCATTTTAAATTTTGTAATGAACATGTTCGTGAACTTCTAATGAATTCTTATTGTAGCTGATTTCAAATAATCTTATTAACGTAGAACAAACATATTTAATGCTTACATTATTCAAAACACCAACAAAAGTTCTTTTATATCTATCGATATATTTGCTTTTAATTCTTTGAACCATTTTATTCGGAATTCATTTAACAAATGGAATTTTGTCAGAATATTAAATATCTTAAGTCGATATTATTCTTCCTCATTGCATCTATAAAACAATAGGAATGGTTCATTCATGCAAAAGAGATTTTTTGGGGAGGAAGGGGTGATTCTTTTAAATGGAATAGCCAAAATAGATTGTATTATTTAAAAAGATTCCAAACAATTTAAATATTCCTCGATTGAACTACCGGGGTATCAGAGAAAAATTTAAATTCGATGACTAACTGAGAATTGTCATGTGCCTAGACTAGAGATCAGAAACTAGGATATCTAACACAATTGAATTCGAAATAGGCCGATAAGAATGGAATTAAAATAATTCGATTCCATTCTAATCATCCATATAAAATGGAGAGAATTTTAGTTTTTCAAAAATTTTCAAATCTCTAATTCAAAACATATTAGGAGAATGTTTCAGACTTGATGCGCTTATTTTTAAAATTTACTTTCCATTAAATAAGTCTGTTATTGTGATTATAAGTTCATACTCTAAATTTATAAGCCAAAAATATGATATGCATATATATCTATAAATAATTCCAACAATAAAAGTTAAAATAGAAATTTAAAGGAAGCTCAAATCTCAGTCCAAACAACCTTTTTATCTCCGATTCGTCATTTTTTTCATTGTTATTTTATTTATTTTTGTTTAATTATAGAGCAGCGAGAATATGTCAATGAAAAATACTCTTAATATCATCCTAAAGGATTTCGATATAAAGCTTGTAATTAAAATAACAAAAAGTATTATAAAATATACTAAAAATGCAATTAAAAAATCAATTAAATAAAATTGCATTGCTAAAATTCTTATATTTTAACTTTCAAAATGTTGTAAATATGTTTTTTTCTCGAAATTATTCTCTAAAGTTAAAATCAATGTGAAAAAAAAAGTTAACATTCTCATTCAGTTTTAATTAAGAACTTAGTTAAAATGATAAAATAAGATCAATATATACATGAGACCATGCACAAATGGTGTAAACCCAAGCCAACTCTCAAAAAATACAAATGATTCTTTTCAAGAAGCAAGATTTGAATTAATGAAATATTTGTGCATGTTCACTACAAATGCTGCGTCCTAATATCTGAATCGTGGGTTATCTTATCAGTTATTAGGATGTGGAATTTCTTTCAGTAATTCGTTTTAATAATATTAAATAAAAAAATTATTATCAGATGTCTGAACATGCAAAATGATCATATCTCAAGTTCCAATCACCCCTATTAATTTTTAAATTCTAGTTTCAAACCTCTTGGCTTTTTTAATACAAATGTGTCTGCAAATTCCCTCTATTCACGGAAAGAAATACAAATAATAGAAACAAATGGATTGGAAATGAAGATTCATGTATTAAATTTTGTTAAAACTAATTTATTTTTAATATATATTTCATTCAATAATTCTTTGAATTCTGAAATTCATTGACTAGTTTAAAATATTTCAGAATTACTAAGTTTAGATGTAATGATAACCTATTTTTGTCAATCACAAATTATTTTATATGTATCAAAAATTGTGATAAGCTGCCAATTTAATTTCTTCATTCGAAATAGGTTATCCATGCATTTGACAGATAAAGTTGTTGTTGTTTCGTATGGCACTTGTCAACGACAAGCCCGCTGACGATATCAGCGATTTTAAATCGAGAAAGCGTCTCTTATTTTCTGCAGCGTCATCTAGGCCCAAGAGTACGTCTTATCCCTTCATGTGCCACATTCGCTTGCACAACCCCTTTTTACAGGGGAACACATTCATATGCCTTAGATATTGAACATAGATGAAGAACAACTGTTCGAAAACCAAAACTAAACACGGAATCTTTCAGAAATCAAATAGGTCTGCATCTACTAGATGCTGGGTACTAAAATCAAAATAAGTTTAAAAGTTTTTCATAAACATAATGGACGATATGTTTTCGATATTGTTTATGGACAAATGGACGATACAACACTGATACACTTACAATAATCACACCGAGATCACAATCCGTACTGAATATATTACGCAACTCGCAGGCTGAGGTCACAACATCGCCGATTGGTGGCAGTAACTTTTCGCTTAGTGTTACAACATCGCCCCCTCCCTTGAAACCCAGAAAGAGTCTCAAGTACATAACAAACATTACTCAAAAGATCGAGCTTTTTAGGTGCTTTCACACATCTGCCAAAGGAGGTGGTGTATTTTCACAGAATTATATCAGCAGCAGATGCTGATTTTTTTTAATTATAACACACATCATGAGAATTAGATTCCTCTTCAACAGGTTCCTTATGAATAAATGGATTTGAATAAATTTCTAAAGGATAAATTCGCTGGACAGGGCGTAAAACTGACCCAAGCTGCGTTTTAAGTTTAACTGTCCGAATTTTCCCATCACGTCCAGGAATCAATTCAATATTTTCGCCAAAACCCAAAACAAATGCTTTTTGTTATTATCATCTACTAAAACTATTTCTCCAACTTGAAGGTTACGCGAATGCTTTTCATTGTGTTTTTGCACAAGTTGGCCAAGGTATTCCTCTCTAAAGCGCTAACGTAGGTCTTTCAACAAGTTGTTGCGATATTGTTTCCTTTTGTTGAGATATTTCGAATTTAACTCTTCAAGATCTTCAGCGTTCGAACTTTAGTTTTCATTAAGGAACATACTAGTAGTGGGAGGATCAATTTTTCTGTATTTTCTGAAACACAAGTTAACGGCCTACAATTGATGAAGGATTCACAGTCACAAATTATAGTATATAGTTTACCATAAGTTAAAATTGATTTTCCATATGAACGTTTTAACAGAACGTTTTAACAGTTTTTCCAAGCTGCAAAAACTGTCACTTGTTTCTCGAACCGCAGGATACCATATTGTGATGCAAAGAAATCCGTTGTGTGCCGAATATTTTCTTTGTAGCAAGAAACATGGGATTTACGCAGGAACAATAAACTGCATTCAATTAAGCCTTTTACGAGCTTATGGCCAGTCTTACCTGTGCGTAGAGATAGTGTTAAATTAACACGTCTTTGTATAGGGCACACTCGCTTTACTCACAAACACCTACTATTTGGTGACAGAGCGCCTATATGTCCCACATGTCGCACAGATTTTACAGTTCATCACATTTTGATCGAGTGCTCAGCTTTCAATATTCATTGTAACCAGTTTTTTCACTCATCATCCTTGACTCTCGCTGATTTATTGGGACATTTTTAAATTCAAACATTTTTAAATTTTTATATGCTATTAAATTTTTATCTTGCATTTAAATTCTTCAAGCGCTTTCACTTCTTAAATTTTTTTATTGTAACTACATAACCCTGTACTACTTTTTCCAGTGTTTTTTAGCTATTATATTCTGCTTTTATGCAACTATTCGTTTATTTAAACTTTAATGATCATTTAACCACTTTTTAACCATATGGATAGCGCAGCTTGGCCAAAGATGGCCCTTGTGCCAAAAAATCCAAAACAACCAACCAACAGATCTTTTTGAGTCTGAACCAACTTTTCCCACCCGCCTCCCCACCAAACTGCTTTAGGAGGAATAAATCTCCAAAATACTTTAGGAAATCTTGTTTCTATTAGAATTTTACTCGAATTCAATTTTGAGAGATCACTAGAAGCGCCCCGAAAGTTGACTCCATTATCGCAATAAATTGTCCGTGACCGGCACATCTAGCGATAAACTGTTTAAGAAACAAAAGGAAAGATTCAGAAATAAAGAAATTACAAGCTCAAGGTGTATGGCGCAATAGACTGCATAAGTAAAAAGAACTATCCACAAATTTTCTTTATTTTTCAATGACAGTGGCCGTGCCAAATCTATTCCCACAATTTCGAAAGGCGCACAATTTGTTACTCTATCTGGTGGTAAAAGCGTGAGTTCGCTTGACATAGGTTTTATTTTAAAACGCTTACAAATTATATAATTATACAAAACATCTATAATAGCTTTCTTAGACCTTATGATTCAATTTTTTTCTCTCATTGGGCTTCACATCATTTGAATTCCTGCATGACAATTTTTATATGTAGAAATGTAATTAAAAGTTTAGTAAATACGCATTTTCTAGGTAATAATATTGAGTACAGAAAATATATATCCTTATTCCGGTTCATTATTTTTGTTTTTACTTTTAATATACCTTCATTGTCAAGAAAAGTTTCAATGAAATCGGAAGATTTTACATCAGAGAGATAACAATGCACTAAAAGAATTAACTTTTTCTCAGTGTATTCAATTTCAGATTATGAAAGTTCAGAGACTTTACATTTACCATTATCCTTACAATTATTCACAAATCACAATATCTATGCAAATACTCCAATCATTTTATTGTAATCTGATATTCTTTCTGCATACCAAGGTCGTTTGTCTTAGATTACTAGATTCATGCTTATAGATTTAGACTTTTTCCCTTTCGTTATCAACTTCATGAGGCTGACAAATAATGCTGCTGAAAGGCCAAAACTCATGGTTTCCTTTTAACCATGATGGACTTTTCCACCGTCTCGATTGTAGCATTTGTTTTGGTAAATATTCACGTGAGAGAATGACGGCCGCATTTATATCTCCTGACGCCTGGCGCTATGAATAATGGCGCCTCTCAGTTAATTTGCTGATCTCTTTGAGGCGATTGGTAATAAAAACAGACCAGTCTCCACATTCTTTGATCCACCATAAAGCAACAGTGGAATCAGACCAGAGTGTGAATTTAATGCCTAATGCATTGATAGCTTTGATAACTGAGTTAACAAGTCCGGCTGCGATACAGCAAGCCATCAATTCCAATCTTGGAATGCTAAAAGATTTTAAAGGAGATACTCTGTTCTTACCGCGAATAAGCCTAAGCTTAATTTCACCTTCTTCCTCTGATCTAATGAAGACACAAGTAACATATGCAGTTTTGCATTCGTCTACAAATACATGTAATTCTAATGTTTCGTTAAAGTTAAAAAAAGGAGGCAAAGATACTTCTTTCAATATATGCATTTCGTTCAACCATTTAGAAAACATTTCAGTGACATCAAAAGGTAGTTCATCATCCCAAGAAAAAGGAGATTTCCACAGATCTTGGAATATAAGTTTAAGGAGCAATGTAGAAGGTGTCAACATACCAAAAGGATCGTAAAATTTTTGTACAGTAGACAAAATAAATCTCTTAGTTATTCTAATTTCACAAGATAAAATTTCATAATCAATTTTACATTTCAAAGTATTTTCATCTAAATTCCAAATTATTCTTAAAACTGAAGTATTTCCTGAATGTTTACTAATATGTTTACATTCAAAATTGCTCTCCCAACCTCTCAAATTAAACCACCTTCTAGACATAATGATTTTTGCCTTTTCAATAAAATCCTCAGTCTCTGAAATACTACAAACTCCAGTTAAACAATTATGAACATAAAAAGAACATTTGAGTTTCTGCACAAAATCATAACATTCTGTATAGTTTTCAAGAAGAAGTATAATTGTAACATTCAATAAAAAGTGGCTCAAAGAAACACCAAATAGAATTCTACAATGTCTGTAAATCAATTCATCAATACAAGGATAAAAGAATCTAAGAAAATTTCTGTCTTTAGGGGCAACAGATAACATTAAGTACGCTTTCTCAACAGCTGTACCAATACCAATTCGATACATTCTAAATCGAACGAGAATATCTGTATTAATTCTATTACATTGAATCCCTTACACAAACATTCGTTCGAAGGAGGTTTCCCTCTCTCAAAAGCAGAAACGTCGAAAAGTGGAAAACCTTTTGTAGTTTGGCTTTCCAATTTTATTACTAGCTGGTGTTATAAATAATGGCATTATTTATTTAATTCAAAATCTGGTACAGGTTCAATAATATTCGTTTTCCTAATCCTCAAAACCTTCTAATAATCCTAAAAGAATTCCCCATTTTTCCAAACTGGTTCATCATTTTTTCGTCTTTTCCAGACTAATTCTTTATTGCAAGGTAAATTCTTAGAATCATGTTTCCAAGGATGTTCAACTTCATATCTTCTATTAGAGAAAATTCTCGTTTTGTCATTAAAATCATTTAAATCAATATCGCCTTTTTTCCTTTCAAATTCGGTGGGGTTAGAAATACCCAAAATAAGTTCCCAAGGGTTATTTACTATAAAGGTCATGGAATGCATTGATAATGTCGTTAAAATATTATCTACTTTATGAGAACCCTTTCAAAAAGAACAGTCCAACCAAGTTTCGTTTCAATGGCAGTTAAACCAAATTCTGATTCAACAGCATTTCCGGTCAATAATTTTTCTAAAACATCTGCGCCTATCAAAAGATTAATTTCCATTTCATTTTGAAAAGAATCCAAGAAATCTATTTTCTTTTCTTTTTTTCAATTAAGTCAAAATATCTTTATTTATTTACCTAGGAATAAAACCACAAATTCTTTTTTCAAAAATAACTTCTAAGCAACAAGAAAATGTTTTGTCTAAATTACTGGCCTCGACTAGGAATACATCATGAGTCATTAGTTTAGTTTCTTTCCTCCCGAATAACGCATGAATAACAGTCTCGGTTCTAAGTGGAGAAATATTGAATTTCTTTACGTTTGTGGGAGCTGACCTTGGAATAGAACTCGGGACCTTTGGGTCTGAAGCCGAGTAACATAACCACAGGACAAAAGCAATTGCTCATTCCTGTAGATGTTATCTATCTTATTAAGATATCACTACACGATCTTTATGTAGCTAGATTGTGAGCCAGAATCGAATACAACACGATTTAATTTCTATTGGCCTTGATATCGAATAAAAATACAAAGTGTTGGCAAAAAGGTAGTACCGCTTTTGTCACAGTTAGAGAGGGAATTATCAAATTTTGGAGTAATACTTTTCGATTTTTTATCGCACATTAAATTAGAAAGATGACTGCTACAATAAAAACAATTTAATTGATTTTTAACATTGTAAAATTTACTTATATGCCCATATTTTTTCAAACAAGAAAAATATGCAACTTTTTTCTTTAATATTAATTTCTTATCATCTAATGACATTTTCTTAGCTGAAAAGCATTTCTCACTAAGGTGTGATTTGTCACAAAAAGTAGTTTTGAACCTTCTTACCTTGCGTTTGAAGACTTACCAATGCTGATGCAGTTATTGATACAATCAGTTGTAGCTGTCCATTACAGACTCTGTAATTATCCCTTCAAAGATAACCTGACTGGGGTCCGAATCCAACTCTAGCAAGATTGATCATTTCTTCACCTTTCACTTCCTGACGTATGAAGTTCATTAATGCTTCTATATTTCGTGGATCTTTAATCTCTGACAGGCTGCGTTGATCCCGGCTCCTTTCTCAGGCCAATAAAATTTCCTCTGTCAAACAAGACTCCACAAATGAACACAGGAATTCACCATATTTTTCCTGGATACGTCCTAGGCCACCTATTTTTCCTTCCAGTTCATCATATAATGCTAGAAGGTTGGTCTTGGAACCCGCATTCTTCATCATCATTGACAGCAAGTCTCTCACGTATATCTGAACCAATAAGTCTTCCCGTCCGAATCTTTCCTTCAGCTGAGCGATGGCTTTTGGATAGTTTTTAGCCGTAACCGGGAAGCTTTCCCCGACACGGGCTGCTTTCGTTTTTTGCACAATAGCTTCCAGTAAATACTGGAACTTGCCTTCATTCGGAATGCTTGCGTTTTCACCGATTTTCTTAAATTCATTCCAGATGGTTAAATATTCTTTGTTGTCTCCACTAAACTTCTTTATCTCAATTTTCGGGATCTTGAACTGCATCTTTCAGGGAGCTTTCTTAGTACTTTCGTTAGTACTAATTTCCATCAAGTACATTTGTTCGACTTCAGAACAAAGCTCAGAATATGTATCCCGATATTCCTCAGCCAATAAAAAAAATCTTCGTAAGCCGTTTTGGCATCTTCCAGTTCAAAAATTCGGTTCGTAACTTCGGTTTGGCATGTTTATGAAAGTATATTGCCCTGCCTCTCACTTATAACGCCCTGTAGTAGCATATGCAACTTTTCATTTGACCTTGTAACATCACTGATGTAGTAGCATTGCCAAAGGCAAGCTCAAAACTAACTCCCACAGAGAAGAGAATCAACAAATTCTTTAAATTTCAAAAAAGATCCATCATCATTGAAACCTTAACACAATGGGAATCTTTGAACCAAGATTCCCATTTTGAGATCATCTCATATCTTCTAACCAAATAAAGATATTTGTTTAGAAATTTAAGTTCCGTATGATTAGAAATACATTAGACATACATTAAACCTCAAAACATACACAAATTCTTTTTTCTAAAGTTTTATACAGTTGCATTTAATGGATTAAAAATCATCATTTTTTATATTAGAAAATTGAAATCATTAAAACTGAACTATAATTACCTCTACACAATCACATTTACTTTTACATTACTTTTTTTACTATACAAGCATATTTAAAATATTTACTTATAAAAAAATATATTAATACAGTGAATACAATTTTTCCAATTCTATCAATAAGTTTTTAATAAAAACATGATATGACTAAAATTTTTGGGTAAAAAAAATGGATTATAAAGGTTTTCGTAATAATCAAAGGAATATACAATCTTATCCTTAATCATTTCAGGTTAGATTAAATGTTAAATATTAAAAAAGTTATTTCAGGATGGATATCAGAATTTTTAAATAAGTGTAAGATGTCACTTGAAGCAGCTGTTCATTTTTAAAATATTGAGCAGAAAGAGCAATTGATTCATACCAAATTCAACGAGCACTCATTCAAAATATCCTGGGGGAATTTGGTTCAACATAAATTTTCTAATCCTGAAATTAAACCCTTCATAAATAAAACTATTAAATATTAAAAATCTTACAAGTGTATAGTAATGAAACTGAAGTCCTAAAGTGATATTTAAGAAATATATTTGTAATGTTTCAATAATGCATTGCATTAATCCAGAACCTGTTAAGGTTGAGAATTTTCAAAGGGGAGAGTAGAAAAACTGGTCCCTTCAATGGATTTCATTGATTTTGACATAACATAACTCAACCTTAACATAAGCAATAGGACTTTGTGTGTGTGTGTGTATATATATATATATATATATATATATATAATGATTTAAAATTTTGGAAGCTGATAGGCAGGTTTGATGGCATTGAAGACTTTTCATTTTAAAGTTCACTTTATTCCCTCTCCAGAGACAAGGTGTGTATTTAAAAGCAGCGCGGTAAAGTAGAAGGGATGGGAAAAGGGAGAAATTAATTTTTCCCTTGTGTTATATAGCATATTTTGATAGGGAAAATGTTGTTTACTGTGCCAAAATATTATTAAGATTCTCATAAAGATTTCTGAATATATGACTTACAAAGAAGGGGAAACGCAGGGATAGTTTTATAAAATTGTTTAGGCCAGCAACTTTTATCAATCACTCACCTAGGGAATCGCTCTAATCGCTGACTAAAGAACTCAGCATTTCTTGAATTAATTAAGTAGATAATGTGGAATGGGACAAGGAAATAAAAGAATAATTAAGAATGACTTGGCTATAGACAAAATTAAGATGAAACTTATGAAACTTTAGAAATTAATTTAGATTTAAATTGAATGTTAATATTATATATATATATATATAGGCAAAAAACATGTTTTTGCAGAGTTTATTAATCCAGCATTTTTTTAAATCTGCCAATCCTTTGATATAATATTAACTGAATTATTAGGAATTTACAGTAGAAAAATGCTCAAAGAGTTTTACACAGTTATGGATAGGTGAATAATTTTTCTCACAAAATATATATTTAAAAGAAATATTTTGCATTATTCAAAGAATAGAAGCATAAAAACAACTTAAAGGACCCTATATATCAGAATAAAAATAAACAGGAATTGATGGTACTTTACCGTTAGCTGAGCACAGTGAAAAAAAAAATCGACAAATATATAGAATTCCACCAAATGTTTTTGTTTTGCCATTCACTTTGATTGGCGACTTGCCTCATGTCTGGTTTACAAAGGCAGCATTTGTACATGTAGAACAGATAAGTGCCAAGGTTTTAATAATTAAAAAAAAAGACAATGAAATATCAAAATTTATTACTTTATTTCCATATGATTAGTCTGTAAAATCAATAGTATGAGGACAAATTACAAATCTGCTAAAAAAATGCAAAAACATAAACAGAATAAAAATTTAACAAATATACAAATATTTTTAATATGAATATATTGATAATTCATCACCAAAAACAAAGAGATTTGAAGTAGAGAATCATTTGGAAGAATGGACAATTTTTTATTTCATTTTACACTGCACATAATATTAAAAATAAACGCAATTGAAATTTTGGCACATTTTTAACATAAACAGATTATATTTATGAAATAAAAGCAATAAAATAATCTTTCAATAATTTTATTGAATACATCAAAATAAAATGGAACCAATTTCAAGAAAAGCAGAATACTTCACTATACACAAATTGAAAAAACATTTCCAAGGATTATTCTTGAGAAGATAACATGATCCCAATGCTATTTTCAAATGGATAATCAAAACTGAAATATAAAATTAAAAGAAATTATTCAAGCAAAATAAAATACTTATACATTTAAATAAACAAAATTTCAAATTATCATCAATCTTTTTATTTGGATATCGCAGTACCATCTATACGTAAACAATATATACTAAAACTAGCCACTAATATTTGATGTGGAGGGGAGAATTCCCTCTGCTTATCTCTGTATCATAAACTATATTTTTCAACAGAGTCTTTTACGGCAGAATAAATGGATTGTATATTTTCCATTCTCCTTTTGTAACATAAATGTGAATTTAATAATCTTTGCTTTGATTTAATAGTAAATATATGTACTATTTTTTATGGAATGAAAATATCCAAAAAAGGTCTATATTATGAATAAAAATATTGAACAAAATTAGAAAGTTACAGCAAGCTTTTCAAGGACAACTAAAACCCCTTTTTTTTTTTTTTTTTTTTTTTTGCCCCTTTGTATTATAACATGGTATTATCTGAAGTAATGAAAACCTTCTATTAAATCACTGTATAAAATATTTCAATACAAAATGTAATGCAAATAAAATATATCATTGTAAAATCTCATCAACAATAAAATACATTATAAACTTAGTATTCAGATTAAACATTAAAAAAAATTCAGAAAACTCCTACTATATGGATTTTTGACACAAATATATTGTTTTTTTTTCTTTTTAATAATTAGGTCAATAGTTTCTTTTGATTGTTTAAAGGGTCTTTATTCTTATTTCCACCTGCTGGAAATCAAATTACTTTTAAAAGTTTAATAAATAAAAAATTTTAATGGAAAAAATGAGATTTTAATCATATAAATGGCAATGCCCTTAACTCAGATAGTATATTGGAACACTATTAAAATATATAAATGATTAAATTATTGGTAAATAGTACTATTGTCAACTAGCATAGAGCTTTCACTTGCAATAAAGAAATAATTCAAAGACTTTTACGAAAATTGTAAAGTTGATGTTAAATTTAAGTCAAATATTTTCACAACAAATGATCTATTCTGATATTAATTTCTGTTGGTTAGTATAAATTACATCCACTTTTAAATTCAAAATGTATGTGTGTTCAAGAATGAAAATATTTTAAATCTGAAGCAGGTTTAGACTCCAAAATTATTATAAAGATGAGATAAAATCAAGCATTTACTTAAAATTCTTGATAACCTAAGCTTTGGTATAGTTTTTATACTACTTTTACAATTTTTCAAAAATGCATATTAAGCATATGCATTTTTGAAATATATATATATATATATATATATATTTGAAAACAAAACAAATTATGTCAAAATCAGAATTAAACTACAAAAAGTAAACAAACCTAAAACCTATTTATAA
This sequence comes from Argiope trifasciata, assembly GCA_026543055.1. Lineage (NCBI taxonomy): Eukaryota > Metazoa > Arthropoda > Arachnida > Araneae > Araneidae > Argiope > Argiope trifasciata. Next base: position 1,676,178 of record JAPMOQ010047630.1, on the reverse strand, counting down.
AAAACCTAAATTAGAATAAATTTAGGAAACGAAACAAAACTTAATAAAGAAACAGAATTAAATATTGGAATCAAAACTAAAAATTGCTTCAGATTCGAACAAGGTTAAAATTAAAAATTTTAAAAACTATCATTATATTTAGTGAGCGCCAATACAGCTACTACCAAAATACAGATGAATCTAAATAAATAAGCAATAAAAGAGTAAATAAAACTAATCTTGGAAAACAGTATTAAAAATGGGAATCAAAACTAAAAATTATTTCGATTCAAACAAGATTAAAATTTAAAAACTATTTTAAAAATTATTGTATTTAGGGAGTGACAAAGCTGCTACAACTAAAATACAGATGAAACTAAATAAATTAATATAATCGAAATAAAAAGGAATACAATAGAATCAAAATTACAACAAATAGAATCCAGTTTGAAGACCTTTCCAAGAGTCGCTTTCAGGCAAGGATTAAAAATAAGGGATTTTTTTCTGTGAGGAATCGGACAATGTCCAGCAGTATTAATCCCTCATTACCTACGAGTTTTTTTGTTTGTTTTTTTTAATCTTGCTCAAATCCAAAGACATTTTTAATTTTGATTCCAATATGTAGTACCATTTCTGTATTTAGTTTCATTTCCTAAATTTATTCTAATTTAGGTTTGTTTCATAAATAGGTTTGAGGTTTGTTTTTTAATTATTAGATAGAATATTTTTGATCATTGGTTCAATATTCTTATATAGATTTATTTTATATAATTTTTCTTTGTTTGGTGATGTTTTTAATGTTTTTTTGTGTCTTTACTGTTAAATTTGTATATCTCTTAGACCTTAATTTTAGGGGGATTTTTGGGTCACAAAGGGTCAATACTGTTGGATATTGTCTGATTTCTCACAGAAAAAATCTCTTATTTTGAATCTTTGCTTGAGGATGACACTTGTAGTAGTCTTTAGGCTGGATTCTTTTTTTCATTTGTTGTAATTTTGATTCTATTGTATTCCTTTTATACTTGGATTATATACATATATATATTTGTGAGTAAAATGAATTTTACTAACAAAAATTTTTTAGAAATATCTGAATCAATGTGAGGTTTTTTTCTCCTCTCCCCACCCCCCTTTTTTTCAGACAGTAAATTTTATTTTAGACATCATTTTAATGTAACAGATTCATCCATCAATTATTTTTCAACTTCTGATGAAAAAAAGATACCATAAACTGATAATTACTAAATGGTAAACTTACTCTTTTTAAAAACTCTTCAGCACAAATTCTTGCTCTTGCATTTAAAGCTAATTTCATTTCACTTATTTCTTTGTCTATCTCTTCCATGAAATGAATAACAAAATCCACTAACTTATGCTTATACATTTGTTCTGTGTGAAAGTTTGTAATAAGAAAAGAAATGTCATAGCCCTAAAAAAAATAAACATTCTTCATGAATTAACCATTCTTCATAGGTAGCATAACATATACATAATTAACAAAAATAATCCATTAAATAGTAATTAAATAATAACTTTAAACATTAATTTCAAAGAAAATCAAAATCATGCATCTCTCAAAAAAAGATTTCTTTTTATAAACTGACATTTTTATTAATAATTTATAAATACATAATTAATATGACTAACAATATATCCATTTCAGTTTTTAAAAAAGCTATGCTAAGCATTCTTTTAAAAAAAACTTCAATTTACTACAAAAAGTTGGCTAAAAAAATTAACGTTTCCTATAAGAATTTAAATAATAAGAATTAAAAGCAACAAAAGAATTAATTCCTACCATTATCAGTTCCTATTGATAAAAAAAGGATAGGTGGCAGAAAATGGAATTTATAAAAAAAAAAATGAACAGATGAAGCATAAGTTTCAATCTAGTAAAAATATGGGAACCGAATGCATAAGTTAACATGAAAAAACTAGTCCATTAGTTCTATAATATCTATTATGTAGAATGATTATTTACAGAATCTTTATCATTTGAAAATAAAAGTACCAAGCAGAAAGTTCAATATTAAAATATATATATATCATTAATTTTGATAATGCATGAATGCTAAGAGGAACAATTACATTACATAACGAAGTAAAAAATGCATCAAAGAAAGGCAGCCAAATATTTTAATGCTCATTAACCAATACTTCAAATACTTGACGAGAATAAGTTATTAATGTCATATATGGTAAACCATGTATGTCTATAAAAACCTATGTATTTTTTTAAAAGTCCTAATGTATGCAATGAATTCCACTTTACAAGAGTTACCATATCTTTTAAATACACTAGTATATTCATATTATTGAACTATAGCTTTGTATCAATAAAATATAAACTGTATAAAATAAAAACTGGATTTTTTTTTCTCAATTGCCTGTTCTGAAACATATAAGAATGAAACAAACAACAAAAAAAACTTTTAACTTTATCTCAATAATATAACATATTGATCAAAACTAATATCCATAGTTTTGATTCTTCAGAATAGAGCTTTGAAACACTTTTAATGGTTAATATTTTCTTTGACATACCTATATACCTTCCTACATACCTATTTCTTACAATTTGGAGGACAAAACAAATTTTAAGCTTATAAATTATTGCACATTTATTTCTTGTCAATATTGGGGATAGCTGGATATCTCATTCAGTCAGAAAAACGAGTCTCTGTTAAATCACATGATTACTAAAAGTATTTAATAAAACTGATTGCATAAAACTGATGATAGAAAATTCTAAAATAAATATCTTTTATGCATAGAAAGTATATTTTAAACAAAATCAACAGTCATGATCAAAGTTAATTTATCAATTTTAAAAAAGGGTAAAACATGGATAAATAATAAAATTTTCTTAATAAAAACAGAGCAATTATTAAACAACTACTTTTTATTTAATTCTCAATGTTTGTGTGTGCATGCATACGTGGAGTTGATAACAAAGTATAAATTAAATTATGATTTTTAAAGACATTAAAACATTTGCCATAGATAGAAAATTTATACTAGTGAATAAATAATTATTCATAAATTACAAACAAATATTCATGTACTATTTTGATTTAATTAATTTATAGAAGCAAATTTGAAATTAATGTCAAAACCAATTTATGTAAATATTTAAAATGTTATTAAAAATGTGCATTAATCACTTTAATTTCATGTAATAACTATCCATTTTTTCATTCCTACTCTCTTTATATTTGTAAAAAAAATGAGGCAGTTAATAATCTATAATATCAATTAGTGTTAATTAAATAAAGAAAAATATAGGAAATTATTAAATGAAAATTATGTAGCAGAACATCAAATAAAATTACCACTTATTAAAAGATTTAATATGATCACTGAGAGAAATCGCTTTTGGTATAAATATAATTTATATTTAAAAAAAATTCCAATAACTGATTTATAAATTGCAGCATAATTTTATCGCACATAAAAATAATTAAAAATAGCAAAATTTAATATGTATAAATATAGAATAAGTAGTAAAAAATTACCTCTACAGGTTTCCGCCTTAAGACAATAAAATTTTCTGCTCTCATCATCATGAAGCGCATAAACTTGTGACATAAGATTTTTTCAATTTCATCAGCTTGTTTTATAGCTATGCTTATCCGCAAAGAATTAATGGATCCTTCAATTAAAACTTTTTCTTTTTCATTTCGACTAATCACAACAGGTGTCAACAGTAATTCTTTACCACTCCTGCAAAATAAATTTTTAAAATTCAAAAAATAAGTAGAGAAAAAAAACTATGATAACCCACTGTTTAAAAAAATATTATAATAAAGACAAAAATAAATGAAGTTTTTAAAAAATTCCAAATAAATATTTCATTGGTAATATAAATATAATTGCTAATGTGTATATATAAATATATGTAATTTCATAAAACTTTAAAAAAATTAATTTGCCTTGTCATATATTTCTATCATTGCTCACTGTAATACTCTCTACGAATTCTTATATGTGCTATATCCAACTAAGGTACATAATTCATCTTATTATAAATTACCCATAGATAATAAATATCGGAAAGTCAACTTACAATCAAGATTTTAGCTAATTATATGAGATTGAATTGAAAATTTTTAATATCATAAACCATCCCAATTTCTATTATTACATGAATTATCTCTTGGAGTTCATTTATAATACTTTATTGTATATTGTGTGATAATTAAATTTTATTAACACATTTAATAATAGTTATTGTGTGATAGTTAACTTAAAAGGTTATAAATACAACTAACATTCCATGCTAATCAATTCTTAAAAGGGTTAATTTATTCATTTTATCTTGGTCTACAAAAAAGTATGGATAAGAAACATTTAACATTACTCAATTTGCATTTCTACTCAATCAATGAAAGTATCAAATTTCATTAAACTCCGCTTTGTAGATGAAATTTCATTCAGATTTATTTATCTTTTTAAAGCAAATTACTCATATCTCCCATCTTATTCAGTAAAAGCTAAGCTAAATTAAACAACTACCTTAGTCATTTTTTGCTATCCAAAAGAAAACATGTGCATCAAGTTTCGTAAAAACTTCCCTAACCAAATAAAAATAATGCTGAAACAAATTTATAAATATTAATTGTTAAATTCTTTCATATGGCTCGAAATTAACATATTGACTACATTTAAATTTTTGGAAGCACATTGAGCCTTATAAATAATAAAAAATACCATTTGATTAAAAAAAAGTTAAAATTTTGCAATTTTGATTTACATTAATAATATATATCAGTAAATTAAAAATATGTAATTTACTGTTAAAATATGCACATATAGTGCACTGTTTTATATTTCAGATTCAACACAATCATCACTACAGGCAACTCACATATAGATACTGCTGAGCTACAGAATCCTCATATTTTTACATTATAATATAATTTACATTTAAACTCTAACATAATTTATATTTTCCAATAAAATTTAAAGAAAAATTTAATATTTTTAATGGCCAAAGATTATCTCTCGCTGTACATGGATGGGAAAAAGAAAAGCTTTTAAATTATTTCATATTGCCTTCAATAGATACCACTAGTGCATTGGGATTGACATTACACTACACGCAACGACACATTCCCAACCAATGTGATGTTTATGCAGCATCACAATATTAAGGAGATTTAGTTCACATGCCAAATTAGGTCAATCAATTTTACTTCTACTAATTGAAGTACTGTATTCAAATGTTTCTTTTTAGGAGAAAACATTTACTTTGTTTCTTAATTGTAACTATTAGTCATCCTTGATATTTTCAACAATATTTTCAGAAAATATGAGTGTGTTCAGATTATCCTAAATTTTATTTTCCAAAGATATAGATTATCAAGGTCCAACTATACTTTAAAAGTTTTCTTTTAAATTTGCATGAAAATTATTTTTAACTCAGGGCTAGTATCAATTTTGTTCAGATGCAGTTTGGTAAATGTATTAGGAAATAAAGAAAATAATAATAATTTTAATCTTTCCTCTTTATTAAAGTTACAAAATTAGTTAAAATGCCACCAGCACAGACAAACATTACTGTGCAGTAAAAGATCAAAAGTTCAGTACTGAAACATTTATATTATATAAGTCATTATTACGGTTATTTCTTCTAATAGACGAAAGTCTGAAAGTTAGTAATAAATCATTTTATATTATTTATAGCAATAATCACCAATATTATAATACAATTTTGAATTGTACCCAGCATAATATATTTCTATGTTTGTAGTATATGTAATTCCAATGAACATGAGCATTAGGAATGCCATAGGTCTGATGCATTTTTTACTGTTTTTCTCGATACTTTATAAAGCTAAATATCTAAGAAAAGTTAACTTTAAGAAAAATCTGTTCCTTTTAGTAATTCTATAATAAACAAATTATGAAGCATGCTTATTTTTAAATTCAATTATCAAGCAAACACTCACCTCACTTCAACTTCTGGTTTATTATGTCTTTCGACTACTTGAGATGAAAAATTTTCCAAACACATTGCTGCGTTAAGTGTATGCCTTACAGCTGTAAGGTAGGGTCTTAGAGTAGCCGACTATTGGAAAAAGAAAAAATTATCCATTGTGTATTTGTTTCACCACTTAAAGTCTAAACCATTATACCATGGAAAATATAACGTATAGCATATCTCATTAAAGTGCAATATTTTTCTTGGAATTAAGAATTAACTTAATTTTAAATGTTATAATACAAGTTACACCCAGTTTTATTGAAAGAAACCATAGGAACTAAAATAAATGAATGATATATTAATTTTGAAAATGAAATTACAATTTTCATCAATTTGCAAATAATAACAAATTTACAGACAAAATAAAAAGTTCTTAATTTTTTGTTTTTACCATTGTTGATTGACACCTTCCGAAAGTTTACTCCGGATATCAGACCGACAACAGAAAATAACGAAAGTAGTTGAGTTGAGCTGTAGCATTGAGACTGAAATGAGAAATTTTCAATGTACGAATCTGCAATCATATCTTTCCATTAACCTAATAACGGCGTTATTCTCTATTCTCAAAATTTTTAGTTCACCTATTTTCTTAACAAAGCATAAATTAGAATAAACGTTTCTAGACATTACTATGTCAGATCATTGGATGCTCTATCAATGTTAGAGGGTTATTTTTATTCGTCATCTAGCTCACATACATATACATTTATTATTTTATAAATATTTATTAATTTTTGCAATATTTTTATATAGTTTGTGTTCAATAATCAGGGAGAAGGAGAATATATAGAACTGGTCTTTTGGATCCGATCAATATTTGACGGTTTGCCGTTTGATCACACAATTCCGGTCCTCTTGTTTTTATCTTCAATCGATGTGGTGTTGCGCTATTTTGTTGCAATTTGAGATTTCTTTAGAATAACTTATATCATTGTAAGTAATGCTAGTTGCTCTATCTTGTTTCAAATATTCAAAATTTATTTTTTATTGTTCTTATTTCGAGTTGTTAGTGCGATTTTATTGAAAGCTGAGCCTTTGTATTTAGTGATATGTGTTAATTTATGATATGTATATGATCTATTCCTATCATAACAAATAATCATAATGGTATGTTTTATAATTATTATGTAAAAAATGTGTCTTATCTTCCTTAGCTTAAAAATTTATGTCATTGATTCAATCTAATTGTGTGTTGTAAACTCGGAATTGCTGTAGTGTCGAGGGTTAATTTTGAGACATTTTAGCAATCATCACATTTAGTAGAAAATATCCATAGAAAACTTTGTTAGAAAAGAGTTGATATCACAGACAATAAAATTCTTTTCTTCAGTATTCGTCAATAATTGTTTATTTTGGGGGCTCAACTTCATTACTATAAGTTAAATAAAGGATACTATTTCAGATTCTTCTTTTATATTTTTTTATCTGTCATCGGAAAAAGAATTTATAATAGTGAATTTTTAAATATTTTACTGAGTTATGTTAATTACCTTTTTTTTTTTTTCAAAAAAACAAGACATGTAATATGTGTTTTTTTTCAATGGCGATTATGTCGGATTCCCTAATTTGCTTTGTGATGTAAAGAAAGAAAAAATTCTATAGGAACATATATGTCATTTTGCTAGAAAAAAATTCTATTAAAATGTGATTTGCGTTTTTTTTTTTAAAAAAAAAACCTGAATATATTAAAAATATCAATTCATTGAGATAAATCAGCTAAGAATATTAATACTCAAAATGAATCACACTCTAGTTTACAAATTTTTTTCATATTACCACCATCAGTATTCTTTGCAATCAAGAGCTCTATGTTCTTGTATATTACATGCTATTTTGTCTTCTGCTATTTGTTTATCTTTATTTTATATTTCTTTAATATCAAATATAATAATTTTTAACTTTTAGGTTCTTACTATTATGAAGGATTGAAGAATTTTAAATTTTAAGCAATTTTTTTAATGAAATTTTATTTTGATGTATTATAGTGGAACTAAAGATTTAAGAAATTATTCTTTTTGGCTGATAAAATGTAGTCTCAAAGAAAGAATAAAAAATTTCTATTTCATTGACTCTACTTAAGCCATTCTGTTTTTTAATGAATTTGATTAGTATCTACAAATTGATAAATCCAAATATATTTTGGGTATAGTAAATTAGACAAAGTTGAGAGTATTATTAACAAACTCAAATTCTGTAACCCACTATATTTTTAAGATCATGAATAAACTATTTGTTTCAAGAATTTAGTAATCACATAGTTAATTTTAAAAGGCATGATTATTTTTAAAAATCAAGATAAAATACACTTCCACCCCTTTTTCTAAAATACTGTCTTTGGAAGGAAACAAAGATGGCTGCAAAAAAAAAAAAAGCTGTTTGTCCCTTAAGACAAATTACAATATTTCTGTTGGAAAAGTTATATCTCTGTTTTACATTAATTGATATTTTATTTTTTAAAAAATGTTAACAAACCATATTATTATTAGACTGCTCTGTTCATCTCATTTCACTTGGAAACAAAGATTATTCTTGTGTTTCAGAAAAAAAATTGTTAGACATTTCCAAAAAGGTTAGGAGAATTTATTAGCTATTTTGCCTTTAGAAATTAATTTCCACTTTAAGAAATAGTGCTGTGTTTCAGATGCCTCAGTATATAACGTAAGAGTCATAAAGAAGAATTTGATAGAATCAAGATCAAGTAACACTTTTTACATGGTAAATGTGTGTGAAATGATGAATGCAGCACAGTATGATTTACATAAGCAAGCTGACAAAACTTGCTTAATTTAGTTGAGTTAAAATTAGGAATGTATCACAATAAGAAGTTTTCGATAGCATTTGGTCCTTTCATAAAGTTACAAAAGGGGGGGGGGTTCTATTTAAAATACTTTTTTATCATATATGCTTAAAAAACAAATATTTTGATTACCATAGGTTTTTATTTTGCGTTAATTCTAATCCTTACCCCAAAAGAACATACCAAAATAGGAGATGGCAAAAGTAATACAAATTTTAAGTTAGATGAAAATACTAGAATTAATTTTCCTTTTAGAAAAGTAAATGTATAGTTTAGTGTTAAGCAAACAAGCATTACAATTATTAACTGCATTTTACAATGTAATTTTATCAATAGCAAAATTTTATATTATAGCAATAAATATATTTAACTTGAGTTAAAATTTCAGGAAGAAAGTTTTAGGAGGATTTCTTGTCAAAACATGTTAAAATTTATTTTTGTAAGACAGAAGTTATTCAAATAGCAATATAGAAATTTTTTCTATAGAAGTATTAGAAGAATACCATCATGAAATTTGACATAATTGTTGCCAAATAAGTCAAATAAAGCATTGTTTTGCAAAAAAAGCTATTTCTTATTAATTTAGTTACATATTTTATATATTACAAAAAAAATTAAATAAAATTATTCAGATTGCAGCAGTTTTAATCATATTGTGCTAGAATATAATTGATTTGTTATTGAACAAATTATGAAATATTCAAAAATTCATAATATTGAAAGGCTTATAGAATTAAAAATGCCATTTCTATATCAGAAATAAATAAAAGAAAAATTATTATAATCTGAAACATTGTCATAAATTTTCTTTTTTTAATTAATTGGCTTCATATAGAAGTCACTTAACAGTAAATTTTACCATTATTTACGATATCTAATGACAATCAAGTTTTCAAGTTATTTGTCTTGCACGTATAATTATTATTAGATATCTTGTTGCATCTTATATTTTTCTAAAGTATTCTTGTTATTAAATATTGTTTTCTTTTGTTTGATTTTTAAATATGCTTAGACAGAATGAATTATGCTCCTTCTTTTATCTTTGGCTTATTTTTCTCTTTTTGTGATACAGTGCATATTGAAATGATTTAAGGATATGCAACTAATTTATTGCTGTAGACAGCAGGTCATATTATAAATATATAGAATACTTTTTCTTTGCATTATTGTTTGGGAGAATTTCATGAAAATTGTTCTTACTTTTAAAATAGATTGACTAAGAAATTGACTCATCAACGTGCAAATTTGATGTTTATCAATAATATGTTCATATTGATGAAATTTCTTTTTGGGGCAGGAAAAAATATGTATAATTTAATTGGTGTCCCCCTCTCCCACCTAGTTATTTGTACTTTATTACTTAAGAACTACATAAAGAATGTGGATTTTTTTTTAATTGTATAATTTTCCATTCCTAATATGTCTAGGCAGAAAAGATCTGCTTTTGTCCTCTAACTTGTTATTGTATTTTTTTTTATTTGACAATTTAATCTGATATTCTTTTCATGTAGGCAATGTGCATCTTTAGAGATTTTTAAAAATACTTTTTGATTATTAAGTAAGATGTGAGAAGTACTTTTAAGAATATTTCCCAAACATACTGGCACACAATGATATATATTATTTTAATAAATTAAAAAAAAAAATCTCCTCAATTTTGAAAGCTTAAAGAAAATTACAGTACTTTCAGCAATTGATTTCATTTTTGTATTGAAATTCAAACGGTTGGTATTTTTCAGGAAATATTCAATTGCATGATTTTTTTTTTTTTACCATCAAAAGTTAAGGGATGAATTCCATTAATATAACTCATTTACACAATAAATAAATAAGTATAAGGGTTTTAAAATAATTTATCTTTTTTGTAGTTTCAATTTAATGATTAAAATTATTTTTAGGAAAAAGGTATGAACTAAAATTATGTGTAAGAAATTTAATTTAAACTAAACACAATCAATATTCCTTGTGAATCAGTGATATGTTGCAGACAACTAATATAAAGAAATTTTATAAATATCCCATAAGAAGTTATAAAAATCTTTTGGAGAAAATGCTTTGGGGAAAATTAGCCAATTTATTTATTGCATCATATTTCTAGTTAGAAAAAATATTTAAATGGAAATTACGGGGCTAACTATAAAATTTACTTTATAAAACATGTTTAGTTAAAATATATTGATTGTATGAATTAATGTATTTATTAATTTGCACCATTTCATTGTTTAACCCTGTACCTCATCTATCATAATTTGTTAGAAAGAAATTGTATAAATATATATAAAATGTGAATTTAAATCGATTTTAGTTTAATAAAACTTTAACTCAAATCCTACTACTAATGAAATAATATTCATTAACTTATGTAAATTCTTCCAAAACGCATGCACTTTGAGAAAAAATGACGAACTTAGTACTAAATAAATGTTTGTCTGTATATCTCTTATGCACTGTCGAGCCGCTCATCTGAGTACAATAAAACTTTGAATACTTATTCCTTGCACTTGTGGATTGTTATAAGCATAGTAAAATTATGTAATATATATAAAAAAAATTCTGAATCTATTTACTGCATCAGTTTGCCAAGGATTATTGTAAAATTAACTTGCCAAGGAGACACGACAGATACAGTAAATGAGCTTAATTCATTCAAGCTAGAGATTAATATTTTGTAGGTATTGTATGTAAATGCTGTGTAAGCCATTTTCTGAGGTAATAGCCTTATTAGAGAGTATGCAGGAAAGTTTTGGGTAAAACACTCCTATAGCATTGGAATTTAAATTTAAAAATATAAAAAAATTAAGTGGTGTTTTTTGCAGTATTTTCTGGAAATATGATACAAAATTTTTTGCATTATTTTAACTTTTAAAAAATATTAATTCAATAACATCAATAAATTTATGATAGAAATATATTTTCTGTGTTCAACGTATTTCAAAAGAAGATATTTTAACACATTTTATAATATTACTCTTGAGAATTTTAAATGAATAATAAATATAAATTAAATAAAAATCATGAAAGATACCAAAAATCGTTTCTTCTCTTACAATTCTCAAAGAACACCAAGCATTATAATTCCAAAAGAATACATAAATCTATTATATGAAATTAAATTGTTGTTTGTTCATAATTTATGCTCTGCCTTAATATTCAACCGATTTCTATGCAAATTAGTCAACTCATTGCTTGCACCTGCGTGAAGGTTATAGACATTGTATAGTTATCCTAACTGTTATGTAAAATGAATTTTGGTTTGTTCATATCCTATGCACTGCTGTACTGTTCAACTGATTGCAATGAAACGAGGTAAAATTTATTGCTTGCATTTCTGCAAAGATTATGTTTTAAAATTGATAGTTGACAAAAGTCAAAGAGCACATCCCATTGGAATTAACTGCACATATATCAAACAAAATAAAATTATGATTTATTTCAATTAATATGGGTTAAAGGAAATCAAAAGTACTTTGTGAAAGCACCAATGTTTTTCTTCTCATTGTCCTCTATGCAGCATGTTGTTATTCAGCGTTTATATCACACATGCAAAATAAAGTGATTATTGATACTGCTCAAGTTAAGTTATATATAATGTTAATTTTCTAGTGCAAACACTAATTTTGCTATTTATTAAGTGAATCTACAAACAATTTTGATTATACTAATGTGCATTGTGTTCATTGCTTCGACAAAAAAATATGCTCTCAGATGTTTGGCACTTAATAGATCTATTAGCACAGCATCTGGAAATTAGTCAAATTGAGCTTCCTAAACAATTAATGAATGACAAAAGATCACTTAAGCAAATAGTTTACAAATTTCAAATTTGCATGTTTCAGAATCTCCAAGAACCAAACCAGATTCATCATAAAATTCACTTTTTAGTTTTACTTTAAAAAGGAATTAATAGATGGAAAATAACAATATTTTTTTATTTGGTTTTTAAATATACTTCAAAAATTATGTTCAAATTTTAAATAGTCTAGGCAAATTTTTATGTTCTTTTATGTCTTTTCATTGGTTTCAAAAGACTTAAATACTCCATAACAAAACATATTTAAAGCCCTTTGGATCCTTTTTAAAACTATAATCACTTGAAATATAGCATTAATGTAATATTATGCAGATTTTACTAATATACATGAATGAAAAATCTTGCAAATCATCTCTTATTATTATTATTATTTTATCCTTTAGAAAATGGCTGATGATGATTGGGGTCTCTGTGCTGATCTTCAAGAAAAAAATCTTGCTGCCTTAAATAATCTTAAATTAGATGGAACAACTCCAATACCACCACCAGTGCCTGCATCACAATATGCTCCTCAACAGAGTCAAGATGACGATGATGATGAGCCAGAACCCAATCCAGCTGATATATCGTTAATGCAAAAACTTGTTAGAACCCATTTGGTTGAAACTACTGCTGATCTTGAAATTCAAAAGAAAGATCCTAACTCTCCTCTTTATTCTGTAAAATCATTTGAGGATCTTAATTTGCGTCCAGAGTTATTGAAAGGAGTATACGCAATGGGTTTTAATAGTCCTTCAAAAATACAGGAAACAGCACTTCCCATCCTTATAGCAGATCCTCCTCAGAATCTGATTGCTCAATCACAGAGTGGTACTGGTAAAACAGCTGCTTTCATTCTTTCTGCTTTAAGCCGAGTTGATCCAAATCTTCATTATCCTCATGTGTTGGTGCTATCTCCAACATATGAATTAGCTGTACAAACAGGAAAAGTTGCCAAAAAAATGGCACAGTTTTGTCCCAACATTAAATTTCGTTTTGCAATAAGAGGAGAAAACCTTGAAAGGGGCCATCATATTACTGAGCAGTTTTTAATTGGTACACCTGGAAAAGTTTTTGACTGGGCTGTTCGTTACAGATTTTTTGACCTTAAAACAATTCAAGTGTTTGTACTTGATGAAGCTGATGTGATGGTTTCTACACAAGGACATGAAGATCAATCTATTCGTATTCATAAACTACTTTCAAAAAATTGCCAGATGATGCTTTTTTCAGCCACTTATTCAGATGATGTGATGAATTTTGCAGAACATATAGTTCCAAATCCAATCATAATCAGGCTTAAAAAGGAAGAAGAAAGTTTGGATAATATTAAACAGTACTATATTGTATGTAAATCCCCAGAGGAGAAATTTGAAGCTTTATGTAATGTGTACGGCACTGTCTCTATTGGCCAAGCAATGATCTTCTGTCATACCAAGAAAACTGCAGCATGGTTGGTAGAAAAGATGTCAAAAGAAGGACATGATGTGGCTTTACTTTCTGGAGAGCTTGCTGTGGAACAACGAATAGCTGTACTTAATCGTTTTAGAGAGGGCAAAGAAAAGGTAAATTTGATAACAGTTATGAGCTAATCTTTATCATTATTGAATATGCTTGTATTCTAAATCTTCAGCTTAGGCATCTTAGTATTTAAAACTGGCTGCTGTCTAATAAATTAGTGTATGTGTTTTGCTCTCTATATGTTAAATAGCCTCAGCAGGTGTAAAGGATTAGCAAAAATATCATGTTTTTATTGAATAGACAGCAAATGTTATCTATAATGGCAATTACTTTATATTAAATTTTAAAAAACAATTTTAATAAATGCATAATAATATAATAAACATGTAATAAGAAGTCATTGCATAGTTAGTAATAAAATTATATTTCCAGAGAAAATATTTGTTTTTGAATACAAAGAACCCCAAAAGAATTATACTGAATATGATTCTTCCTTGTGGGAAATATTGTCTTATAAGCAATTTCTAAGCAGTATTGTCACCTCCTCTATTTGAGCTTGATATTCTGTGCCCATTTCTAGAAAATTATATTTGTTGGCATCTAGCATCTTATAATTACTTTAAAATAAAATGCTATTTTTAGAATTCTTATTTATACATCAGTTGTATTTATAAACCATTCCTTCATATTCCATATTCATTCATAACCATTCTTGAAAACTATTACATCTATATGATGCTAAGGACAGAGAATTTTGATTATATATCATTTTCAATATTAAAGAAGTCTGAAACTCACAAGAACAGACATTACTTTCAAGGAGTCTGAGAAATATGATGCTGATATTATGACTTCAACATCATATATAATTGATAAATTTATTGAAAGCAAATTATTGATTCTAGTTGAAGTTATAATAAAGAAAAGTTAGAGAAAGTTTTTCCATTTTCTTTGAAGATGCAATGGATTTCATTGAGTAATTTTAAATTTATTTATTTTGTTAAAATACCTAAATAAGAAAATGTTTGTACTTAATTTCATTCATAACATTGTAGTATATATTTTCAGTCAGTCAGTATGTCTGATAACAATAATAAAAGTTTTTTTTTCTTTACTGGGATATAAGTTGTATAAGAAAATATTAATTAATAACTAATTGTATGATTTTTGTTATTTTTCTTTGCAAATTTTTTAATAATTGAAGGTAGTTACAAAATGTTTAATATTATCATAATTGGGATATCTGTAGCTAGTTAGATATGTATTTTTTGCTTAGCACCATGATTTTATCATGAAATACTGATATTAAGGCCTTTTTTTAATCTACTTGACTGACAATCCTTATAATGAGAAATAATAAGAGATCTTGTGAAGCCAACTACAAAGAAATGTTTACCTTAAGACACATCCTTTGGTTTCTATATATATTATAGAAACCAAAGGATGTGCTTTATATATATATACTAGCAATTACCCACGACACTGTTAGAGTGGAAATTTTGATGTATATGTACAAAAACTATCAAATAAAAAGAAATTAACTTAACCTATATACGATACATTTAAAAGTATAAGCATATACAAAAAATATATAACTTTAAGGTAATTTAATAACAAAAACACACAACTAATGTAAAAACAATTTATTTACATTGTATACTCAAAATAGCAAATCAAGTTCGGTCAAATCCATTTTATTTATTGATTGAAATTGAGATAGCTACAACAGTATTATACACATAATGTTTAAACATTTAATTTAAATGAAAACGTAGGTTTCAAAAACCACGCTCGAACTTTCAATGCCAGTTGGTGTAGCGCACGTGTCTGACTTTCCTTCGCCAGTTGAGGTAATGCAATGCAGATTAGAAATTTTTTATTTCCTTTATTCTGTTTTCTTTTCATTTAAAAGCACTTCAGAATGAATCCAAAAGATCGATTAATTAACAACATTGAATTTTAAATACATAAGACACAAAGAAAATAAATAAAATCGTTGGAAATAATCAGTTGAAATTCTCCTAAGTCTCAACTCTTTTTTTTGGGAGAAAAAAAACTGGAGCCTAACTTAAGGTAACTTGGGAATTGAACATAGACTACTTATAAAAAGAAACCTATGTTCTATTCCTGACTATAATCTATCTTCGTGCTAAATTTCATCCATTTCCGTTTTGGTGTGATTGGTTAACAAACACCCATCCATCCAAACGTTCACATTTATGTATTAGTATAGATATATCACAAGTTAAGTATATTAAATGGTTCTTGTAATGTTTCATAGCACCATGTAAGTAATAAATAACTTTATAGCTGCACATATACTATAATTATATCGAATTTTCTATTATACATCATTGTATATATACTTTAATTACTGTCTCTTGAAAGGCATCAATAGTGATTTATTATATGTTCCCATTATCTTAGTTGAAGTGTTTTCGTTTGAGAGAAGGTTTATAGAGCTGTATACTTTGCTTTCATTTTCTTTAAGATTTTCATTGAATAGATGGGAGAGATTTTCAAATGTAATGAAGAAATCAAAGTATTGATTTTTAAAATCTTACAGTTAGAGTTAATGGGCCAATGATTATTTTCCATCTAATCAAATTTAATTAAAAGGTATTCTGGTCAAATTTAATTACTTATTTTAAATGAATTTAAATATTTTATTATTGACAAGACAAGGAAGTTTGAGCTTAGGTTTGTTGTTTCCAAATGCAGGTCTTAAATAATTATCTCTAGGAAAGAGTAGAAAAATTGTCTTGAAAAAAACTAAATCCTTCTTAATTACTTTTGTCTCATAAAAATAATGTTAATGAAATGTAGAAAATTTTTACTTAAATTTGATTTACACTTATAAATTTTCAGTAGTTTTTTCTTTACTCTAGATAAGCACTATCACAATAATATGGCATATTTGTATTTTTTAAAACTTATCACTTTAATTAAATTTTTTATTATTATATTGATAATCAAAAAAATGTCTAAGATATTTCATTGATTTTTATTCATTCTTATTGTTTTTATTATTTATTTTGTAGGTTTTGATTACAACCAATGTTTGTGCTCGGGGCATAGATGTTGAGCAAGTGACTGTAGTTATAAATTTTGACCTTCCTGAAAATAAAAAAGGTGAGGCAGATTGTGAAACCTACCTCCATCGTATTGGAAGAACTGGACGTTTTGGAAAAACTGGACTTGCCATTAATATGGTTGATGGCAGTAAGTCAATGGCCATTTTGAAACAAATTGAGAATCATTTTGGGAAGAAAATTGTTAAAGTAGATTCCAACGAAGTTGATGATTTAGAAAAAATGGCTAAACGATAATATGCTAATCGTTGACGTTCACTAAATCAATGTCTTTAAATAAATCTCATTTTTTAAATGTTATTTCTCAATAATAGTTTTTTTTTAAAATAAAATCTGTTTTTGATTGATAATAGTACAATTTCCCCTGGGGTACCACTTCTGCATTTTTCTGTTATATTCCTTCAAATTTAAAATCTTTTGTATTGTTATCAATTACTGTTTTATTATCTGTAATTAATAAATGGATTTCTTTTGCCAAGAATGTAAGGAAAAAAGCTTTTAATTTTAAATTCTTTAATTCTCATAAAGAACTTTATACAAATGTTTTAATATTTTATTTGAATGTCTGGTTTTCAGATTTTTATTAATCTTGCATGTGTGGACCCTACTTGGAAACTGATTTTTTTTTCCCCTTATTCATTGTTAAATTGTTCTTCATGAGATAGAAATTCTCATTTTCTTTTAAATGTATGTTTAATTTTTTTTTAATAATGACAGAATGAAACTATAGATTGTAATAAATATCTATATTTTTTTGCTAATGTCTTTGTGTGTTGAGTTTAATCGTTTGTTTGTCATGTATATTTTTCAACAGATCTTACAATTCTCCTGAAAAGAAGAAATCATGTGCATGATACTCAGGTTCAAAATTATATAATTATTTTTATGGTGTTTTAATGGAAGTTTCATTATAAAACTATGTATATTAAAAAAAATTTTAGAAAAAATCCAAATTATATTTTAAAATATAATTTGCCGTCTAAAAGCTATTAAGGAAAATTGATAGAATCTTTTAATAATAGTTGTCTTTGATAGAAAATATATTTATTATTTACTTTTAAATTAAATGAATCCAGTTTGTTTTAAACAAGTTTTTCAATACATTTTCATAAAGATTTCTCAAGATTAGGGGGCAAAATACTTTTAATTTAACTGTGCTATTCGAATTCTACTTTTATTATTGTGGATTAGAAATCTGTTTTAAAGTTAAATCCTCAGTTTCATTTAAAATTGAGATTCATTATTTTTTAATAAAAAATTACTCCTCCTCTTTACCGAGTATTTAAAATCATAATCTTGTTTATAAATAAGAACTGGTAACCAGCTGATGAAAGGATATTAAGAAATGATTTTGGCATTCGCGTATATTTACAACCCCTAGTTAGCTTGCGATTTTCAGACTATCACCAAACCACTTTATATATAATACAACTATGATAGCCAGATATTTCATTTGCTTGAGATAAACCCATAAATATCTATAACTGAAATTTCTGCTTGTGTATTTATTCCGGAAATTAAAATAAAAGGATACCATCTACTTATAATCCAAATAATATCTAAACATGGGGGATTTCCTGCGTTTTTCCAAAGATGTAGAAGGCAGGAAAATAAATGCATTTGTGGAGAAATTGGTACAGTTTACCATTATTTAATGGAATGTATGGAGATCTTGGAGTAAAGGAAAAACCTGAAGATTGTAAATAATGATTTAAGTACAGTACTGATGGTACCAGGTAATCTCAAAACCCTGAAGGATAATAATTGATAGTTTCATTCCAACTATTTGAGAGTGTGAAAATGGGGAGAAAGACAGCTATTGACTACCCCAAAAGGAATGTTAGTTTGACTGTTCGGTCAATGTAAGGTTGGACAATACTTATTCAACAGTCGACCACAACAAATCCTGTTGATACTGCTATGTACCGTTGTGGCGGGGTGGTCGGCTATATACAAGAAGTAGCCCACATTAACAACAGTAATCCACACGCAGAAATTCCGTAGTGACAACGTCCACAGCGGCCAGTCAGGATTCAGTAGGCTGTTCTGTTCCCGACGTCGACACAGGTTTCGTCACAATACGCCACACAGCACTCCTTCGTTGCTTCGATATTCTCCCAGCGATTCCTCCGCTCAGGACTCTTCTTCCACACTTCACAATTCAGGTCTACAGATCGATGACACCGTTCAGGATCGACGCATATAACAGACTTCGACAGAAGACCCAACGACGGCACACAGCCATCCAGCTGTCCTCCGTTCAGGACTCCTCAGTTCAAGATCTCTCTATTCAAGTCTGCTCGGTCGACCACCGCCGCACTTCTCATAATCAGATGACTGGCCTTATATAGCTGTGGAAGGCGGGGCTAAAATCTTCTGGAGCATTCTGGATGTAACTCGGCTCCTAATAGACGGATCGGGAAAATTCTCGAAGTTTCGGGTATTATCCATTTTGTCGCCAAATTCGTTGCGACGCTCTGGGATCTCTGACGTCACACCCGGGAACCATTTAATACAGATGACAGTAAATCAGTCTTCTTTACGATGACATTATTATTGCGGGAAAGCAAAATTACAGGTTCGTAACAGTATCATTCGTTTTTCTTCCTCTGTTGAAAGTTAATATCCAAATGAAGCTTGCTCTCATTTTCTATTTCATTAATTCTGTGGCATAAAATTATTAACTTAAAAAAATAAGCAAATAAAAATCTTTTTTAAAAAGAATGCAAAACTTAAATGAAAAATTATATCATTAGTTGCAAATAAATACAAGCAAACAGGATAATACAAAGTTTAAAGTCAATTGTTTTTAGATTTCAACTAGCCAAAACTGCTTTTAGATTTCAACTGGACACACCTGGTACCCAAACTGAAGAGGTTTTGAATTCCCAACAGCACAGAAGCATTTTTTAATGGTTGTGTAATATCATGTAATGAATGAATACCAGCAAATATGGAAAATTAGTTCAAAACACGGCGATTTGTCCCAATATTTTCGAGATTCTAAATTTCCAAAATTGTTATAAAAGCAAAGCTTATCATAAATAAGTTCATTGTGACTCATGGCATTTTACAATACCGCTGACAGAGTGCTATATCTTCTATGAGCCTGAAACAGTGTAAAAGGAGAAACGACTAGGCGATATTTGCCTTTCTTTTAATTGTACTGCTTACATCCGTTTTCGTTCACTTCGTTTCTCTCTTACTTAAATAAATTGTGAAAAATAGCTTTAAATTTAAGAGAATAGTATCGTTGAACGTTCTTTAATTGTTGATGATTTTGCATATAGTCATTAAATTTAATTATGCATGAACTGAATAAACACATAAAATGATATTAATTGAGCTTAAACTGGCATTTGGCATAAAAAATAATTTCAGAGAATAATGATAAAACTGTTTTAGTGTGTTTTTTTTTTTTCTTTTTACTTCCTTTAAAATATTTTAAAGGGTAATTTTTTAACTATTTGAAAGTCTCAAGTTTATAAAAATAACTGAACATTAATGTGAAATTGCCAGAACCACGTCAGCCGTCTGATCCTTTGAAATAAGAGTTCTCCAGGTGTGGTTGGACTTAACATCTCAAAAAAGATTTTTTTTAATCCTTCAACAATTTAAATTCTATTATTTATATTAGTATTTTGTTTCCTCAAATGCTGCTAAGATGCTTTTTATGATATCTGGTTTTAATTTTTGCCTTTATTTAACTTTGCATTACTATTTTAGAGCTTGGAATTATTCTTTAAAAATATATTAATAAAAACAGGTATAAATTTTTGACTGTGCTCTTCTTTATTCATTGACATGTACAGCATACGACTGCAATATTTAAAGCTGGAATTTTACGTAATAATATTTTTTAATGCTGATCGTCTGTTTTCTAAGTGAAGACTTTTATCATCTGCTAAAATAAATTTAAAAACTTTGAAACTTGCTACAAAATTTTTAACGATATCTTCATCTGGATATATCAACTTTCCTTAAACAATATCAAGTAAATATTCTTTAGCAACAAAGTTTGTCATTTTATAAAACATTTTTATCCTTTGATAATAATTTTATACCGGCGCTGAATTACAAATAAGATTTTAGCTTGTAAACGCAGATCCAGAAGAGATAAATATACAAAGGAATCAATATCTTTTCTTCATCCGTACAGTTATAAAAATCTACACCTTTTACATCAAACTCTGAGATTTGGAAAAGTGCTCCTTTTTCTGAAAAATCACAACGAAAATCCTTTCAAATGAAAACAACCATATTTTTTAATGAAGTTTTAATAAGGAATTAATCCTTAATTCTTTCTCTGCTTGTAAAAGTTGTCTTACAGAAACACTAAAATTACTACCACACAGCTGTCTGTATTGATCAAATCTGTCTTCCATATGATAGGTTTGATATTTGCCAGTTAAGAAGTAGCTTTTGGGAAAAATTTGTAACTGATAAACAATTATATCTTACTAGTTAATTATATTCCAAATACTGTGATATTTTTATAAAATAATGCTCTAATTTTCTAATATTTAATGATAATTTATTTACTTAAAATAATAATGTTATTCTTTCTTAACTTTAGAAGCTATCGACTTTGCAGTTATTTTGAAAAGTCCAATATTTCTAGTAAAAAAAAAGTTTTTAAAAACTCGAACGCAAAAAATTAGGAAAACAAACGAATAAAAAAAATTTTATGAAGTCGAAAGAATATTTTTAGCAGGGAAAATAATTCTGCTATTAGTATTACACATATTTAATTAGATGAATCCTTAAACCACTCTTGTTTACATTCTGCAATGAATAAGGAAAGTTTGACACTTAGAGACAAAAAAAGATTTTAGACTTAATATATTGTTCACATTAAAATTTATAACTCGAAAAAAGGATATTAAATGAAATAAATAGTCAATTACTCACGATAACCAAGTGTGATGCAGTACTTCATTTTAGTAATCCAGAGGCAATGTTATAGAATTTTAATGCAAAAAATGCTCAAAAATCTTCATAATCAGTAACGAAAGGACTCTAAAGACGATGGACACCAACTAACCACCATCCATCGCTTAGTTAAAACCGGTAATTGCGGAAACGGTCACTGTTCCAAGTTCATTAATCTTTTATTACTCTCTTCGTTCCCCGAGGCCCTGTTTAAGCCGAGTGAGCTTCAATTGTTTCTTTCAGTAGGGCCAAGAGTACGATTTAACTATTTAATGAGTCACATTCACTTGCACAACTCCTTCTTACTGGGGGCACATTCACAGATAGAAAACAGAAGAACAATAATGCCCGAACTGGGTTTCGAACCCGGGAGGCTCAGATAACGGGGAAAAAGTGTTACCCTTACACCAGGAGGCCGGTCTTAAATCACTGACTCATATTAACTCCTATACAAAGACTGTGGACTCAACCAGCCTCTTGAATGAGAAGAAAGTATATACTACAGTAGTTATAGGTACTTTAATATTTCTTTGCTATATTTCTAAATGACGTTGCATCATTGGTGCAGGTCTATCTTCAGATAATTCTATGGACTAAATATCTTTCCTGAATGAGAGGGTAATATAGGTGTTAGTTTATCTGCATCTCTTATACTCGATGGTACATTTCAGTAAGAAGTGTTGGATAACCAGTAAGTTCTCAGATAATATGAGCTACCTAATTCACCTCAATGAATAGGGTACATAGTTCATAGTCCTTATGTGGCTCTTATTTCCATTCCTTATGCTAATATGTATTTGCTATATATTATATGCATTATATTATTAAGCTAGTCAGATTTATTCTGGATTAATTCGTATAGTATGAACATTTTCTTTAGCTGACTTTACCAGGTAAAAATATCTTACTTGAGATTTGGAATACACTATATATGAAAAAGTTTCAGGCTGTCAGTCATGGTTTAAAGTTATTCCCAAAACTGACCGACTAGTAGACGAAAAAAATTGCATGTACCATTCTGCCCCTGTTGGTAACATGTTACATTATACCCCAACTATGATCAGAGTAATGCAACCCAACATTTTTTCTTTATAATCAGATTGAGTTATATTTGTTTGACAAAGTTCAATAAAAGAATTTAGCATCAATTTTTGTTAATGGTACATGAGATATCTTTCTTTCCCTGTTTCGTTGAAACATCGAATTATTCACAAAAATCTCAAGAAATGCAAAGGAGGATAAAATGTTTAAATGCAATAAAACTTCTATTGAAGGAATTATTAAACTCGAAGAGATTGATTTTGTGTGATTAATTCTGAAAAATTCCATTGGTATAATTATGTCCTTCGGATTCGAAACTTTAATTTTTAAAAAATTCTCTCAGCTTTGAAAAATTAAACACGATTTAAATTTTAAATCTAGTTTCAATATTAATAACTTAATAGTTAAAAAGGAATATTTTATTAAAAGGAATTTTTTATTCTCATTTTTATTAAAGTTTTGTTATGCGAAATGATTGATAAATTAACTTGTGGATACTTTGTACATTAAAAGATAATAAAATTTTTACCTTATCATGTGCAAAACATGTATTTGTTTTAAGTAAAAATGCAGTTTGTTTCAGAAAAGAATTATAAGAACAATTTAAAAAAAAAATACTTTTAATGCCAGCAAAAAGCATATGGCGTTTAGTACAAGAAGGGAGAAAATGTAAAGAACATAAGAAAATCCTTGATTTAATAATTAATGTTAAATAATTAATTTTTCACCAGATAATATGTGACTCAAGTTGCTTACTGATGTGGTAAGTAATATTTACTCCAGTAAATAAAATTCTTTGCTCACAATGTCATCACAATCTCGATATTGAGTTGCAAGGAACAGTACTGTGGAAATGTAAAGACGACATCAGGATTGTTGTCCAAAATGAAAGACCGGTTAACCCTTTCAGGGGCACTATGCCAAAAATGATTTTTTTTTTGCGAAACAATTATTTAAATCTGATTATATCCTATTACTGACATGAAATTTACAGTTAAAAAAAATTAAGGTCCTTAGGGGGCTGGGGGGTAGGTGACATACTGGGTATGTCACCGCGCATCTAGAATATGTTTTGGAGCGAATTCACAAATATGCAACTCGTAATTAGAAGGTATTTTTATGAAATGAAAGCAGTTTTAGGGATTCAAGACGCTTTTTAACATGAATGACGCAAAAAAATGAGCTTTTTGAATTCGAAAATAAAGTTTATCGGAATAAAATGAAGACAAATTACATCATATGAAAACATGCTTCCATCTTGAATTTTTTGTGTGGAAACAGAATACTTTATAAAACTCGTGCTGCAGTCTATTGGCAAGATGAAGACTTAAAAAACGTTAGGAAATTTTATGTAATTATTTCAACGCGATTTTCTAGTTTTAAAAAAATTGTAAAAAGGTGACATATGGAGTATGTCACCGCCCCTGAAAGGTTTAATAGTTCGAAATTGGACATAACAACATACAATAACTTCCTTTTTGTTTTAGAATATTCTGTATGTTATTATTTGTATATCATACAAGAATAGGGTGTTAAAAATCATTTTCCAGCAGAGAAGTGGAAGCATTCTCTCAGTTCATAATAATAGTTATGGATTTGTATTTAGTAACTCTGATATGATTCATGCCATAAAGGAACAAATGGGACCAGATGAACATTTTTATCTGTAATATTTCTAGAACAAATCTTGCATAATACTGATTTCCTTCAATTGTTTAACTCCTGAATTCTAAAATAGACAGATTTCGGAAGAAAATCGATGTATTGGGAAAATTTAATCATCATGTGTCTAACATATCATTTGATTCATTTGGAATGCTCGTTTATTATATCGCGAAGTTTTAGCACATATCCATGTAGAACATTGTAGTGACAACTTAATAAGCCAATAACAGCCAATAGACAGAAGCGTACGTTTTTGCCGTATGGTTATGTTTCTGGACTTCGAACCCGAACATCGCAGGTTCAATCCTTCTACCTATTGGTTACCAAGGACTAAGAACGTTCAAACTGCTGTCGTGGCGCCACCTACCCGCAGCAAACGCAACCAACACAAAGTAGTCAGACTCACTTGACGCAGCGGCAACTCTCTTCTCTAGCCATTATGCTTGGCGGTACCGAAATACTCTCTTCACTCGCCATAACACTTGACGCTATGAACAATCGTTCGTCTCCACCGAATTCACTGGTAGGGGAGTATTGTAGTGATAACTTAATAAACCAGTAACAGCCAATAGACAGAAGCATACGTTTTTGCCGAATGGTTAAGTTATGGCCTTATCACACGGCAAAATATCGTCTGCGCTTTCCGTCAGCTATTTTCCATTTCTACCCTCAGAACCAGTCAAGCAAGTTTTTCCTAATCGACAACTTTTTCTGACCAACTAGAAAATGCCGATGATAGTGATGAAAACATTGTCCGTAAACGAAATTCAACCAATCATGTGAAACTTTGAAGTGACGTCATTTTCGTTTTCATTTGCTGAGGGAAAGTGCCGTGTGATAAGGCCTTTACTGGACTTCAAACCCAAACATAGCAGGTTCGATCCGTCACTACACAATATAAAAGAATTTGCTTTAAATTCTTGCTTTTTTTGTAATTGATAGCTAACTTTGATTTGAAATTATTAGACAGATTTAAAGAAGCAGAAATGAATTGTATTTATCAACTTTCCTATCTTTTTATATTCGTAATTTTTTGACTGCGTGAAAGTAATGGTCTTCAACTTCATTTTTACAATAAGTTTCATTTAACCTCAAATCGAAAAAAAAAAAATTGATCGACTTCAATGCATGCTTTCAATCGGGCATTTATATAGCATTATTAAAATATTTGTATGTACAGATATTAGCAATCTTATATTAATAAGTTATCTGATTGATATATGTGATGTGGCCATTCATTGAGAAAATTTAGAGGCCTCTAATTTTTTGCTGGATCAATTGGAGGTAAAATGACTGTTAGAAGTAATATTCTTTTACCATAATTAAAAAGACTATTTAGAAGTAGATTTAATAATATGGAATGGAACTTCTAAGTAATATTCTTTTACCATAAACTAAATATCGCTTTTTAAATCTGCTTAATTGAATGATAAGATACCGACCAATTCATCAAAAAGTTCTTAGTTCGAAATTCAAAAATACCATTTGCTTAGACGACAGGCGTGCGATTTAACAAGAGCAGAGCGTCGAATTATGGGCAGATGATTTACTACATAATAAAAAAAAAGAGTACGTGTTGTTTTGAATTTTCAATATTGTATATTATTCAATACTGTATGATATTATTTAATGCTATTGTATTTAACCTCATATAACTGTGTATAACTTTATTTAATACTATATGATATAATACAATATTAAACATTGCCGATACAATAAAAAAAGTATTGTATTAGTTCATTATAAATGAATATAATAACAGTAAAACTCTGATTCTTCAGAAGATTAAGGAATAAAGAATATACTGGTACTGTCAAGTTAGACCGACAAATTCAGAGGGGTGATAGTAGGTATCAGCCGGATAAAAATCAACATACAAGGTCCCAAACAACGCTTAGTAAGTGAAAATTGAAAAAATGTATGGAGTTGGAGAACTGTTGAAAACTGTAAAAAATAAATAAATAAATAAAATTACGAATACTCTTTTAACTGTGAATTTTTTAAAGTGAAGGCACATTAAATTTTTTTTTCATGTTGTTAACATGCGGATTTGATGATCTATTGGAACGCAAATTACTGAAAATGAAACAGTAGTTTAGAACACATATTTGTAAAAATATTAAAATTTGAAGGAAAATAAAATTTTGAAAAAGCTTGTAAGGAATTTTAGATTCCATAATTTGATATAAGCATGTAGTGAGAAAACAGTTTTAAAAACTAAAGAAAAACTAAAATGTGAATCAGAAAAAATCGCTGCAACATCAGTACCGATGTTTGCAGAGAACGATGTCGAATTCGAAGGATAAATTCAGATCAAGGATAATAGCCATTAAGTAGATGAAAAATATAGGGTCTCAAGTAACGTTTATTCATTGAAAATTGCAAAAACAGACACTGAAAAGACAATGAGTTTGGCGAAAAGGATGGCCGTATTAATGCAAGGATAAGGTACAAGATAATCGAGAAGAAGCCTTCTCATATTTAAATTTTTCATGGGATCGAGAAAAATAAAAGCAGCAGGCAAGTATTCACTAATGATCATTACTGAATTGATGGTCACTAAGCTTCATTCGCAAATGAACAAGTCAGACTTCAAGAAGGCAACTAAAACGTGCTGGTGCTCCATCATGCATTAATCATATGTTCAGGCATCGGTGCTTCTTGAAATAAATCCGGAGCAGCGTTCAGGAAGAAAACAAAGTACTTCGGGTCTGAGGTTTTCGGGCAGAAGATAGGTCCAAATCGATGACTCTGCACAGATGTTAATATTAAAATTGTACACTCCACGAAATGGTGATTTCGGATTTTAAGGATTGACCAAATATTCGCATTGCGCTTGTTGAATACACCTTTTCTCGTAAAGAAGGCTTCATGTAAGAATAAAACTCTAGAAGAAAAGTATGCATCTTCCTATGAGGCATCAAGCATGCAACGTGCAAACTCTATTCGATTTCTGGTTTTTAGTGAAAAGGTACCTGCAACCCTATGTTTTTCGGTAATTTTTCATCTACTTAATCTCCATTATCCTTGCTCTGATCTTATCTTTCGAATTTATTGAGACTCTCTGCGAACATCGGTATTGATTTTCCAACGTTGTTTTCTGGTTCCTATTCTAGTTTTTCTTAAATATTTTTAAAACTCCTCAATTCTCACATTTTATAATTATATCAAATTAAAGAATATAAAATTGCTTAAATTTTCGAGCTCTTATTTTTTTTCAATATTTTTGCAAATATGCGTATTAATCTACTTTTTGTTTCCAGTAATCTACGATCTCCAGGATCATCATATTCTCGTGATACCAGCTTGAAAAAAACTTTTCATAATGGGATTTCACTTAAAAAAATTCATAATTGAAGCAGCACTTATTATTTTTTTAATTAATTTCTTACACTTTCCAACATCTATTTGACTACATATGTTTTTGCAATTTTCAGCTGCTAAACATCGTTTGGGACCCAAGCGACACGGTGATTCTTTATCCTCTTGATGCCTATTTTCACTCTTCTGGATTTGTCGGTCGAATTCGGCAACATCCTGCAGATTAATATAGGTTTAGTTTTAGTTTAGTTTAGTTATATTAACGTTCCGTTTGAAAGCAACACGAGGGCTATTTTGGAACGCACCTCGTAATTTTGAACCACGGTCAGATGACGAGGACGACACCTAAACTGGCACCCCTCTATCCACACCACGTCACACCAGCGGGAGGACATTTGGCCTGACAGATTTAAAGTGCAAGAGACCCCCTCACACGACGATTCTTCGGTGGAATCGAGTCTCGAACCTGCAACCCTCCGGTTCCGAAGCCGAAACCTTACCACAAGGCCACCTCGGCCCCAGATTAATATAGGAGGAAAATACACGCATAAAATTGAGTGATACATTGAGATCGCTTTTTAAAGTTCGGAAGGGATGAGGGAAAAAAACGCTTTTTATAAGCTTTATTTACATTTATCCTTGTGACATCATTATTATAATTCTTGAACTTTTTTGACAATTATTGTGAAATCCAGAGAATAAAATGTTCAGAGCTGTTGAATCTATTTGAAATTCACTATATATTATAATTTTGCAGCAATACTCTTTAATCTGAAAGGAATCAGAATTTACTTGATTGAGCGGGATTTTGTAAGTTTTACATAAAAAACACACTTAATTTTGAATTTTCTGAATAATAATTATAAATGCAAAATTTCATAACCATTAATTTAATAATTCATAACCATTAATAATTCCTCTATTTTAGAGGAATTGTGCACACATTTCCTTTGCTTTATTATAGGCTTATATGATTGCATATGTTTCCTCTGCGATTTCTAAGTGTGTATTTTTGTATTACCTATTCAATATAGTAAGGTAAAGTTTATAATATTACTTTTTAACATTATACTAATTTTAGTAGAAATTAAATAGGAGACTTGTTTAAGATTAATGTCCATTTTCCAAGTTAAATTCTTCAGTTAGCTTTTTTTCCCCACAGATGTTATTTTGCCAACTTCATAATTCATCTTGAAAGCTGTTTATTTCCAAACCTTGTTATCCAAATGGAGAAGAAAGGTTAACACTATGTTGAACTTTGCGAAAAATCAGGCACTAACCATTATGACCCATTCGGGCACTTAATCATTATAACCCTTTTGTCGAATGGTTAAGTCCCAGAGAAGGATATCTCTTTCTCTGTGGATTAGGTTACTCGACTACAAACGGCTGGTTGGCGGCGGCTGGTTCTGGTGGGGTCTTTGTCCGCTTTAGAACGGCAATTCTTCTCGACTGCTTAATGTAGCAACCTTCCGGGTCATGGAGTTAACCTTAGGGTCTGCATACTGCTTTGTGCATAATCCCCCCTACTGGGCCGGAACTCTAAACTCTCGCTAAGTAACAAACTCCTGCTATACAAATCTCTCCTCTGGCCACTAATTAGCTACGCTTCACCTGTATGGGGAGCGGCAGCTAAAACCCATACCAGTAAGCTAGAGGCACTCCAAAACAGCACCGCAAGGCAAATTACAAACATGCCTTGGTATATAAGAAACAAAAATATTTTAAAAGATCTAAGGCTGCCTACTATTGGGGACTTTTTCAAGAGAATTTCAAAAAATTACTATCGGAAACTAGACTCCAACCAGAACGAAGCGATTCTAGAAATCCCTACCTACGATCCCAAGAGCAATCGTAACAGGAGAAGACCCAGAACCCTCCTAACATAAACAAAACCCTTCACCCCTGTGCACCGACAGCATGACCCCCCGCCAATCGCCAATGTAACACGTTAGGACAATAAGCCACCAAATTATAGCGAATAAACAACTCCATCACTTAATTCTTTTTTTTTCATGTATTTTTTTTTATTTTCTTCTTTTTGCTTTTTTTTTTAATTTTTTTTTTTTTGATGCTCACTTAACATAAGTCAATCAGTTTTCACAACATCATGGATGAATATAATAAATTCCTTACTATAATTCAACATTACTGCTCAGCATATTTTGTTTGTCACTAACTATCATTTCAGCTGAATGGAAGATGAAAGGCCACTGAGCCTAGGTGCTTCCCAAGAACCCCCACATCATTGGCATTGGCATCGACTACAAACCCAAACATCACAGGTTCGTTCCCCACTCAATCCAAACCACTACATCGCAGCTTTAAAGGCTGTTCTAGTTTCTGCATTATTCACCCTGAATAATTCAGAATGAAATCATGAGAGAGAGAATATATTTTAAAAAAAATCAGTTTTTTAACAGAAGTATTAACTTTAGCAGCTTTAAAAAAAAAGAGATGCTTTCAATTTAAGTCTTTCATCATAAAAATATTATAAATACAAGATGAAGAAAATTCCACTTTCCTCTTTATTTATCTTCATTGCCTTTCAAAAAAATGAACATATGTTTGTATATATATTTTTTGTCATTTCAAATTTCTGATGCTAGATATCTGGCCCAGTCTAAAAGTTTAAATGTTGCCATCTGCGCAAGTACTTCACTTCCGATTTTCTATTTTATAGTATTACTCGATTTATTCAAAAATTAGGCGTCTGGTCACGTGATGTGATTTCGTCAGTAATAATTATGGCGCCAACAAGACAGTTTTATATTCAATTTGCTTTTCATGCGTAATGCAATGTATCTAATGATAAAAAATTACTTAAAAAGCAAATTTTATACAAAAATTTTATGACCTAATTAATGAACATTCTGAACGGTCATCGACTGAAATGTCTGTGCTTTTCCTTCAAACAAATATGGAGGCGCCCTCTTCGGGAATGATTAATGCATGTATATAACTTTCATTTGTGTATATTACGTTTTATATTACTTATACTTAATGAATTACTCAAAATAATATATTTCAATAGATGAATTGTTTCATAAATTTTCTTTATATGTTTATATTAATGGAAACACGGACATTCTGGTTGTATGTGTTTCGTGGAAAGGTATATGCAGTCATAAGTTCGTTCTATCAAAAATGTTTCTTGCAATTTGATCTAAAAATTTTCAAGAAAAACTGGCAAATATCGGTATTAATTGACGCAATTTTTTATTGCATCTTTTTAGTTAATTTAATTTTTAATTTGTGGTGATTATTTAATGATCAAAATATTGTTACGTCTATTTCCTTGTTTTGTTTGTTTACATTTTGATAATAAGTAGTCATTTTTTTTGTTGTTAAATTTTCAGATGAATTTTTCATTTGAAAGAGGGAATCGATAGTACATTGGACAAAAATGAAGAGACCACCACCAAGTAGTGAGGGAGATACAGGTAATATTGAACTAGAATATTGTTAATGTTAAATTAGAATCTTGAAATTTAGTATGATGAAAATAATTGATTTTGTACTTGCAATCTTCTGTTATGCGACAATGCTTCTAGAATGAACCAAGAAGTCTCCCTATGTAATAACATTAAATATGATAGTAAATATATGCAAATTCTTTGCTTTTCTGTACATATGTTTTAATGTGTAAAAGGTAAATAGTATTTTTTGTCATGTCATGCAATGAGTAAGATATTTTTATTGAGAATTTTTCAATTTATTATGCATTGAGTTATAAAATTTTTGCTTGTTTATTTAATTTTATTGTTTGTTCTTATATGAGTTTTGCAGTCAGATGTTGATCTGCTTACTATATATTTTTTCATCATATGTAATATTTTTAAAACATCTGTTTTAATTTTATTCATTAACTTTTTCCTTAAATTGCATCCCATTGCATTGATAGCTAAAAAATATAAGTGATTTAGATTTTATTCTTGTCATATCGTGAAAGTAAAATATTGACATAATGCAGTAGTTGCTATAATTTTGATTATATTAAAGAATTTTGCTGTAGATAACTTATTTAAGCATTAAATTTTGAAGTATAATGTTTTTTGGCTGTCTTTTCATTAGAATACCCTCTATTTTTTAAATAGGAATCATTATTAAATAATCTATCGCAAATTGATATCACTTGCTATTCTTGCCATCAAGCCTTAGCCTTTTATATGTTACACTGATATTCTCTAAGATATTTTAATGGATATGCGTAAATAAAGCATTTTGAGGCGTTTTGAGTTATTTTTCTGTTCTTTTAAATGCAATTGAATTCATGAAAATACAAATTAAAATATACATAATTGCATCTAAATATGAATTTTCATTAAAAAAATAGTCCAGAAAAGGATTTATTTTCTCAACTATTTATTTGATCAATTTGGAGTTGACTTGATTGGTAGAAAAATACATTAAGATTTTTTTAATTTGAAATATAAATTAAGATTGGTGTTAGTTTATATACCTATATTAAAGGATTCAAATTGTTAAAAACAAATTTCATAATTGGAAAATGTGCATTATTATATTAATGTTATACATATATAATCTAGTTTTTTAATTTGAAAGTAACTACACAAATGTTAAGGAAACATTCAAAATGAAAATATTTTTACATTCGTGATACTTAATCTATGTAGAGAATATTCCATTGTATCGTTTAACAATTTTCTCGGCTTCTTTCCTTATTCAGATTAATTTTTGCAAACTTTTTTCCCTTTAAAATTTTTTTTTTTCTTCTTAAAATATTTAGCCTTTATAATATGTTGTTTGTTAAACTTGGATACACACACACATATATGTAAAAGACCATTAGTTTAATTTAACATCATAGTAAAATAATGCCTTTCGCCTGAAGGTGAGATACAAGAACTTTAAACATTGTATAAGTTTGAGTGGCTTCTATTACATTTCTTATATAAAATGGAGCCTTTTTCAAAAAGCTCTTTGACATTAATACTGCCTGGTTTTTTTTTTTTTTTTTGCTGGATTTTTTATTTTTAATTATAGAACCAATTTGGTTTCTTTTATTATTCCTTACATTCTTAAATGCATTTTATGGTAAAGGACTGTGAATCATGTGGTGGTGGTGGGAGGAAAGTGAATAATCTATATAAATCAAAATGAATCTGTCTCTTATGCGCTGCTGTACTACTCATCAGATTTCAATAAAACTTTGTAAACTTATTACTTGCACTTAGGGGATGGTTATAGGCATAGTAAAATTATGTAATATATAAACATTATTTTTGGACCTTTTTATAGCATCTATTAACCATGAATTAACGACCAAATAATTTACCAAAGAGACAACAGATTCAGGAAAGGTGCTGAATTCAAGCTGGAGGTTAATATTTCTTAGCTATTGTACGGAAATGCTATGTTAATTGTTCTCTGAGGCAACAGCTTTATTAGAGAGTATGCAAGAAAGTTTTTGGGGAAGCACTCCTGTAGGTTTGAAATCTATATAAAAATGAATGTTTTTATGTCTTTAATGCATTCCTAAACTATTTATCCGACTGCAATGAAACTTGGTCAGCTTATTGTTTACATCTACATAATGATTACAGGGATAATAAAATGATCTAAAATTAAAAAAAAAAAAATGAATCTCAACCACATCTGTTTACTAAGGATTGATCTCCAAATAACTTAAGAGATAATAGATTCTGTAGAAATATAAAAATTCACGAGATACAATAAATAGTTTCTTTCATTACTATTCTGAAAAAACACCAGGCTTTAGAATTCTAAAAGAATATACGAATCTAATACATAAAAATGAATATTTATTTGTTTGTATTTTATATACTGCCATTCTGTTCACCCTATTTCGACATAACATTGCAAAATTGATTGATTTCTTTTAATATTATTTCTTTCGATGGCAGCATTGCTCTGGGTACCAGCTAGTGTTATAGATTTGTTTTGGCAATATGTATGAACTGAATGAAGGTCTAAATTTTAGCTGGCTTATGAGTTTGAAAGTTTTAATCTCAAATTTAAAAGAATTTAAATCTCAAAAACTATTATTTTAAAAATGAAATAAGAAACTTGCCGTTCAAACCGTAAGAAGAATTAATTTTAAAAAATTCATTTGTTTCTGAAGACCTTTTGAAGGTTATATATATATATATATATAATATTCTTTTGAAATATAATATATACTTCTATAAGTATTAATGAAAATTTTAACACTTATAGAAGCATAGTATGTATGTGCTTATACATATTTTTAATGCATGCGTTACAGGATAATTGAATTAATAATTTAAAAATAGGGCTTGCTTAGGGTATAGGAATGCATTGTCCTCCCAAATTTTTTTATTAATAATTTTTTAAATACTTGAGTACATTTTCAAGATGTTACATGTAAGAATGTTTGAAATACTGCTGTAAATTATTTATTTACACTTAAATATATTAACAGAATGCCAGTAATTCATATTATTTAATGTTTGCAATTAAGATAGTAAAATATATGCCCTAATAAAAAAATAACCAGATTTTATATGTTTTACTGATGGATAATTTAAAAACTCATTTATTAGTTTGCATATTTTTTTATGAATATTAAAGATATATAAGAACCTACTTGATTATTTTGTTGAATGAACTATAAATGTAATTATGTCTTTTTTAGGATCCTCTGGATCAAAAAGGCGCCGCAGGTTCAGTACAAGTGATGATGATGATTCTTCAAGTAAGTGTTTAGTAATTTTTTTTTTTGAAAATTAATTTTAAGTAATAATATCCTTAAATTTTTATGAATTTCTATGTTTATAATAAATTGATAAAAAACATTTTTTATTATTACTAAATTTTATAGAAAAAACTGTTGTATTCTTGTTTTCAAATTTTTTTAATTTATACATTGCATTATATAATGTTCGTTAAAAATTATTTATGTGCAGTATTGTTTGTTAAGAAAAAAAAAAAAACTGTATCATTTTGTTAAATATTTTGCTGCATGTTTTCTGTGAATTTAAATTTTAAAAAATATATTGATTAAATTTTTTTTTTTTAGGACCACCACCTATTGAACCAGCATTTCAGTCTCCTCCTTTACATAAAATTTATAACAGTTCCTCCCGTAAAGAAAAGCCTGATGAAGTAAAAATATTTCTTTTTAAAATTTGAATACATGAATGTTAAAGATGAGGTGTTAAATTCTATATCTGCATGTCTCATCGTTTGATTTTATGAGAGAATTTTTATAAAAATGATGCACGAATCTGTTTTTTGGTAGTACTCAATGTAAGGATGATATTTTCTGAATCTGTTTTAAAATTCATCAAAATAAATTTTAAAGCAACAAAACTTGTTTCCTCTCTCATAGTTTAATGAACTTAGAAAAAAAAAATGTTATTGTTTTAATTACAAATGGAAACTTTGGAAAATATACTTCAACTTATTGCTTTTTATTTCAACTGAAATGAAGGACCATATTTGTTACAGTAATTAGAACAAAAAAAAGTTTTAAAAATTTATTTGGAACTATTACAAAATACCCAGATTTTATAAATTTTTGGCAGATAAATTTGTTTTATGATTATATATTGATTCTTTGATATCTTGAATAAAACAATTGCTTTGTTTTTTCCCATTTATAAAATAATAACTGATTAAGTCTAATTTTTATCATTTTGTGTTTGTGTGTGTGAGGAAATAAAGTTCATTAATTAAAGACACATTGATCTTGCTTTGATTTTTTTTTCTGTGTCAATTTTTATGAGATTCTTAAATTTTCCCTTTTGTTTTTCATTGCAAGCATATAAAAAAAACAAAGGCATGGATTAACTTGGTATCATTTAACTATTTTATTGACTGATCATTTAATTTTAACTTTATCTAATAGGAATATTTTTTATGTCAGTTAACAAACAGTATCATTTGTCACAATCTTTTTAATCATAAGCATATTGTTTTATTCTCATATCAGATGCGAGAAAAATTCTAAACTATATATCATTGGATGCAAAAAATTCATCCCCCCCCCCCCGGCTTTTGAACAGTTTGTAATCTATACTTATAATAAAGCTCAATGTGTGTGTGTGTTGGCACTCTACAGGCTAGACCGTTGGACCTACTGCTACCAAATTTAGTACATGTATACCTTGGAGGTCGGGAATGTGCACCTGGGAGCCCTTTTCTCGAATTTTTAATTAGAATTAGAATTAATTAAAATTTAAGCAAAATTTCGACATTTTTCTGCTATAACTTTCGAAAATATGATCACACAAACATGATTTTTACATCAGTTTAAAGATTAAAATATTAGCTCTCTAATGGTATCAGTGTTTTAATGTATAACTTAAGTTTCTATTTTTAACGAATTTTTAAAGAAATATTTTAACCATGATTTTTTAGCATGTGACCGGATAAAATAAAAGAATGACGGAATCTAAAGAAATCCAACACTCAGCACGGGACTGGATAAAATAACATAAATAAGAAAAAGGATACTTTCTTAAACAATAAATGCAAGGCAAAGGATTCTATGATCGTTTGCAATATCTAAATGATTAATTCAATAAATCTTCTTTATTTACAGTAAACCTGATTGAATTTAGACAGGATATGCATTGAAATCCCTGAATTTAGACAGGATATGCATTGAAATCCCTGAATTTAGACAGGATATGCATTAAAATCCCTGAATTTAGACAGGATATGCATTGAAATCCCTACCTAATGGCATATTTCTATAATCGTTTGCAATATCTGTGTCATTAATTCAATTTTTTCCCCTTTTTCGCTTTCTTTAAAAAAATATATTTAATATTTTGGCAACATCACCGAAAAAAAATTTAATATTTTGGAAGCATAACCGATAATTAAAACTGACTGATTTATAAAAATAAAAAATATTATTAGGAAAACGTGTTCTTTTAGAACTTTCCATCCATCATCTTAAAGAAAATATTAATTTCAGGCCAATCAATGCCCGGAATTACTTCAAGGCTAATGAATATGTGATTTAATTGAAAATTTTAGAACGCATGACTCATGGCGAACCAGCTGGTCGCCAAAGGTGGCTAGCGATGAAATAAATGGAACTGTTTTTTAAATGACCATATGCACAATACAGAACATTGACAATACTGCAATAATTGCCTTAAATAACTCTGTAATAGCTTAGTTTTCAGCATTGTATGTTAAAATTGCTGTTAACATGCAATGGTAATTTTTTATGCTTTGTGTTGAAAACAAATGCAGGAGAGGGATGCACATGTTTATCTTTTATTTTGTGAAACTAATTTTCTATGGTGAGTAGTTGATTTAATGGATGATAAAGCTTCCAAAAGCTAAAAGATTTAAAATAGATCTATAATTCATTCTGTTAAAGTAACCTTTATGCATTTATGGTTATTGTGATTGATGTTTCCCGTACTTTTGGGCATTTCATCGAAAATTTGCACTTTATTTTTAAAGAAAAATGATTAATCTTTAATTCATCATTTTCTCCTCCAAAAATTAAGCATTACCTTTTTAAAAAAAGTGAGGGTAGAAATCAGAGTCACTTTGTTATGAAATTATTGTGTTATGAAATTATATATGCAATAATATCACAATTTGTATGACATCTTAGAAGGATGTTCAATAAAAATTTTACTGTTTCAATGAAAACGTAATAAGACACATATTTTCCAGTGTAAAATAATAATAATAATAATTTTCTATATGAGATTAGATTATCTATAAAAAAGATTTAAAAATTGACAATTTAAAAAAAAATCATTATTACTTACTATTGATATAGAGCCTTGAATCCAGAATAGAGAGAGGAAGAAT
This sequence comes from Argiope trifasciata, assembly GCA_026543055.1. Lineage (NCBI taxonomy): Eukaryota > Metazoa > Arthropoda > Arachnida > Araneae > Araneidae > Argiope > Argiope trifasciata. The sequence goes on along the minus strand of JAPMOQ010047630.1, from coordinate 1,638,322 downwards.
TATTTAAATCTTACTTGAAATAAAACCTTTTTTTTAAAGATATATGTATATATATATAATCTGTGCCAAATTTCATATATGTCATTAGATGCTTGAATCCATTTGATTAAAAATATTAAAATATAATTATTTTTAAATATATGTACGTGATTGACCATTTGCCTTGAAAACCATATAAACACAAATGTTTTATATTGATTTCATGTTAAGTCATTCATTCTAAAAATTGCTTTGCATTATAATTCAGATGATTTGATTATGAGGCAAAAAATTAATATTTGATATGCAAATATTTCTTTGTTTTTATGGATTAGTGTGAATTATATTATCAGATATTTTAAAGAAGTTTTATGCAGAATAGACATAATTTTAGAATGCTCTTAATTTTAAACATTGCATCCATTTTTAGCTATTTCGCAAAGATTTAATAAGTGCTATGAAGCTTCCTGACAGTGAACAGTTAGATGAATCTGAATTTTGGGATGTCACTGATTCTTGGAAACAGGAATGGGAAAGAGGAGTGCAAGTCCCTGTTAATTCAAAGAATGTACCTAATCCAAATGTTCGGTTAGTATTATTATTACAAAACTGATAAATGATAGAAATTCTTATTCTTACTTTTAAGAATCTATAGGTGAAATGTTTCCTAATGAAATATTTTGCATAAGTTTTGGAAGATATTCATTAAGAGTAGTTGGTATTCTGTATTTTGTTTAAATGCATATTTTTCAGTTAATAATTTTTGTAGTATAAATTGATATTAAGTAGGGAAATGAAAATGAAAACCTTTTTGTTAAATCATGTTGCTATTCAAGATAGGAATTAAATCATTTTCTCTTTTTTATATTTACATGTTTGCCACAACTCTGGGGAAATAGGAAAATTACAGAGAATATCGAATTTTTCTATAAAACAGGGAAAATGCTGATAATTTGAAAATTAACCTTAAAAACTAAAAACGTTCAAGAAATTTTAAGTTTCTAGTTTTTGCCATTTAAAAAATGCTAACCACTTTAAATATTTTAAGAATAAAAGATAATTTTTATGTCTCTGAAGCAAAACATCATTAAAATCTCATATGTTTTCTACTCACTCCTTTCTTCTGCATAGATCAGCCCAATTTTCAAAATTGGGAGGGAGGAGATACTATTATTGAAATAGCAACTATGGCTATTTGAATACTAGTGGATCTATTGAAATTGAGCAACGATTTTTTTTTTTTTTTTTGCAGAGTATTAAGATACTCTTTTGTATGTGTGGGAAAAATACTACAAAAAACATATTGCTGTGCATGCCTAAAAAAATCTACTGTTTAATTTTGTTTAAAAAAATCTGCATTTATTGAAAAGTAATGCAGTATTAATCAGAACATGTGAAAATAGAATATGAAATTTTCTGAGGGAGGGTAACTAGAAACGGAATACAACTTTATTCATTTAATAAAGAATTTCATTTAGATAATTTCTATTCTAATATTTTGAGGTTCAAAATTTTTTCTAACTTTTGGAAAGTTGTTAGAATAATTCTTGTATTGTATTGAAATGAGAGTGGGAAGGAGGTTTAGTATCAATAAGGGCATGCTTGTTGAAACTTGGAAAAAAGATTCTTTAATTGATTTAAGAACTGTACATGACATAAATTTTTATGGTGATATCTTAAACGTTCTGATTCCAAAGGATATGCTAATGAATTAATTTTTAAAATTAGAGCATATGAGGTGTTAGAAAGAAACTTTAAGGAAGTAGAAAAAGTTAGAGTAAAAAAGAATTCAATAATTTTGTAAATTAAATTGCTGAAAAAAAAAATTTGTATTGAAAACTAAAAATTTGCTTGCAAACTTTCAAATTCCAGCTGAAATTCTGATGACAATATAATTACAAGCAAAGAAATTTGAAATTAATTTTTTATTAGAAGTGAATGTCTCTTCCTAAATTATCTTCATTATAACTCTTTCTGTAATGTGGAGATCTTTTTTTTTTAAATTTATATTTATCCTTTTTTATTGCAGTCCAATTCGAGAGAAAACTAAAGCAGTTCTATTTAAATTGTAAGTATATATGAATCTTAAAAATTTTATTCCAATAAAATGTTTATGTACTTTGTAATTTTGGAACATTATACAGAAGTTTGAAAATTTGAATTTTGCCCATATATTTCAGTTTATATTAATGAATATTTAAGAAAAAAAATTCTTAACAAATTGGTATAGGATTTTTATAGAATTGAATTGAATTGTGATTATTGAAGTTGATTGGGGCAAAAATTTGTTTAATGGAAATCTAATTTTTGAATTGATGTGCCTCTTTTTTTTCTGAGTATACTGTTTTATTTGTATCTTTATTAAATTAATTAAGAATGAATTTTTTAAATTATAAATTTCTTTCTAATAACCAATTTTTGATGACCTTTTATAATTCTTCACATCACAAAAGCTTGTTTTCAAAATAAACTTTCTGCAAAGTTTGTTGACAATTAAAAATCTGTAACCCACTATTTGATTCTTGTTTGTTTATTTACTGGCTTGGCTGATAAAGAACCAGATTATCACAATTCTTTGAAACTAAGTATATGTACACATTGGCTACAAAAACTGTGGACACTTATGAAACTTTAAATTTTTTCTAACTTTGTAAACTGTTAGGAAATGTAACATTTCACAAAATGCAAACTCTTGCATATCATTTTAAAGATACTTTAATGCTGATTTCACTATATAAGGAAAAATTCAAATATTTATATAAAAAAAAAGTGGAGAGGCTGTTATCGAGACAAATTAGACACTGATAACTGCAGTGAGTTATCAGCACTCAGTAGGTAGCCCTTATTATACCTTCAAATTGATGTTTCATGGAACTAATGAGAGTTTTAAGCTTTTCCTTCTTTATTGTATGATGCCAGGAAACAATTATAGCTTCAATTAATCCTCTTTTATTGGATGAACACTTCATATATAGAAGAGTTTTCAAACAGCGCCTCAAGTTACCAAAATTTTTGACATCAGGACTGTTTCATGGTCATGATAATAATTCAGTGCTCTTTGTAATAACACACTTTCAATACTTTAGCTGTATGGCAACAAGTTTTAATCCAGCTGAAAATTAAATGATGTGTTGTTGGGAAAGAGATAACTACTGAAAAGTGCAAGTTTTGGCTCTAAAATGGTGTCAGCTTATTTTCTTGCATTTAATGTCCCATCAATAACATAACAGAGGCTAATACTGTCCGCTGATATGCATAACTAAACATAACTAATTAATAATTGCTTGAAAGCAGTCAGGATGTAGCTCTTCGCCTATTCTGTGTCTTACATATTTTTGCCATCACTACTAAATAACAATATCTCTGTTTCTGGGGTAACAATATCTGGAGTGATCTCCATATAGCTTGTAACCGTTGATCGTCTGTCTTTTACCCACTGTAATCTTTTTACACACTTGTAAATTTAGATATGGTTTTTTTTTGTTGCTGTTGAATTCTACCTCTTAATCAAATTGGTACTTACGTATTATCCCGTCGACCATTTTCGCCAAATTGACAAATGGTCGCCAATAGATCGCCATCGGGCCAAAACTAGTTTACCATCTATTTCAACCTGCCACTGTGCAACCCTACCACACTCGTTGGTTCCGTGTTCTTTCCCCCGGCACACGTTTTTTTTCTCTTGCACACGTTTTTCTTTTTCTCGTACACATGTTTTTTTTCTGTGGGAAAAATGATTAAAATTTGGGAATTACCAACAACAGAAGATGATGCCGTGCTGTATTTCCAAAATCATGGAATCATCGCAACGAAAAAAATGTGCGTTAATGGACACCTTATGTCTTTATACTTGAAAAAAGACAAACAATGGCGATGAACCGTGAAAGGTGGCGAGAAACGAATTGCGATTCGTAGAGATACTTGGTTCGAAGGATCCAAACTTCTATTTTGAAAAACATCAAAGATTTTTGGCCGCCAAAATGAAATTTGGCGCGTTTGGCACATTGTTGGCGGGTTGACGGGATAATACGCAAGTACCTTTCAATTTATCCAAATCTTAAAAAAAAAAATTTTTTTAAATCAATCAAATTTTACATTATTTTTTAGTTGTTCAAATCTTTCTAGACATATTATATTTTTTTGCAGGAGCATACTTCTCTGTTTTCTTCTCAATCAGTTTATAAATATAATTCTTAACACCAATTAATTTTCTTTTATGTAATAATTTTAATATCTCAGGCACATATAAATTTATTGCTCATTTTTTTCTTGGTTTATTGCTTAGTTTATGTTTGGTACATTGCGTTATTTTAATTTTTGTTCCAAGCTTATGTCGTGTCTGTATCATTCCATGTTGAATGTATGTTTCAAAACTAAACATCTTTCCTGTGCTAGAAATTATTTTATGTAAATTTAAAAAATTTCAAATACTTGTATGTTTCTCAAATTAAAATATATATATAATAAAATAATTTTTTGCTCTTTGCCTTTAAAATTTTAATATTTATTCCATTTTGAGGATATTAATATAAACTTAAAATTTTTTTCAGTTTAAGTATTGATTATATATTTATTTTATATTTTTCAGACCCAAAAAACTTATGCGTACAACTGAAGACAGTTTCTTTTCTAATGAATATCATGTGTTGACGGATACTGCTGCAAAAGCGGAAAATGTTTGCAAATATGATATGGATGATTTAGATTTCTTCTGGCTAAAAAATTTCAATGAAAAGCGTGAAGATTCAGGTTTGTATCAGTTTTGATTTTGATTTAAAAGCATTTAATTATTATTTTTTGTTGTTGATAATTTAATTTATTATTTGCTGAACTTTTAAGGAACTTTCTATTCCTTTATTAATATAGGTGCCATTACTTTCGAAAACAGCTTGCAATGCAGATATCAGATTCTCTCCTTTCAAACTCATAAGCTGAAATTAAATAATTCAAAGAATACAGTTCAAAAATCGTGCATTATCCACAAATATGGAGATTAATATGGATTTTTAATTAAATGAAACGAAAGTTTAATAACTGGGATTAAAATAATAAGGATTTGGAAAGTTTGTGGTTGATTCCTCTAATATAGATCTTGTAGAAATATGCTATGAATGATTATTATATTGATATAGAGTAAAAGTATCAAGTTTTAATTAATAATTCATGTAATTTTTTCATTAAAAAATAGATTGGAATTTTTTAAAACAATGATTAAGAAACAATATTTATTGAATTACTTATGTGACTATTGGTTTTATTCTTCCATTGTCATGCTTATAATTAAAATATTTATTTGTATGTTTGAATTTGCCTGTAAAGTATTTGAAATTTCAAACAGCATAATGAAATTCAAATGCATAGAAGCATTGAAAGTTATGGTGACATTCTCTATCTAAACTTTATTCTTTCCTCTTTCATGCATATTGAAAAGCTCATTCTAGAAGTAATAAAATTCTGGCTGCATATATTGCTTCAGTACATATCTTCAGATTTTAAATTGACGTTTCTGTGTTCTAGAGTTCTAGTAGAAATATTCTTTGATTAAATTCAATGTTGAATAAAGGAATTTGAAGATTATTATTGAATAAATCTGTGCACATTATGTTAAATATATCTTTTATTTGTGCAGAAATCTTAAAATTTTGCCTTGCTGTGTTATATATTGTGTTTGTGAGGGTAAATTTATTAATAAAGGTTAATATGTATAATTTATTTCATTTTACAAATTTATTTGTATGAGTAAATAATTATACTGCTTTAAAAAAAATTTTTATGTTAAAATAGACATGCATTTTCAAAATATTTTTTACTGCACTTATAATTGATTTTGAAAATATTAGTTTCTAGAATTTTTTAAGTGTATGAAGAAATGAGCGATTTTTATCATATTTTTTCCCTTACATTTTCTGTAGTAAAAACTTATATATGAGGTTGTTGTAATATTTTTTGGAGTTCTTTTGGAAATAAAATATAAATATAAATGGATAAATATTAAACTAAAAGCATGTTTTGATTGTGTCTCTTTTTAATATATTTGCTACATTACAAGACTGCATTTAGGCAGAAAAGGGAATTATTTAGTAAGTTTAACAAACATCATTTAGGAAGTGGAAAAACTGATAGTTTCTAAGAAACTAATATTTGAAGAATTTTTAGTTAAAACCACTGATTCCTAATATTTAAAATATTTCCTTATCAATGTCAATATTTTATATTTAATGTAATTTACCTAATCAGTTAATATTAACAACATTCATTAAATGATTTAATCATCTGAATAGTTTGTTTTCTGTCATTATTCCATTTTCTTAAAAGTTTGTATTCATAAAATTATAATAAAAATGAGGCTGAATGTTCAGAAGAAACAGTTCTTAAGATTATAACCAATAGCACATTGTAAAAATGAAACTGATGTATTTTTATATTTTAAATGGGCTCCATTCTCATTTGAGTACATAAAATAAATACATGCATAAATAACATATAATTACCTCTCTCACAAAATGCAAATTTCTTTCAACAAAATATTCCCAAATTTTCCTAGTTATTTTATTTTTTCTCTGAAATAAAAACCTTTTATTATATTTCTTCCAAGAGGAAAAGATTTTTCAACTATGTTCTACTTAATCATCAAGAATGTATTATTTGTTTAAATTTGTCTAAGTAAGCAAATTTGTCAACATATAAAAATAGATATTTGCATTAGTCAAGTATTACTGCTGGAATGATTGTCATTGAAATGCTTTAAAAAATGTCGTTCAACATTCTAAATGCATTTCTGAAAGCAAATATGGAATTAGAGAATGTTTTGGTCACTAAATTTTTAAAATTAAGCTATATTTTGAAAAACGTTTTAGTTGAGTGAAAGACAAATTTTGATGCACATTTCTGTTTTATATTTTATGGCTGGCTTTAAGCAGCTTGCTGACTATCATGTTACAGCATTGAATTATCTATATTAAACAGCAGTTTGATTTGGGATTAATTTAAAGCAGTAATAGCTACTAGAGATCAACAAATGAATTGGAAAATATAAAAGAACACAATATAAAAAATGCATTAATATTTAACTAAATTTTAATTGAAAACTGAACAGAAATATTTTAAATGTTTTTTCATCTAATTAAATGAATTATATACATCTTTACGTTTGGCCATTAAAAGAGTATTAATTACAATAACAAAATTATACAAAATAAGAAATAAAGTTTTGCTTTTGTTGTGTATAATTCCATTTAGATGAGAATAATTAATTTATGAAATATGTATTTTGGTTTACTATTACATACAAATGAATAATATAATATTTGTATACAGATTATCTTATATTTTTATTTATAACCTTAGTATGTCTGTAGTACTAGGAAAATAGATTTAAAATTTAAGAGATGGAAAGACATTAAAATAAAGTATTGCACATTATTTTTCAACATTAGGAAAGGAACGGATATTTAAGAAAGAAAATTTTAAAAGCTCTGAAAATGAACTATATTTGATTATCATTAAAGAAAGGGTACAGATGAATCAGTGCTTTTAAATTTCAACTTTGGTATTTTGTTTCCATTAGTTTTTAAAAAATATAGTTACAGAAATGGTCTTGATTTAAAAAAATCTGTTTAAAACTTAGTATCAAAAAAATGAGTGATATTCATATAACTTTTTTGTTTAAGTGAGGTAATCGCATAATTTTTTAAACAGTTAAGAAATAAATTAGGTTTTGATTTTCATTATAATACCGAAGTAAGTATTCTAGAAGTCAAGTGTAAAAATATTTCAAGTGTTTCTGCAGTGTAATCAACCAACTAAAATTGAATTCATCGAAAAGATAATTTTAATTTTAAAATGGTTTAAAAATTGTTTTCAGAAACTGTTGTATGTATGGGGGGGGATAATTTAAAAAAAATTTAATTTCTGATTTCCACCTTTTTTACAATTTTTCTTTTTTCTGCATCTCTAACCATCAGTTGGTTTTGTTAAGTGCCAATAAATTTGCATTTTCCTATATTAAGGGAGGAAATAATCAATAAATTAAAAATTCCATCAAGGCTTATTTTTTTAATGTTATATTATTACTTCATTGATGTTTATTTAAAATTGGCACTTAGTAGCATGACAATAGTTAATTTTCTATAATACATTTTTAAAAAATTACATAAAACATAATCTTTTTTTTTATTAACAGAGAAAATAGCTTTAAATTTGTTTTAATTATGTATTTGTTTTTGTAAAAATTGATTTTGTCAAAGCATATGTTTAAGTGAATATACTTTTACTCTTATTTTTATCCATATGCTCTTACTTCATATATGCTTTTATTTTTTTAATGTATATTGAAATATTTGTTCCTATGCCTCTTGCTTCACCCACACTAAAATTGCATTATTTTCTATTTAAGAGTATTTAAATTCAAATTGACATAAAAATTAATTTGAAACTAAATGAAAATTTAAATGTTATTCAACCGTGACTGGGTTGTTTTTTTAATACTTTTATAGCAAAATTGTTTGAACATTTGTATTTATTAATACACGTAGAAACATATTAAGTATGCAAAACACTGGCTATGGATTAAAAACAAGAATTTAGTAGAAATAATTTAAAAATTGCATTAAAATTGTAATTGTATACCTAATTTTATTTCACTAGTGATCAAATATATTTTATTGTTTTTGTGTGGTAGTCTTGAATTTGTATTTTCTATGTTATTCAATTAATTTTTTTAAACAATCATGATTATGTTTTGTTTTTGTGTTAAAATTGTGATTCCATGGCTTATAAATCAGCAAAATAATTATACAACATATATCAAGATTTTCATTGTTTATTATTTGTTATTGCATTCTAATTTAGCACAAATGATTCCACTCTGTCAGTTTTTTTCTACAGCTTTGCTTAAAGTTTGTTTGTTATATTAGATTACTTTATTAACCAGAAGTTGTTTTTTATTGCCTCAGTAAATGGCAGTTGTCTGAATTCGTGGTTTTTGTATTCAAATTTAAACATATATTCTCAATTATTTGACAGTAAAATATTTAATAAATAGTTTAAACTAATTATTAATCAAATATCTTGTATTAATTTTAAATGCTTTCAGTTTAGTTTTACCCTTTAATTGCTATTGATTACTCAAAATAATATGCCCAAATGGAAATGCCTAATTTTTTTACAACCCTTATTATTATCAATCTTATAGTAATATTCCTAAGTAATGAGCACTTTCTAGGTTAATTTACTGAAGTCATTTTATTACATTCCTAAGCGGTGGTTATCTATGATAAATTATTTAGGATATTGGTTCAATATATATACTTCTGTGTCAGTAAGTATATAGAATTTCTGAGTTTTATAAACAAGATTTTGATATTTGAAGGCCTATTTTCCTCAAATACCAAACATAAGCAATTTTTCAGTGCAAAGTATTTACTACAAAATTTTCACTGTTATTGGTTTGATTATATGCATTTCAGAAAATTTATTTTATAGTATTTAACTATCTTATAAAGGATCTGTTGGAGATGAGTAATACCAGAAGAAAGTACATCGACTCAAAAATGGAATATTTGTATCTAGAAATTTTTGTAATTTTAGCCTCATAATTGAAGAAAATTTAGGGAAAAGAAGAGTGTTATGCGTTATTAGAAGAAAATGAAAATTCTTTGAGAAGATCTAATTTGAACATTTCATATAAGATATTTTAACTTATTTGTGTATTATGAATCTTTGAAATTTATCAACAAAATTAAATAAAACAATGCATAGCTATTAGTAACCATTTTTTTTTTGTATATAAAGTTTTAATTTGTTTTCTGGAACATTGTATTATTATTCTATTTGAAATTAATAGTATCCTGAGTCAAAATTTGTGATAATTTCTAATTTGAAAAAAATTACAGGCTTGTCAACTCTTGATGAAGATACTATGGAAAGAATAATAGAAGATTTTGAAATGCAGGTACTTAAATATTTCATAATATGCTATCAAAAATATTATTTTAATTTTTAATACTAATTTATTATGAAAATAATTGCTACTAAGCAGTTATTTTGCTCTTTATATTATTTAGATTATTATAATTAAAATGACATTATTTAAATTTAAGCTGTAAATTAAGCTTCAGTTATTTTATCCTCTCTGTTAAGGAAAAATCAAATTTTTCATTTATAAATTTTAAATGTATGCTTTTTAAAAATTCAAATAAGCTTGTAATTTAAATTCCATATATAAGAATTTAAAAACTAATTGGAAATGTCTTAATTTGATTTTTGTTTTAAATAAAGTTATTATCTTGTAGTGTTCAAATCGTTTTCAAGATGCCTTAAAAACTGAAAAAGGTCTTGGCATTGAATATGATGAAGATGTCATTTGTGATGTTTGTAGATCTGTAAGTAAATATACTAATTTAATGCTTTTGTTTATTAAAATTATTCATTTATTTTGTTAAATTCTTATTAAGGATAGAAAATAAAATAGTTTCTTGAGAAATATTTATTTGTGTATTACAATATATTGTGTATTACGTTGCTAAACTTTAAATTTCAGTTTGATTTTTTTTTAAAACTATACTTTTAAATACGATTGTTTCACAGCAAGACATTGTTGAATGAGGACTCATCTTTCATTCTTTAAATTTTTGTGTTATAGCCTGATTGTGAAGAAGGTAATGAAATGGTTTTCTGTGATTCATGTAACATCTGTGTTCACCAAGCATGTTATGGCATAATGGCCATTCCAGAGGGCAGCTGGATTTGCCGACCGTGTTCCTTAAATATTAAGCCACCTTGTCTATTGTGTCCTAATACTGGAGGAGCAATGAAGGCAACGAGGCAAGATTTCTAAATTTTGTTTTCAATGCTTAGAATAATTTTAAGTTATTAAAATTAAAATTTATATCATTTAAATTAAATTTATAATATTTTACTTTTGTTATACTTTGAAAATTGAAATGTTTAAATTGTTTTCACTAATATTTTTCATTATTTTAAAATATATTCAAATAATACTTAAATCGCAATCGTGTTTCAAAATTGATTTACTTTTAAGATTTCAGTTCATCTGAAAAATTTTCAAATCATGGCGGGAAAAAAAAATTGTTTAATGGTTTGTTGAATGTAATGCAAAATATTAATATTATTCTTTTCTACTTAAATTATGCAAATTAGTTTCTTAAATACCTTTACTCCTTTTATTTGAGTAGCAGTGGTGAAAAATGGGCTCATGTTAGCTGTGCTTTATGGATACCTGAAGTTAGCATTGGTTGTCCCGAGAAGATGGAGCCAATTTTGAAGATTTCTCAAATTCCAGTAAGCAATATTAGTGTCATGTATTTAATTTGTGTATATATTCACCATTTTATACCGGGTGCTCCAAAGAAACTTACTTATTTGAAAGGTCAATAAAATCAAAAGTACTTCAGTTATTGTTTTCTTTTTTTATTTCAGAATACAATATCCCCCCCTTTTTTTTTCCATACTGTTTTGAAAGTGACATTGGTTAAATGGTGACCCCTCATTGCACATACAGTGATTAAGTCGATTTTTGAAGTTCGTGTCCACTCTTTGCAGCGTATAAGTCAGTATATTGGCAGTGGCGTCGTGAATGTTGTTCTTGAGGTGAGCTATTGTCCATGGTCGATCAACTTAAACCAGGGATTTCAAAGTGAGCCTCATCACTGAAAAAAAACGACCGCGTTTACAGGTAGTTTGTCAAGCAGCATTTTACATGCATTTTGACCGGCAACAAAATCACGTTCAGTTAATTCTTGCACAACGCCAATTTATAGGGATGAAATAGAAGGTCATGATAGAGAATTCATTGAAGAGTGGTGTCAGAAATTCCCAGAGCAGCTGCGTGTTTGCGAGCCGAACGCCGGGTAGAACGCAGAACTGGCTGCCTCGTTTTTTCAACGTTTTCTGGAGTTCTGGTGGTCTATTGATGTCCATTTCTGGGTTTAGTGACATTCCTGAAATGAGTTAACCCACGACAGAATCGAATTATGACCAGGAATGGGTCTGTGAGGAGGAATTTAAAAGCGAGCGTGGAAGGCACGTTACGTACCAACAACTAAGCGACTATTAGAAAATAAGCTCTCGACAGCGAAGGCCCACTATTCTCTATATTAGAGCATGATAGCAACTGACTAGAGGGAGAAACAAACTTATTGACTTCCCTCTCCAATAGCACTACCTATCATCACCTCTTTACCCACCCAGCTCACCGCTCAAGAGTTTTTTCAAATAAGTTTCTCTGGTGCACTCTGTGGTTGGATTATATGTCTCCTCCCCCCGTTTTTTTAAATAATATATTTTTTCTGTAAAGAAATATTAGCTTAGAGTTCTTAATATCAAAATATTTTTTATATTTTTATGATAATTCTATTGAAATTAAAAATTGCTTTTATTTTTGTAACTGATTACATGTATTCAACCCTTGACTTATAATGATATCTGGAGATGTCATTCATATTATGCACTATTATAGATATTGACATTTCTGAGATATTAAGAATTGTTTTTGGCAGGTACTGAAAATATTGATTTTTGTTTTGAATGTTCTGGCTCTCTTCTCTTCTTTGTATATGTTTTTGGTTAATAAAGAGAAACATAAAAAAAAGATACTGTGTGTACATAAAAGGGGGGGGAGGAGAGAATTAAAACAACTTTCATATAAGAAATATTTCTTTGTTTTGGAAGGTTTAACTTATAAATTCTATGTTACACATTCCATGTATTGTGTATTAGTTTACTGCAAATATTAGAACATTTAAAAACAATTATTAATTTTTCATTTAACTGCCAAAAAATTTCTATTTGAAGTGCCATTTTAGTATTAAAAAAAATGTATCTAAAATTAAAAAGTGTTGTTTGTTAATATTTGCTTGATTGAAAATTTCAAAACCATCTATTTTGTAGCCAATGTTTGACATTATGTGCCAGCATACTATAAAATCAATAATTTTTTATATATAAATGTATGATTATTTAAAATATATAATTTTTTTCTTGCATGTACTTTAATTTTAAGCAATCTGAAGGAATTTCTCTAATATTTGTTGAATTATGGCTGCATTATTGGATAATATTACTTGACATGCTGTAATTTTTCTAAGGAAAAAAAATGAAAGGAAAGAACTCTAAAAATTTCAATAATTATGGGTTGGAAATTCAACTTTGCTTTAGGTGGCTTTGTTACTAGTTTTTGGAAGATCTTATTTTAAATATGTATTGATATTTTCAGAAATATCCATGCCACGTAAGACTAGCCACTTCTTCATTATCGTTACAGAGCTTTAATAGTCCCTGAATTAATTTTTTTAAAGTTAATAACTGTTTATAAAAAAACCAAATTTTTATATTTTATCCTTTTGAAACTGCAACACTCTCTTTTTTTTAATTCTGAGAATCCTGTAATCAATACAAATGAGGAGAAAACCCTCTCTAAAAACATAATAGCAACAGGCTAAAAAATTGATAAAAGTAATTTTTTGGTCTAATAATAGGGATAATAAGCTCACAATAACTGATTGCATGCATGATTGTTTTCTTCCTGTGGCTTTAACAATACCAATCAAAGCAAATGCAGTTTAGAAGGCAGATTTCTTTCCATTTTCTTCTTATCTCTCTCATTGGATGTTCTTCAGGTTTTGTTTTTGTTCTTGTTGCCTTGACAGAAAGACGCTGCGTTGATTTTCTTGAATTAAAAATTACTCTTTAAGAAAAAGGATGTGCGTAATTTAAAAAAAATATTATTCAGATGAAAACTTTTATGGAAGATAAATTATTATTGATTGTTACACATAAAAATGACAAGATTGCTTATCATTTAAAATTTTGTATTAATTTTATCTGAGCAATATCAAACTGACTGGGAAAAGATAAAGAGTGGGAGATATTCTAATACATTTATCTGTTTAGATATCACTTTAACTGAGCATAATTTTAATGTCAAAACTACAAGATGCATGTATGTCCTGGCAATTTAATACATTCGAAATGCTACTTCATGTGTGGATTTAGAATTTAACTTTTAGACTATTTATAATTTTTTTTAAAATTGGAATCTTTATAAATATTTTCTTTTTTTCCAGAATTGCTAATTTCTGGGAACTCTCTTTATTTGTAGATTTAATATCATGGATATTTGTGTACCTTGTTTATTTTTCTTTATTGAAGGAGAAAGTTTCTAATTTGTTAATTATTGTGCCTTATATAATTGCTTATCTGTTTTAAACATTTTGGTTTTGTTAATAATTTTATTTCGATCTTTATTGTTGTTTTCACATTTTTGGTGATAATGGAAGTATTTATTTTATTCTCAAGCAACTTTGTTTTTTTTTAGGCCAGCCGATGGGCTCTTATTTGTTCCTTATGCCGTGAAAGAGTTGGGGCGTGTATACAATGCTCAGTAAGTTTATCAGACACATTCAGTTTTTAATTTCTTTTTAAACCTGTTATTAGTTTCCAAATAGAAGAATGAATTAAAATTATGCTGACAATTGTTGCAATTTTTTTTGTATAAGTTTCTCTTAGATAAAATTTAATATTTTTTCATGTGCTCTAATAGGTAAAACAGTGCAAAGTTGCATATCATGTAACCTGTGCATTTGAAAATGGTTTAGAAATGGAAATGAAAACAACAGGCCTTGATTCCACTGAAGAAGGTGTAAAAATGCAGGTAAGGCACTCTATTTTTTAACAATAAAATTGTCCATTTATAGTGTGAAAATTCTGTGTGTATATATATATATTTCTAAATAAAAATAACTTTTGAAATATCTGCGTAGAAAGGAAACTGTTTTAATTAATTATTTATATTACGAGAATTATAATTTGGCTTTATTGCACAATTATTTTTTTCTATCTCAAAATTGTACTTTTGAATTTTTGTTATTTAATTTAAAAATTAAATTTTAGTTTTTTTCAGTACATTAATTTTGATACTGTCTTTGATTTCTGTTTATTCATAAAAACTCATTAATCAATTTTGATTAAGTAAATTTATTAACATTGTTACATATATCCATATTTCCATTAAATGAGCCAAACTTCTAAGGATTATTCTGACATTTTAGATAAACGTTTTAACAACTATTTGATGTTAGAATTCTTGTGTAGTTCTTGCTTTCTCTTTCTTCTTTTAAATGAAAAACTTGTTAGGCTAATAATTGCTACTTCTTTAAAACAAGAAATACAATACTATGAAAGTTATTAGCCTCTTGGTGAACCTAAAATGTGCCTTTTTTGAATACTGATTATTTTCATTGATTTAAACATAAATTAAATATTATGTGTCATTTAAAATTTTTTCCTGCGAATGCATCAATACTATTTATGGTAGTATTATTTTCTTTAATTCCTTGATCTAATATTTATTTTTCTAAAATTTCTTTATTTGAAATAAATTTGATGTGGCTACTTACATTAATTTTGGAGGTGGGGATCAATCAGTCTTTTAATTTTAAGAGGATATTGATTCTGATTCGACAGACTGATTGCAAATATTATTTAGATAATTGTTTTCATTTCAAAGATTTCTCTAAAATTCTACTAATATACTATTAAATGTTTGTCATTAGTTAGTAATTTGCTGACTTTCCCCTTCATCATAAATTAATATATTGATAATTGTCAATATATTAATTATGTATATTTTATTTTTGTGCTACCATATAATGAATAAAAAGTAATAATATAATTAATTATTTTAGTTCACAATTCAAATAACTTTGTCTCCTTTTAATTCACTATTATAATAAATTTTTGATACCCTTTATTTATTTAGTTTTTTAATGGTTTTTAAATATGTGAATCTTATAATTTTCAAATATATTCTGTAAAAATAGTTATTTTTTAAAAAAACTTAAATGTTAAATTTTGTGATATTTGTGCTGACTGTTTTGTGCTCTTTTTAGTCATTTTGTCCGAAACACAGTAAGACTGAGAAATTGGAAAATAATGTAGAAAAGAATCAAAATGTTAAATCTTCATCTCCAAAGAAATCTACCAGAAAGAAGAAAGAAATTAAAAACAAAGACGCTGAAACTGAAGTTGATGAACATAATGCACGTTTGCAGAGGTAATTTTCTTAAGTATCAATTAAAAAATATATATAGATAGCTAATATTTTTTGCTGACCTTAGAATTCTAAATTGGTCAGTTTCTTTTTAGTGGAAATTTTATCCTAAGATGTAGCTTTATCTGTTAATTTTGAATATCACATTTTTTCTGACAATTAAAATTTAGTGTTTTGATATATAAATGGCATACTGATTAAGCATAAAAATTTATAGTATATCTTTTAAATATTCCAAGGTGTAACATATCAAATAAAATTTAAAGCTTCTTTGGAAATACTTTATTGAAAGCTGTCTTATAAGGAATAACTGTTCTAGGTTGAAAACTTCTTTTTACTTTATTTCCATCAATAGTGGAATTCAACGTTAACAAAATATTTCGTTGAATTGGTAATAAAATATTTTGCTCTTAATTAAACAATCGTTTACTACAGTTTTTAAATAATTATGTTTGTTAAAGAAGTAGAGGGCTAATCACAAAGGTGCTTATGTCAGAGAGTAATTTTATAATATATTCTCTTAAGACATGCCAAATCAATTAATAAATTTGTTTTTTATAATCAGCAGCTGGTTAGATAATTCCACATTGAACAAAAAGAAGCTTCTATGAAATAAATAATTCTCATTTCACAAATAATCAAACACTTATGGATTAAAATTTAATAGCTTGAAGGAAGAAAAAATGATGAGATAAGTGATATAAAGGAGCGATAATATTCGTTGGCATCATCATATAGAGATTGATTAGAAGTTTCTAGAAGCTGTATATATTTTTCTTTTCATTTTGCTCTAAAAAAGAAAATGGGAGCCTTTCTTTCTTTTTTTTAATAAAAAAACTTTATTTTTAAGAAATTAAATTATTTTATTAAATAGCATTTCTTAGATCTTATTTATAACAATGTTTATTCAATTTTATAAATCTAATTCAAAAATTTCAGTTTTTTAATAAATTGGCTGAAAATTCCTTTATTAATTTAGTAATACCAATTCTTTTTGTTACACTCATTGAGAAAAGAAATCTATTACTGTAGCTGAGAGGCCTAGAAATTTTAAATTTGCTGGCTTTCAAATTTTATTATCAAGGTATATACTATATTATTCCTAAATTAATTTTATTTAAATTTATTTTTCCTTAGCATACTTCTTTTATTACTTTAAAAGCTGCAAACAGTGAGCTAAAATCTCAATAATTTATGTTTAAAATATTCCAAATTGTTTTGATTTTACAAAGCATAATATGTTAATTTTAATAATTTCTGAGATCTGGAAACTTAGTTTTAAACTAATAGTATTTTGTCAGAAAATAGCATCAATAATAAATGGAATATATCTGGCTGTTCTGTGAATTTATGAATATTACTGGAGATAAAATGATTCTATTTCAAAACCATTTATTGGAATTCTTTCTGTAAAACATTTGGAGTACCTATAATTAAAAAAAAAAAAAAAATCTCTGAAAAGTTTACCAAAGTATTGTTGTGCCAAATAAGATACATAAATGCACAGATGCATACTTATTTATTTACATTTTGTAAAATAATTTGATAACTATCACTATTACTTTAGCACTTAAAGTAGATATATTCTATATGATATTTATAAATCTGTTGTTTTAAACATGATCAATAAATCGTTTTTATTTTTTCATTTTTATTCTTGAATTTTTTTATGTAAAGTGTGAATTAGGTGGATAATGAAACTTAACATTTTGTTGATTATATTGCTGATAGAAATCAGAATCATACTGTATATTCAAAAGCAATTATAGTGAAAATATCCATTCATATAAGTATTGTCTTTAAAAAAAATATTTGTTTATTAAAATATCAGTAGATATAGAGCTATAAGTCTTTAATTTGAATATTTTTTTTATTATTAATAACTATTTTAGAGAATGTTATTAAAAACATTTACTTTTCAGGATTCGTTCATTAGAAGCTCAATTTCATAAATATGTCAACATTAAAGACACTGCAGATTTGATTAATGTCGACAGACAAGTTGTTGATTTCGTATATTATTATTGGGTTCTGAAACGAAGGGTAAGTTTTTAAGGATTTTTTTCTTAATTCCTTGATTTAATCTGCCTTGCTGTTAATGTTTTAGTTATTTGATGGGATTGAATGGTATCTAGAATTCAGCTGGTAATCTATGCTATCTGTAATGCTAGGCAGAATTTAAAAATATCTATATCCCTTTTAACTGCATTATTGATGGATAAGTAAATCTTCTTTCCTAACATCAAACGACTTTAAATTGTTAAATGTTTAAAGTGGCTAATTGATTATATTATGAGTAAAGTTAAACATGAATAGAAAATTGTTTTATGGGATCTTAAACTTAACATTTTATTTGCTCGTATTTTATTCTTTATTATATTTATGATTGTAATAAAGATTAAAAAAACTGAGGCTTGTAGTTTTTATTATTTTAGATGTGTGTTGATTCATTATATTCTTCCTTCACAGATCAACTGGTGTTATTGATGTTGAATACTTTCTACATTTTTTAAATAGATCTGTACTTTGTTTTGTTTTTGTGTAGTTTTTTCAGTTTTGATTTGAGTGTAAAGTTTTTTATTTCAAATAATTCTATTTCTTTATTGTTCATTTTTAATATATTAAATATTCGCATCTAAAGTGCATGGTACATTAATAATTATTATTATTTTACTTTTTAAGCAATCTGCTTGTGTGCATGAGTTATTCTACTACAACTTTCATAAGTTAATTTGTGATAATCATATTCAAGATATTAATAAGATAATAGCCTGTCTAGATGTGCACTTTTTTTTGTATTTAAAATACTTGTGCTGTTTCTGATGAACTAGTGGCTGGTATATTTTTCTTATCAGTTCTTCTTCAGAAGAAAAAAATATTGATTAAGCCTGATCCTTCACCATTTTCTTTCATTTTTATATAAATAAGCACCTTTCCCCAAATCCCTTAGATAGTGGCAACATTTAATGTATTAAAAATAAATTTCATTGTGAATTTTTAAAATTTTTTTTTTTGGTTTTATGAACTGCCATGCATATTCATTTAAAATGCATAGTTAAATATCACAAAATAAAGTCATGATAAGTTTCAGCAGAGGTTGTCAGTTATTATTAATTCATTATTTCTATTAAAGCTCAAACAGATTAAATCTTTTATAACTTTGTCAAGTTAAGATTAGAAAGAAAAAAAAATGTTACAATATTTTATATATTCATTTTATTAAATCTCATGTTATTCATTTTTTAAATTTCAGTTCTTTTATAAATGTTTTGAAAAATGCAACAATAAATTTTAGAAACTATAAAATTTATTATAAAATGTACTTGGGATTGAACTTTTTATGTAAAAGTTATTCTTGAAGTATCTTTAAAGTGTGAAGAATTTAGATATATAAACTATTCTAAGCTTGATAATTTTTGGGGTTATGTGTATATAATTATTATTTTCTGTTTTCAGGCAAAATTCAACAAACCACTTCTAATAACTAAATGTGATGAAGCTAATCTTTTAATTAAACAACATGAAAATCTTCTTTATTCCCGTTTGAAAATGTTTGTCCATCTGCGACAAGATTTGGAAAGAGTAAGTCGAATTTCTTTTTTCTCTTTCATCTTGCTCTCTATAGTCATACTTATGGAGATGTATGTTATTAATTAAATCATTTGCAATTTATATATCATGAGTTATAAAATGTATCTTAAGCAAAATTGCAACATTAACTGGCCCCTTTTATGGTACATGGTACACATAGTTTCTAGATGGTATTTTTTATACAACTGAAAATCTAATCTCCATCATTAGTAAAAAGATAATGTTAAAAAATATTTTTTATGTTTTTTTAAATTTTACTTGATAAGTATAAAGCCCTGATGTACACATTTTTTATTACATGCATCTGTATACTTTCATTTTTCATTTAATGTATTTGTTTTAATTTTTTATATTGCCTTAGCTGTACAAACTCTCATACACATGATTCCTGTATGATTGATTAAAGTTTTAAAGAAAATATTCATATTTTTGATTGGATTTTCTCTATTAATTTACTATATCTTTCACTGTAAATGACAATTTTAGAATTAAAATTGAATTCAAAATGAATTAACTTGTTTGAAATAATTAACAGTTTGTAAAAATTAAGTAAAATCTTAATCAGTATGTATATTAAGGATTTTGTAATGACTCATTTTTTCTCCAGTTTCTGTTTTAATTTATATGAAAGCATAAATAAGTTTCTAATTGGTTTCAGAATATATTTTTACTAATTTTAATTTTGCAGGTACGGAATCTCTGTTACATGGTTAGTAGAAGAGAAAAGATGTTCCGTTCATTTTTAAGAATAAAAAGGGAGATATTTGAGAAGCAGAATGAAATTCTCTCAAATAGATCCTTTAAACTTACTCCAAAAGAGAAAGAAGAAGTTCTTAAAGCTAGAGTTGGTGAATTGTTGTTTGAAAAAATATATTGTTCTGATCCTATTGAAGAACCAAAAGACGAAAAAGATAAGAATGCTAATACTAAGCCACCAAATCCTTATGCTAAAAGTTATATCAACAGTATGAATACTCGTTCAAGGAGACGAACAGTATCACAAAATTTAGCTGACAGTGGTAACGAGAATTGCGATTCAGAAAACAGTGAGATGCCCACTTTAGTTAAATGTAAATCAGAAGAAATTCTAAATTCAAATGATACATCAAGTAAACCTGAAGCTCCATCTTTTACTCATTCACCATTTGTTATTAAAATTGAATCTAAGCAAAGTAACGAACAAAATATTCCTGTTAAAGAAGAAATTGAGCCATCAAAGGATGATAAAACATTGGTAGAAAAATCGAAAGATTCTTCTGAAATTGAAAAACATAAAAAATCAGAATCCTGTGATCTAGACATGCCGAAAATAAATTCAGATAACATTAATGTAAAGACTAAAAAACATATTTGTGAGAATGAAACTTCAAATGACAAAAACTCCCTCTGTCTCAGTGACAAGGAGAATATCAATGCACTTAATCCAATAAAAATTAGGAAGACTCGTAGTCAAGCCGATTCTAAGCATCCTGAATTTAAAAATAGTATCAATGATCTTTCCTCTCCAAAATTAGAACTTTTTGACGATGAAAGCTCCCTTAGTATGACATCTGAACTCAACAGTTCAGATGTCAAGCGAAATTTTCGTTTAGATAGACGAAGTACACGTTATCAAATGAGAAGTCGCCGCTGTAGCAGTGATGTTCTTGAACATGATGAATTATCATTGAAATCTGTTGATTCAGTTGATGCGCAAGTCACATTACCTTCACCTATCATTGATTCATTGTGTTCACCATCTAATAATGTTGAAAAGTTGACATTAATACCTGAAGTTAACTCAAGAACGGATGAAGTGACTTCACTTGATATTTCTCCCACCCTAACGCCAAGGAGAAGGAGAGGTCGGCCTCGTAAAATTATCCAGCCAGAAGCAATTCCAGATGTGGATTTTTCTGTGATTAAAACGGAAGTGGTTGATAGTGATAAAAATAACTCTTTTGATGGTATTCTGGAGTTGTCCGATTCAAGTGAAAGCCCTGGTTTCCGTATGTCTCTTAGGCACAGTAGGGAGTATCCTTTGAAAAAGCCCAGTGAGCAAAAGCCTAAAAGTAAAAGATCTGTTATCATTAAACTTGAACATCCTGACACTAAGCCTCTCAAAGAGGCTAATAAAGACATAGCAGATGATAGTGGGGATGGCAGGAGTGAACATACTCAGAGTTCTCCAGAGTGGGATCCAGGAGACACGCAAACACCAAGACTGAATTCTGTAGAACAGCCTACTTCAACTCGCATCATCATTCGTTTGAGAAAAGATCCCAATAGGGAGTCTTGGAAAAATGACTCATCATCATCATCTGATGTCCCTGTGGCATTCAGAATTGTTCGCAATGACTTGGATGTTAATTGTGAGAATTCAGTATCTGAGTTTCCTTCCATTATAAAAGATGGTGGTTCTCCATCCAGCCAGACTTACTCAACTAGAGATGACAGTGAATGTAGGCATCGCTATTCAATGCGTGAACGATCCGTAGTTTCAAGAAGTGTAAAATGCTCACTTGAAAGAAGCTAGTGGTTCCATATTCATAAAATGGTTTTATGTAAATATTTTCAATTATGTATAAAAATGATGAAGCCTTGTTGAAATGTTTGTGTAAAGAGAGATTAAATTTCACAAATTGCACAGACTTTTTAAATACAATTTTTAATTGTACATAAATTTTTCTTTGCACTCCCTGTTCTGTGAACGCTACAGTATTAGTGGATAAAAAAAGTGCCACGTTAAAAAAAATCTAGAAAAAAAATTATTATCAAAGACTAATAGAAATATATATGTAAATGGATTTGTAAAAAAGATTGCTGTTGAAAATGTTTGAACTTGGCTTCAATCAATTTTTTTAAATTTCTAGTCTGGTGTAAAAGCAATTTTAAACCTTGTGCATTGCTTTATAGTACCTGTTTGTCCTTTCTTTTAAGTGAGGTTTTTCTTTTAAGCTGTATTTTGTGTACATGAACAATGAAGTATTTTAATGTTTTGAATGTCTCTGACCTAATTAGGATACTTGTTTTAATTTTCAAGACTTAGAGTGATCTCTGTAATAGAGAAAATATGTACATTGTGCCAAAGTGTCTTTTCTTAAACAGCACTGCTTCACAGAAATTTTAACATTTCCTTTCCTAATAAATGGAAATAAATTTGCATACAATTGTTTTTATTCGTAGTGCCTTTCTCAGAATGCCTTACTACCTACAACAAGTGCAATTTCTTGTCCTTTTTCTTATAAGCTGGCATGATATTCATGGTGAAATATTGTCATCTTCTTTAAAGCATTTCTTATGAATTTTAATGTTTATTCATTTGTTTAAGTGCAGTAAATTTTTGAAGTATATTTATTTTGTTGAATGTTGAGAATTATGTAAATTCGGATATAAATAAAGCTAACTCTAAAGGTTATTCAGTTATAAAGGCCATGATTATATTATAATAAAGAAACAGTGAATTAAAGCAAAATAAAAATTTAAGAAAAGAACATATATGATTTATATTAATACTGTCAGGGAGAGAAAGAAAACTTATTTTAACTATCGTTTAAACATATAATTGATTGCAATAAATAATATTTAACTTATTTTAAATATTATTTGTTTATTGCAATCAGTTGTATTAAGTTTTCTTTATTGGTAATACTTTGATAAAATCAAGGTGATATGCAATATTCCTGGTTTTAGAATAATAAAATGATATTAGTATGAGATGTTTCATGAAGGGAAAATGCACCTGAAATAGCATTATAATTTATAACTGGTTAATATTTCAAAATACTTTCTCTGTAAGCCAAATGATGGCTTATCTCTTTCTAATAAAGGAGAATTGTGCTTATAGTTTTATCTTATATCAAATGAATGATTTGGAACAAGGATGTGAAACTGAAACAGACCGGGCCATGTGCAAACTGGGGAGGGGACATTAATTTTTTGTATTAATCAATGTTTGTTCCTTTGATTCTGTATAAAAAAAGAACAAGAGCAATGATAAAGTTGATATTTTCTTTATGAAATTTTTCCAACTCTTTTCTGCAACTAACCTCTCTCATTTCATCATATATCTTGTTTACAATGATTAATTAGAAAATTGAATAAATATTTGTAATTCTGTATCTAATAAATCTTATTTCCTTTCTTAAAAGAAAATAATTATCGTTAAAATTTCAAACAAACTGTATAACATATCTGATATTCTGCCATTCGGAAGTGTTATGATTAATTATTAATATTTACTTATAGTTAGGAGTTTTAAAAGTTAAACTACAGATTTAAAAAAAAAGTTTTATTATGTACTATCAGGTTTGTTAGACTGCAAAGAAATTCAGTTTGCAGCAGTAGATTGATATTCTTAATTTAGGAAAATGCTGTTATAAATATAATTTAACTAATTTGTAGAATTTACATTATAAATATGGACATAGTATCTGAATTATATTTATGGCAATTCATTGAATTAAGTTATAAAAATACTGTTGAAAAAATTTAGATTTTTTTTGTTTTGTTTTTCTAGAATTTGTTTTTTAAAATGTGGAAGTAATCTTAACAAAAATATTAGAAAAATTAATTTTAGAATAACAATTGTCCATTGTAGAAATTTTTGCTTTCTAAATATTCAAATCATTCTATGCATTCTAAATATTTACATCAATTATTATTAACCATTAAGCAAAATGTTTCACTGTAAAAACTTGGTAATTTGTAAATAATAGCTGCTCTAGTGTTTTCATTTTAGCAAAAATTTCATTTTGATATTAACTTTAATATCTATTGTTTTCTCCTAAAACATATTTCCTCTTGAAAACAAATTTCTGAAAATTTAAAAAAATTAACTAAAAAATTTTTACTAATAGAAGGTTTTGTATTTTATATAATATTTGTTATATTTTATACATTTTTTTGTACTTTGAATCTGTTTATTTGTTTTTATTGATATTATTGTGAAACAACACAAATGTGCAATTCATAATTTCAATTCTTTGCTATAAGAGAAGTAAACCAATGCATAAATAATTCATCTAATACAAGGGATTGTTTATTTTTCTGGAAAATAACTATATATAATTGAATTCTCCCCCCCCCCCAATTAATTAGTATCTTTTACCATTCTGTGCATATATTTAACAATCAAAATTGGACAAATAAATAAAATATCAAAATAATGCACTGTCTTGAATAATAGTCATTAGTCACCGTTCAGGCTCAAAGTGTTAATATTGCATCTGCAGTTTGAACTACTTTATAGGAATACACTGAGAACATCTATGCCCATTATTATTGTTATAAGATTTTGATTAATGGAATTAATAATATTAGAAATAAAGCATTTAAATTTTTTGTATGTTTCATCATAATTGAAAAACAGTATGTCATTATATTATGATTTTATTGAAAAGATTTTAGATTTATAAAGTAGGTTATAACTGTTATTAAATCTGAATTAAAATGACAATTCTGTAGTAATGCCTGTACAAATTTTCATTATATTTTGATTATATATATAAAATATGCTCTTCTATATTGAACATGGAGACCAAGCTTAATGATATTAATAGTTTTGTTGTAAAAAAGTTTTATCATTTTGCGCACTTAGAATATTGAAGTTGTGTGTGTCCAGATATTCTGGAGGTAAAAGTAAATTGACATTCTAGAATTTGAATATAACTTTCTATGCTGATTTTGGAAATATTCCACAATTATTATGTTTGAACGTGTCTAGTCTTAATATTTGCTTTCTGAAATTCAAAATAATTTTTGGTTCTATGTTCTTTTTGTTTTTTTTTTGTTCTTCCATTGTGTATTAAAATCTGTTTTTCATCACCTAACTTCGTCTTGATACAGTTTTACTTCTGTTTTTTAATTATGCAATTCCTAATTGATCTGGTTTAAACCAAGTAATATAAAGTTTGATTTCTAAAATGACATTATTATTTTGTGAATTAGTTTAATTATTCCCCAAAAAGTGAGACTTGCCAATTTGCCTTCAATCTGAGTAAGACTGTTTGAAATCTGTTTTAATAGTAAACTCGGTTCTATAAAAATTCATACCATATGTTTGATGTTACTCAATCATCTATCATCGTAGATGGCTTAAATTTTTACAATCTATGCAATATTGTTCTATATATGTAAATTTTATAGAATTAAAATGGATGAGTTGAGAATTGCTCCCTTCTTGCATCTTTAAGAAAAAGTTGCATGATGAGGGCTAGACTTCCATTCTTGTAGTAAAAAGTAGAATTTGAATGCATTTTATTTCCTCGTACAAACTGTAACTGAAAGAGCTGAATAATTTTAAGTCGTATATATTTAAGTTTTCTTTGACTTTCATTGGTTTTTAAACTGTCAGCACGCCAAAATATTAATTCTTTTTGTATATATGTTTTGTTTTAAAGCATATTTTCTATATTAGTTCATGAATCTTTTTAAAGAAAATTACTATTTTGTTAATTATGTATATATTTAGATTTTTTTCTTCAAATTTGTGGTCACTGGTTTGAAGTTTTTCCGTTCATTTTTTTCATTTTTCTATTTATTCTCTTTATTTGGAATAGTAAAATCTAACACATCATTTTTATAAACTATTGTGAAGCAATGCTTTTTTAAAAAATGACATATTTTTGGTACTGATAAATTATTTTCATTGTTTTTCTTGACTTAATTATTCTATTACCTGGCATACTTTGGCACGGTTGTTAAATATTAATATCTCAAATAGGATTTCACTGGTTATTTATTATATATATATTTAATAGTAATATTTATTTATATCTATATCTATATATTCATATATAAAATGTTACTGCTATTAAAATTATTTTAGAATGAAACTGTGTTCAGAAAAATGCCTTTACATATGCAATATGGATTACATTCATGTTTTAATGGAATTTTTTATAATTACAATAATGTTTTTAATTTAATGGTTTGTATATTACTATTTTGTTTGTATTTCTCATTGACTTTTTTTATCAATAATTCTCTTCAATTGTTTCAGTTCTTTTCTTTTTAAAATCTATAGGTTCTTTAAAATATATTTCTTTACTGAATTTAGTTTATAATATTCGAATTTGGATTTTTTCCTATTTTAATGATTTTATTATCTTGTGTATGAAATTTTTAAAAATTGTTTTTATTTGACTTTTTTTTTATGTGCACTATATTCACAATTTGTTTTATTCTCACATTAGCATAAAAGTGCAACATTTGTAAATTTTTCATGCTGGAATAAATAATTTTGTTATTACTGAAAAACTTGGATATTTATTGTCTTTTCAACTAATTTTAAAATTATTTAATGATGAATTTTAAACTGCATCTCTCTTGCATTTCATATTTGTGTTTCTGATTTCTTTTTATAACTTGTGAATGTCTTTCATTATACAGTTTTAAACTGGAATTTATATTTAAAATACATAACATCATTTAATTTGCTATCATATTGATTGCAATATGCATGTAAAGTATAAGCTAAAGTTTAAAACCAGTTTTTGTTTATGTTTTATATCCATAATCATTTCTTTTGCGTGCTTACATCTAATAATAGTTATATTTTATTTTAAATTAAAATTACTTCAGAATTTTACTATTTTAATATATTTAATGCTTTTATATATTATTTGTAGATTTTATTTTGTTTAATTTCATTATTTAATATTTTTTGCTTAAATATTGTGTGCTTTTTTTGCTGTTATCAAAGAATTGCAATTATTTCCTCCAATTACAGAAGTTATATTAATCGATTTATTGAAGTGAGCATAATTGTATTGCAAATACTTTGTTGTTGGAAATAGCATTTTTCAAATAGTTTCTAAATGGCTATTAATATAATTTTTTGCATTGTTTACTTTCTTTTCATGAAATATAATCGATTAGGTACTTCTTTCTTAGCAGTTGCCTACTCATTTTGACAATTATTAATTATTAGTAAGAAGTTATGTATAGTAATTTTATCTTTGCTACAGGTAAATAACTTATTGGTGGTATTTTAAAATACCACCAAAAATATAATTTATTCACAGTAATGTGAAAAAAAAGCAAGGTGAAAGTAAAATTTTAATAGTTTATGATGAACATTAAAAAAAATTTGCATGTATAACATATTTAGTTTCTGAGATGTGGGACTTCAGAAAATGACTTATAGAATGCCAATATAGATATATTATCTGTTGTCGTTTATTTTTACTATCTTTATTTTCTCTTTTTTGTCTTAACAGCATTTTTTTTTTCTCTTCATAATTATTTATCCATATTTGGATCTGTAGTTTGATAAAAACTGAATTTTAATTCACCAGTATATTAAAGTTTTTAGTTAATTCTGTTCAAGTGCTTTGTAACCAAATTGTTGAATTTCCACTTTGCTTCCAGACCCTATATATCAATGCTGTTATATAGAAACTAGGGGGCTCCACCCCCTGCTCGCTTATATTCGCCAGCCCCCCGGAACTGTTACTGCAGTTCTTCTCGGATCACTTTGCAATTCAAGTTCACTTCCCTCACTCGCCATCTACCAAACCACTTTAGTCTTTCTAAAGATATATTCGAATATTTTATTCCAAAATGTGATAAAACACTGAAAGACATAAAAATATATGAAGCAAAAAGTACACTTGAAAACTGAACCTTAGAAAAGTTATTTGTAAATACAAATAACTTCTCATTTAAGAACTATATATATCCACCACAAAAGTAAATTAAAAAAAAAATTTGTCTGTTAATTTTTTAACACGCTTGCTTGAAATCTTATCAAATCGCATGTTTTCTCATAGTTTTTATTAGTGTTGATGTTATTGAGCAAGTTCGAAGTGTTGCCAAAC
The DNA here is from genome assembly GCA_026543055.1 of Argiope trifasciata. Classification (NCBI taxonomy): domain Eukaryota; kingdom Metazoa; phylum Arthropoda; class Arachnida; order Araneae; family Araneidae; genus Argiope; species Argiope trifasciata. Next base: position 1,609,882 of record JAPMOQ010047630.1, on the reverse strand, counting down.
TGCGATTAACAAATTCAGCCTGATTTTGCGTCCATATAAGCATTTTATATATATAGATGTTGTATAATGAATACAATACTTGAAAAAGCATAAGATTTTGATGTAACAGCTGGAACTATTGGGGACACACAGTGTTTTGTGATGATGTATAACAACTTATTTATTAATCTTTAATAATCGATATGTAGCTGATTTCAGATCAATAATATCTTTTGATAAATTAAGCATGATATTAAGTCTAACTGTGATGCTAGTGAGTTGTTAAGTCTAACCAAGATGAATTTTCCATTGTTAATTTTTTTTCCCCCTTCAAATATTAAATTACAAATGGGAAAAGTTCTTTAAGCGACATCCCAAATATTTGAATGTTTTTTATTTGCAAATTATAGACAGACTGCTCAAATTTTGATATATATATATATATATAATGGCTTTTTTTTAATGTGCATTAATTTTATTTTTAATATGATTATGTTTGAAGAACTGAATATATTTTAATGATAGACTTTTATATTGAATTGGAGGAAAGACTTAAGATAAATAATCCAGACTGTTTTCTTATGGTTTTTATTAGTTTATTTAACATTTTTTTATGTATAATCAAATCCAATCATCTTAAAATTTTTAATGTTTTTAGAAATTCAAGTAACATAAAAAGTTTTATAAATTATTTTCAGTGTATTTTTTCCCCATCTTAATGTATATAAGTTTAATCAAGCGAAATTTGCAATGAAAATACGAAATAAAGATATCACCTAGCATAAAAAACTTGTATCTTATTATTATTATTATTATTTGAAATATTGTGCAAGAAACTTCAAATAAGTTATATTTAAAGAATTTTATTGCAACTGATCTCACTATTTTGATACAACAATATTTCATTATTTTGATTTGAATATGAGTAATTTTTATTAAATTTATTAGATGTATCTGAACAAAATTTGGTTGATATTATCAATTTTAGAAAAAGATAGTTGTTTGTTCGTTTATATTTATTAATGACTTTCATAAAATTAAACCCACTATGTAAAGACAATGTAGGAAGATTATATCCTATTGATATTTTCCATACATAGTGAGATGATGATATAGAGGGAGAAAATTGGTCAAAACAATGAAGTGCTGCAGAGAAATATTAAAATTATAATAATGTGAATAAAAAGTATTTTCATTCAAATTTATATTTTTTTTCTGCAACAGCTAGCATCACTTCTTAGACTGAAATTTTGATTCAGAGCGTGAAATATTTTGTTATTGTATGCATATTATTGGAATGATAATATTCTTTCTGATAATTCAATGTATAAATTGTAAATATTATTTCTTGCAGAGAGAAAGGAATAAAATTTATTGAATGATACATTGTCGAAATTTTATTGAACAGTTTAATATATGATTCAAAAAATCAAATAATATAGTATGCTTTAAATGTGTGAAACTTTAAAATGCCCCTCCCCCCTCCATTAAAAAATTAACTTTAGCAATTATTTACCTGGTATTTCTATAACATAAGGGTGTGTTGATATGATTCGTTAATTGTTGCTTTTAAAAAAAATTCATTTGGACTTTTTTATATATTGTATGCATGATCAACATAAACTTGAAAATTTTGTGCAGGAGAAGAGAATAAAACTCACTATAAAAGCATTATGACTTTTGTGATAAAGATGGTACAAAAAAAAAACAATCTTGGATATGTTTTATGTTGAAATATTTGAGTTATTAAGAGAAGCAATATAAATATGTATATATAGAAAAAATAATGATTTATTTGCCCCTTTATTATTATTTAAATCTTTGCTTGTTAAAGAATGCAAAAATTTATTTATATAATTGCATGTGAATGCCTGTATTCTGAAGATGCATTTTTCAAAATCTTATCCTAAAAGTTTAAACTTTTTCTCAGTGTATTCTGTTCTTTAACATTTAATTAAATATGTCAAGATTTTTACTATAATTCAGGAATTATTTAAATTTTCCTTATTTCCATATAGTGGTTGCTGCATATACCATCAATGGATTACAGTTTTGTGTTGATATTATTTACATTTTTAAGCTTAAAATTTTGAAAAACTGCTGATGATTGCTAATTTATTTTTGCTTGATTGAAAAAAGATAAAAACATGTGTCCTTTTAAAATGAAATCTCAAAATTTTTTGTAAGATTATGTTAACTGATTTTTTTTCATAATCTTCTACCTGTTAAATTACAAAAAAGTAAACAAATTAATGAACTTACAGTAATAATTCAATCGTTTGCTTTACATCAGTTAGACTTCAATCAATATTCAGTGTTTTGTAATCCCCCTTTTTTCCTTAATTAATGTGAAGATTTATTATTTGCATTCAAATATTGTTGTTAAATAATTTAATGGCTAACCAGATAATTTTATTGCATATCATATTATGTAGTATTTACATTATTTATGAAATTATTTAAATTGTATAAATTTGTTTCATTTAAAATCTTTAAAGTATATTTAGAAACGTTTTCAGTAATATTGTAGAATTAACTCAGGTTGTTAAAGAAATTATTCTTTATTATAGCGGTCTAGAGTTGAAGTGAAATTTAATCTAGAAACAAAACCATACTGGTTTATATATAGAATTTTTAAGACAGAAGTTTGTATCTTTTTCATGTATTTCAATATCTTTATATTTTAATTCAATATCAATTTTATTGTTCAAAAGTTTAAAATATGACTATGTTTATTATTATTTTTTTCTGTTTTATTAGTTTCTTTTCATAAATATGTTTTTTTGTTTGTTTTCACAAATGAATAAAATTGACAGCATTTAATTTCAATATACCATGATTTTGATTTTTTTAACTGATGTTTTTTCTTTTCGGTTATGCTTTTTTTTGTGTGTGCATGCGAAATATGTAAAACAGCACTCCATACTTGAGAAGTTGGAATCAGAATGTTTCATTCTTTAGGCAGTTTGATGAAAGTGGAGCAATTATTTATTATACATTATTTATTTTTATACATTAAAATTTCTGAAAAAGCTCATGACAGATTACAACATATTATTCTGCATGTCACGCACACATTTTGACTTACAAAAATATTCAAACATTGATAAACAGATGCATAAACATCGGCAAAAAAAGATGTCCATGAACAGTATTGTACAAAATTTTAAATGCCCCTCCCCGATTAACAGTTTATGCAACATTTTTAAGAGAAGGGTAAGGAATTTCACTCCACATACACATTCAGAATAATAAAGTTTAATTTTAAGGATCCTGGAGGTTTATGCCCTGCTGTTTGGGCTTTAATGATCAGGTGATGAGGGATTCTATTTTGTTGTGATTATAGTCGATAAGTATTACTTCGACAGTAGAAGTCCAAGATTGACTTGGTGAAAGATTTGACCGTAATGATGCATGCATTTAATTGCAGAATAGAATTTTCTGCTTTGAGAATCAGTTGTAGAAGATACCCGTTCCAACCATTCTGTAAGAGGTTTATTTTAAGCTTACCCATATACCCAGGCATAAGAAGCAAGTGCCTATTCCTCTGCAGATACAGAAATCGATGAATCCAAACCCATGGAGGCAGATTGGAAAAGGAATTCCAACTTTGTTCGGAGAAGAAAAAATTCTTTTTCAGCTTATATTCTGTATCATTCGAAGTAGAATAGCATTAATTTGCAACTAGCGGCATCTTAATTTCGCGAGTTCAGCTACTCTTGTAGCAAATCATTTCGTTAGCAGTTTAGATGAAAGATAAGAAATTGCATTGTGGAGGGAGATTATATTTTCTCTATTGCATCTTCGATACTGCGGCCAAGCAGGCTATAAATAACTGTTTCCTCCAGCTGGAGACAAGCATTACTCATAACCTGTGAAAATGAATTTCGATCTCCAATGGAAATGAGTGACTCACTCAATGGATTCGCCAGCTTGCTTCGAACTTCTGCCTCGCGCTGGTCGATGGATAGACGCCCGATGTATCATAATCTATATTTGTTTATTTAATTTGTTATACAATTTTATTGTTATTCTACGTGGTTGGAAGACTCATTTAATTATATAAGTTCATAAGCCACAATTGGTTGGCAAGCCTTTTAATCTCATTTTTGATTAGCAGGTGCTTTTATTATGTTATCTAGATGTTTGTGTTGTAATAAAAAGAAAAAATAATAATTTTGAAAAAAATTATCAGTTTTTTGACAAATTTGGTTCAAAATTTCATAAAAATCTATAGTTAAAATGCAAAATCCATATATTAAATTTTATCCATATTGCTCTTTCTGTTTTGTAATTATTGTATTCGAATAGTTAGATAGAATACTTCCCGTGAATGAATTGCTCCATAGATTAAATTTCATTCGTTTAGCTTAAAGTCTCATTTATGAGTTATGTTCACAGACGGAAAGACATAATTTAAAAAATTGGGTTTTTCAGTTTTAAGGAGAAGGTTTAAGACAAGAAAATTCATCAAAATATCGATTTCGGTTTTTTTAATGCTTTTAATGTTTTTTTTAATACCTTGTGTACGAGGAAGTAATAAAAGCAAAATTAAAAGACTTTTTAAATATTATTTTATACATTTTAATCTATTTCACAATTAATTATTGTAAATTTTATAGAATCTTATAATCGATTTTTCTCTCTTTTTAGTTCACTATCTGATGGCATTTATGTCGTACGGAATCAAAACTTTGTTCAAATTAATTGATTGTTGGTAAATATATTCTTAAGAGTATTAAAATATGATGCTGCTCATTGAAAACACTTATTAGTACGAAATATAGAATCGAAACTTTATGGGTAAGTAAAGTCTAGATTCAATACTTCGGTGAGTAAAAATTTGATAGCAAAATTTCACCTTTGAATATACCAAACTGTCCACTTGTAATTAAGTTTAATTCACTGTTTAATAAATCAAACGGAAAGTTGTTGAAACAGCCATGGTTAGATCTAACGGCCTTTAAAAATTGAACGACCTTTTAAAAATTGAATCGGTTAAAATCTTCACTAAATTTCCCAATTTTGAAGTCAGCAGTTTCCAGCATTATTGGGATGTTTCGATTGTAAGAACAGTTTAACTTCCTATCCATAACCCTTCTATTTAGAATATAAATACATTTTCTTGGTCTTTCACTTCCTTCAACAAGTTGTCTGGTTGTCTTCTCTCTGGATTAACTTTAAATGAGAGGTGCTAATTCGATGTTATCACGTCTGAATGGAAATTTTGGACTGACGCTTTTGTTAGAGAGATTGCATTCAAACTTCAAACTTATTTTAACAAGAACTTTTCATTTTATATTTTTAGTCGTTATCTTTACTAATAAAAAAAAAATAAGTTTGATTTGTTTGGATTTTTCTGATGCAAGCTGCGCCAAACGAGGATTAAAATCATATCAATGTACAGTAATTAAAAACGGATAATGTACAGAAGTTCTCATAAACAACCAGGTTTATAAAAGTGCATAAAATTTGATAGATTTAATAAATGCAAACATTTGTGCAGGTGGCGTCTTGCCAAGTAATAAAAGTAATAGAGTGTTCGCATTTTGAAAAAAAAAAAAAAAAATGCAAAAGCCGAGCATGAAATTTGGACTTACTGATAATCTATGTTGAACAGACATTTGACATTGAGAACTTAGAGGTGGTTGTTCACCTAGCTACAAGTGGAGATAGGTGAATCAAATATGCCCAATACATAAATGGATTAACACTGTACCTGCTTTTTGATTTGGTAATTTAGACTACATTTGCGCATGAGGTTTAATACCATGCAGTTTATCATTAGTTTCAAGATCCCCCTGTGCATGCCACTTGGAATAAAGAAGCCTTTTAATAATAAAAAAGAATATATGTGTTTGTGTTTTCCTCTCTTTAGAGCAGATCAACTCAGCATTAAAAAATTTGGCGCATTTATACATTGGACAGTGTGAATCTCGGAGCAATTTTATTGAAATTTTAACTATAATTTTGATTAATTAATCACTAAGCAAAATTTTGAAATCTTTACGATACCCCCCAAAAATATTGCTCAAAACTGATTTTTGCATTATATCAATTATTTTTTTAAAAGTATTTTTAATGGGACCAATTTAGCTATTGTACAACATTTTCCTGAATTTTGTAATTCTTAAAAATTTTTTTTTTCTAAATATCATTTTTATTGATTCACCGAAACTTTTAATCAAATATTAGATCACTGGTATGTTCTTCCTTTATTGGAAATCAAAGCAGGAAAGTTTTGCTTATTACACTCTCAATTTATATAAGGAATCGACAATTAAAGTTACATTACTGCGAAAGGCAAAGTTACACATTATTCAGGCACTTAAGTTTAGCGTTTTCTAACTATTTCGTTGCTTTTTACTAATTACTGCATAAATTATAATCAATAAGCCTTTTACTTAAATATATTGGAGTAAAAATGTAAATGCCGCGCAATCATAAATAAAAAAATAAATTAATAAAACCATATGCATTTTCATTGAATCGCTAAAATAAAAAATATGTGGTATAAAATAAATTATTAATATATGGACAAAAAATTCGAATTAGAAAACAAATCAAGTTTTTGAGTCAGTTTATCAAAGCAGGGGGGGGGGGTGATGTGTTTTAATGCATTAGTCCACTGCTTTAGATTATTCGTTTATTGAATGATTAAAAAAAGATGATTTTTACAATGAAGTTTCATCGATGAAGAATTAATTGCAATGTCTTGGAGATTAACAGTAGATAATGCTCAGTTACTCTTTTCCACCTACGCGTTGCACCTTGCGCAATTGCAGATGAATTCTTTTAACACCAGAATTCAAGTTTCTGCTCTTTTAAGAGGATCATGTCTCAACGTTTTCCCGTCGCTACCCTTCTCGGCGGACGGAAGTCTCCTCTTGTTTTAGGGAACTCTCTGCATTCTCCCCTCTGACAGCTGATTAACACCGGATGAAGGGCTGACCGCCCTCTCGTGGAACACACACACACACTATAACCCAATTATTTTTAAGGCATTCAAATTTCAAATACAGGAAATATTCTTTTCTATTTTATTCTGATCATCCATAAGGATTTATACTTGCAAAACTTTTTTAAATATATTTAAAAGATATCATGTTTCTATAAATCAATAATTAATTAATGTAAGATTAAAGTAAAAAAATAAGTATAATATCAATTATTACTCACCTCATACAAAGCAGGTTTCTATATAAGATATAATATTTTTAGATCTGTTTTGTAACTTCTTTAATTGAAAATATATGTTTTGAAGAGGAGAGGTTCTTCCTTCTCTGTGCATGAACCCTTGAGATATTTAACCAATCGTCCCTGAAGGGATCGAGTGATTTTACAACTAAATTCCCCTCGGTCATAAATTTTCGAAGGTCAGCCTATTTTAGCTCCCCTTTTAACAGATGTGGGGCATTATCAAATTACAAAAGCTTGGTAAATGTTTCCATGTACAAATTAGATATTGCGTTACAGTAGTTTACAAAGAAGAAAAGTGCACTGACAATGCCTTAGAGCAAAATACTTAAGAATTTATTCTAGCATTTCACTGCGGAGGAAGAAAACTCAATAAACTATAATTTTTATGTTTATATTTTTCTAATGTTAAATATACACATTAAAAATATGGAAATATCACAATTACAGAAGTATATATCTTTTTATAAAGTTAAAATACCGAAAAAAAAACATGTTTCTGACATTAAAAAATGTATGTAGTTTTTCAAAAAGCTATTCTATCTTTTTTTTTTATTATTGAAGCAATTCGCATGAATCATGTGGAATGCTTTTTAAAATTCCGATGCTGACGAAAATCAAAATTGTATATTTTTCAAAAGAAAGACTAAAAAGGAGGTCCAAAATTTTTTTTTTCTTCCAGAAACGAATCATTCATATTCTTGTTATAGGAATATGACAGTTCTTAAATTTCTGGAAAGAATTTAAGATCTGAATAATGATATTTTTGAAATGTTTATATAACTTGTATCGATATGTAACGTGTATCTATATTTAAAATTGCTAATACGTTAGAAATTAAAAATGAATTATTTTAATGTAATTCAATTAACTCAATTGCTTGACAAGTTCCTTCATGAAGCAATATGCAGAGCCCTTGCAGAAAAAGGAAATTTCATAATTGAGATGGAAATAATTTTATTCATTTTTAAAAAGGAAAGCAGAACAAAAGGTTAAAATGTGAAAGAATAATTTATTTTTATACCTGTTGGTATTTGCTATTAAAATACTTTCTCAATTATTATTTGCTTATTAATTCTTTTGTTAGAATTATGTTACATTTTTTAAAGAAAATTCTTGTAATAGATAGAGAAAATGCAAAACTGATGAATTAATTTCTCTTACGTCATTCAGAAATAAAAAAAATTAAAAAGAATGTTTTTAATTTAAAATATTGTATTTGTGTATTCTCTACTCATCAAACGAAACTTGAAAATTAGCTATCTTCAGAATCTCGGTAAAAAAAAAAAAAAAGTGCCATTATCTTGAGAAAATTAAAAATATAATATTAATATAAATACTGGTCACTGAGGCGGTATATCTATGTTACAGATATAATGAACTGGGTTGACATAAATCATATATTTATTATTTGAAGGAAAAAAAAGGATGGAAAACAGGTTAAATTTTCAAAATATGAAAGTTAATCACATATTCAGTTAATTAGAATACACAGGAAATTTTATTGTTTTCTACAGTAACTTCGGGATAAATTATTCTACAAGAAATATACTTATACCATCTTAAAATTCAAACTTCTTTTCACATTTTCAATAATGCAGTTTCATTTCCCTGTAATTCTTATCTAATTTTCACCATTTTTTTTTTCTTCCAAATTTAAGAAACATTTAAGTAAATAAAGTGCGAACGATTGTGAAATAAGGAGCTTTATCTGCATTTTTAAAAGTATTCTGGTTTAATTGACATTCAGATTTTAATTAAAATCATGAAACACTTGAAGTGTCATATACATAATATTTATTATTATTATTATTAAACTACTACTAATGAAGTCTTTTTATAGCTAGCAAAGTCAGCTGTATAAACTAATTAATGAATAGAGACCTGAAAGCGAGAATAAACAGAAAGCTGTCGAAACTGTCAACTCCTCGACATAAAGTCAAGGGCATATATGTCTATCCCATTTAAAATTGAAAGGAGTGTCCTCTTCAATGAGACAAGTGGCATTATTTTCCGAATTACTGTTGCAGTTCTCCCTTCCTCTTCTTTTATGATCGCAGGGTACGTTCTTTTTAAAAGCAATTTGTTGAGTCTTCAACTAACCACTGAGTTGAAACAGTGATATATATTAACTCTGTGCAGCTAACTAAGCACGAATAAGACCTCAATAATTTGCAAGCACTTAAATCTGGGAACATAAAATAAGTTTTTAAAATTTATATATATTCTGCAATTTAAACAAACGTTCCTTTTATTTAGTATATGTTAAAGTAGAATATCCCTATAAAAAATGTCTTTACACCAAAAAACTAAATAAAAAATAGTAAAATCTTGGATACCACTGAGGCTGTGAGGGACTTTAGGTAGTAACCTACTCTACCTATTCGATAATCAGGATAATCTTTAAATAAGAATTGTAATCAAACTATCGGAATTCAAATATCTTCCGAATACGCACGCAAGAGCAGTATAAAATGTGGAAATTTAAGGGGGCGTAACTGTTTTTTAAAATGTACAAAGAAAACTTTATTGCTTTAATATCTTGTAAATATTAAAGTTATTTCACTTATAAATGTCATATTAACATATGTAAAATGCGCGTGTAAAAAATGAACTCTTTAACATATAATTATACATATTTATCTAATATTATAATACGAGGAATGGTTGCCAAGTCGGAAATCGCCCCAGAATTAATAAACTCCGGTTTTTGGCCACGAGGAATCGATTGGCGCCGGTTTTGAAGCGCTACGGTCGAGCAGCTCGGAGTTACAGATAGGATATTTTCAAACTTTATTAGTTCGCCATAATGGTTACTTAAATTTTCAAGTGGTAACGTGCTGCCATCTATAGCCAATATGGCGAACTAATAAAGTTTTATGTTTATGCTGTTATAGGTTTATAATATGTTTCTTATGTATGTATATATGTTTGGTTTTTCTAAATAAATTTGTCAAAAATATTGAACTTCAACACACTTCAATCTTTACCTCTACTTTACCTTTGTATAGAATAGTTCCCTTTCCAAACTCTAACTTTGTTTAGAATATTTTACAATGGTGCACTTTAACCGGTTATCTTTTCACCAATGGTTTCACAAATTTTTTTATGGCATGTATTGTTTTGATAAATCACAATTGAAAATTTAAATCTTCGAGTTAGCTTCGATACCTGTTTTCTCCGAGCGGAGCTCGGTCACCCGTTGGTATTAAAAAAATGACTACATTTTATTCAAAAGCAGTAAGATATTCAATTTGCGCTCCTTTATTACTTTATTGTTAAATATTTTTCTCCTTCAGAGCTATTGTAAACTAACATTTTCAAAAAGAAGGAAAATTGTACTCCTTTTTGCATAACTATAAATTAAATGAAGCATATGAAAAACTGAGGCACTAATTCATTGAACAAATACATACTTAGATTGAATACTGAGTGCATACATGTGTGTCAGCTTTTCTGCCGAATGTGATGTAAACTATAGGCTGAATATTCGATAGTGAAATTAGATATCCGATTACCTCTCATTTTATAAACCGCCGCTCTGATTTTTTAGTCGACTGACAAAGAATAGTCGGCAAAATGTGACATCTTAAACCTCGTTAGTTATTACGCCAAATGTTGAGCAAACCATGAGGTTTCATCTTATGTTTACGATAGTTTCATCTAATGTTCAACAATCTATCAGCAGAACGTCGCCGAAATCTGTAGCGTATATATCTTACTCTACCAATCAAAAATATTCACCAAAATATAACATCTAATACATTTCTATTTTATCGCTTATATTGCCAAATAGTGTGCAAACGTCACCGGAGTCCATCATATTAATTTCCTAGGTAAAAATACTACTACTACTACTAATAGTAGTTATAACGTTTGCAAATGCTTTATTTTATTCAATTTCGTTTCGTCGGTTTTCCTGCCGAATGTGATGCAAACTATAGTCTGAATATCCGACAATTAAATTTGATGCCTGATTACCTCTCAATTTAATATCCTTCTTCTTCTTCAGTGGCGCTTCAGCCGAGGGTGGGCCATGGCCTTCCGCAGAATCGAATTCCAGGCTGCCCGCTTCTCGGATAGACTTCGCCAGTTATTAACTCCGAGAACTTTTAGATCTGTTTCTAGACACTCGATCCACCGGATTCTCGGTCTACCCCTTTTGCGGGTTCCAGATGGTTTAGAGCGAAGATCTTTTTGGTGGTTCGGTCATCTTTCATTCTAATCAAGTGTCCTGCCCATTTTAGAATTTAATATCCGCCTCTCCGATATTTTAGTCGCCGACAAAGAATAGTCGGCAAAATATGCCCGCCTCATTTCAACTAGTCAGTTATTATGCCAAATGTTGAGCAAATTGTGGATTGAACATGCGACAGTTCCATCTTATGCTCGATAATCAATCGATCTAACTTTGCTGTGATTTTTAGGAGGATTGTAGTATCTCACGGAGATTTACAGTATTGTACTCACGGATAATTATAGTATTGTACTCACGGAGAGTTATAGTATTGTACTCACGGAGAATTATAGTATTGTACTCACGGAGAATTATAGTATTGTATTCACGGAGAATTATAGTATTGTACTCACGGAGAGTTATAGTATTGTACTCACGGAGAATTGTAGTATTGTACTCACGGATAATTATAGTATTGTACTCACGGATAATTATAGTATTGTACTCACGGAGAGTTATAGTATTGTACTCACGGAGAGTTATAGTATTGTACTCACGGAGAATTATAGTATTGTACTCACGGAGAATTATAGTATTGTAATCACGGAGAATTATAGTATTGTACTCACGGAGAATTATAGTATTGTACTCACTGAGAACTATAGTATTGTACCCACGGAGAATTGTAGAAAAATGTATTCACCAATCGCCTTGTCGGTTATTTGGCAAACATTGTTATTCCATCAACTTAAATAATACTACGATTGTTTATGATATTTCAATTCTAAGTTGGGTTTTAAATTATTATATTCTTTAATACTAAATTTTCAATACCTGCGTTCCGAAGTAACAGCAGCAGTATTTGGAAAGTAGAGATTGTGGATGGGAGTGCTGTTAAAATGTGTAGGGACAGATAGCGCTAGTTTTTTTAGATCGGTTATTCGAGCAGATAGAGTTAGTGCAGAGAACTGAAACAGTGACAGTAATGTCAAGGCGTCTAGAGATGTGATCTCGCACATAAGTGTGATCCATATGATTTCTCTGGGCCAAGAATGAAGCGCTCAAAGAGCTTGCTGGAAATATTTAAGAAGGAGATCTGGAATCACCTCCTCTATACAGCCCTGATTTGGATCCTAGTGACTATTTCCTTTTACCAGCATTGAAGAAACATTTATCCAAAACAAGGTTCATATCAGATGGTATTGTTAAAAATGGTACCTAGAACTGGCACAATAACCAAGAACCTGATTATTACGAAGACTTGATAAACAAATTTAATGCCTCAACAGGTTAAGTGATTGTAGAGAAGTGATTGCCACATACGTTTCTTAAATTACCATTTGTATCCTATGTTTATTATTAGTAAAGCATCTTTCCTTTGCCTTGTAAACAATTTTTTTAGATCACCCCTCGTATATATAATCTTAATCGCAAATAATTACATATCTACTGATACCATTTTAACTCCAGTACAATTTTATTTCACCAATTCAAATTTTTTTTCGAACTTCATTCTATACACAATTTGTAACAATGACTCCTAAAATTGTAATTAAATTAGAACCAATATATTATTTTATTAAATTCTCCATTCGCGTATGTTTGCCATTGTAGAATGTTTCTAATAGAAAATAATAGGAAGACAGAATTTTTACTTTATATTTTATGTCATAGTGCTCAAATTATTTTAATATACACGCACAATAATCTAATAATTAGAATAGATAAATCATCATTACTATTCTAATAATGGTAATTAATCCAATAATGGAAACTTTCCTTATTTAATTATCCTTTCGTCATTTAATTTCACATATTTTTAAAAACTTAATGAATGGATAAAATCATTCAAAGTTACCGAGTCCCGTTTTTACGGCAGATAAAGAAATTAAAGAAAAAAAATGAGGATCACTATATAGAAGTTTTCCAGTCCAGACCACAAATATAAAAACGAAGACAACAGTAATTCAGATCCTAGTAAAAGGAAAAAAATGATGTTAAGGAATTTCTACTTTATTTTAGTAATGATCATGAGGTGAAAATGGAATTTTAAGAATTTCGCGACTCGGGCTTGGGGATTCAAAGAATAACAAAAAGAAAAGTGGAGTTTAGCTGTTGAACAAAAGATAGGATACAAGAAAAAGTGCAGACGAAAATTATTGAAAAGTGTGGAAGCAAAGAATTGCTTTGATTAATTAAAAATGTTTTAAGCTGTTAGATTAAAACTTCTCTCTTTTTTTAAAAAAAATCATGGGCAATGCTGGATATACCTATTAGTTTTAGTTAGGGATTTTTATTTCTGAATAAGTAAATTTTCATTGAGCCGATTGTAATCAAACTTCAATTTAAGACTAAAGGAAGAATACTGTCAGTTTTTTAAAGTGCACAAGTAATTAAAATTTTGTTAGTCAGATACAAATTCTGACATTTCTATACTGATTTTAAAATATATTACTTAGACTTTTTAAATTTTTTTTAAAAAACAAAAACAATTGCTTTCACAATACTACAAATTTAATTTATATGCAATCTTTCCGTAAAATTTTATTAATTTTTCCAAAGAAATTTTAAAACGTAATTTGTAATAAAGCAAACCTTCGTAAAAACAAAATCAGACTAATTACATTGTTTACATTTCTCAGCGTAACCGTATATCATAACTCTTTATCTGTTATTGAAATAAAAAATTCCTTTGCATTTAATATTGTTATTTGATGTTTTAACTTTTATATGTTTGGCTTATTGGCTAAGTGGTTTGGGAAAATTATTTTAGAGTTTTTCAGAAACTCGTATGATAATGAGAGAACGATGCAAATTCCTGAATTTCTACCTAAGACTTTCAGAAAATTTCACTTTTTGCCAGAAAATTTTAATAACACCTTATACTTAGGGAATCAGAGGCACTAAACATTGATTGATTGACAGGTCAAGTTTAACCCTTGAGAACGGTAAACAAAGTTTGATTAATTTGAAATATTAACGATTGCTGCATATCGGTTTTGATTTGAGGAAGAATCCAGCATTGACGAGTTAGCACATTTAGCTGTATATTGACAATAAGTAACTAAAAGATTTGAAAGAAAGAAATTGGTTTGGGAAAGATTACTTTTCACTATTCTTTATTCCTTAGTGGTAATTTATTTTTGTAAAAAATCAGTGAAATGTCTTGTTAACTATGACGTGTCTGCTTGTGAGGAGATTATGACTCCAAACCATAGGATAAATAAAGTAGTATCAAACATCTTTCATATTATCCGCTTTAAAAAAAAAAATCTGCCGCTTTTCTTTTGAACAGCAATGTATACAGATTAAAATAATGCTTTGAATTTTTTCATGAGGATTGTGATAAATCATATAAATTCTACTAAAAGAGCTTAAACTTTTGGAAAAAGAAAAAAAAAAATTCTTTTTACAATGGTTTATTTTTTTCTGTTTGTACAGGCAGGTTCGACTCAAGAACAAAATTAAAACCATATATTTACAAGATTGATGAACGCACATGTTTGCTGTGAAGTGGAAGTCTGGTCGTTGCATGGAAGTATCTTTAAATGCAAAAATTATATCCGTAATAGGATGATCACCAATCTTCATGAAATTATGAATTGATCATATTAAAATTCATAATTTCATTTATATCGTTGGTCATCATAGTATGGAAAAGATGCTCTTCAATTTAAATGGGAGATGTCGCTCTAAATACCAATGAGGTTCCCATCGACTTGAATGTGCTGAGGAATTCGTATCCTTCTCATCTTCATTTCATATCGCTTCCTTTGTAGACTGTCGAAGTGGGGTTTTACTCGTTTTTCCATGGCTGCATGATTGCAGCACTTGTGGAACACCATTCCCCTAGTCGCCACGCACTGTTCAAATGTCCTCATCAGTTTGGTTCCGTAATTAGGGACACTATAACGACCATGAAATCCCATTTTTCTGTTGTGTGCTCTGTTCTGGTTCCTCAGCAAAATGCGCGCTACGTAAAATTTAGCGACGCAGTGATAGCCTTTATCACCAGCTAAGTGGCCCAAAGAGCAACACGTGACATCTTTGCTTCTGGTGAGACCTATAAAAATTTTAAACTAATCAATAATTGTTGACTTACATTTGATTCCAATAAAATTACTTACCTTTTGTAACAATTTTAGAAAAAATAAAGAAATAGTCAATATATTGCCAATAATAAAGCTGGTATATCTGATAAAAACCTCCCACATTTGTTAATGTTTAAAATATTGATCTTACAGTCTCGAAATCAAATATGTTAACATTTGTCCTTTGATATGCTTGCAACCATATAAGAGTTACGCCAGTCATTTCTAAGCATCCAGGGTAGTTGAATTATAGCAAAAGCATGAAGACAGACCACAAGTTGAGCCACAGTTTGTTATTATAGAGTTCCCCTTTGACGGAAACATGTCTCGCCATTGGAATGAGGGTAACTTGATTTAATTACATTGCTGTATTCATGCGGAACTGGACTGGAAGTTCCTCTGCTTTTAACGAGATTGTTATGTTGATATTAGGATTTAACTTCGGTTATAATGAGAATATAGTAAAATATATAGATTAGATTTTTTTTAACGATATGGCTATGCAGAATATTTGAAATCATTTATATAAATACATTCTAAATACCATTTTTCTTACAAAAACAGTAGTTTTTTTTTGGTATGTAGTGCATATTACTTTTTTATACGCTATATTTGTTTATATATAGTATACCGGCCAATGTGGTATAGAAAATGCTTAATATATTTATACTGTTCGTTTCAAGATTCCAATACTAGCATTTTTAAGAATTGGCATTTCGTTAAAGGGTGTTAGGCAGGAAGATGAAGGGTTATTACAGTGAAGTTTTTTTCAAGGAAAATATTTAGAATATTTTCAATGAAAAAAATATGCAATATGCGAAGAAATTATTTTCCATCAGAATTTTTTTTATTTCTCTAATAAAAAAAATTACGTCAAATCCATGAGCTTAACCAAATTAGAAATAAATATTTAGTTTAAATGCAAAAAAGGAATCAAAAAGAAAGAAATGATGAATTGAGCCTGAAGACTTTTACAAGGGTCATCCTCAGGCAGAGATTCAAAACGAGGGATTTTTTTTAAATTTTTTTTTCTGTGCGTGGTTTGACTTTCCTCCAAAATATTGACTCCTGGAATTGAATTTCATAATGATTGGTTTTTGATTTATATTCTCTTATCAAATCCATAAGAATATCAACATTCACTGAAGAAAATCAAAATTTATTATGATCATTTTCCTTTCTCTTAGGTTCCATTTCACCTTCAGATATGCTTCTAAGCTATGAAATCATAAGCCCATAAGTTGTTAGGATCGTTAATAAAATTCCCCTTCATTTGAAACTTGCAGGTAAGACCATTTTCCCATATCTTTGGGAGACAAACGAAAAAAGTTAAGTGAATATTAGATTTTTTCTTGTAGCTTAAGGACAAGAATAAGGAAGAATTTCTATCTTTTTGGGATTGTTTTATGAACTCGATTTATTCTTCATAAATGATTTGTTGAAGTGGATATTGATAATAGCTTATTTCAGGAAAAATGGGAAACCTTTCAAAAGATCGTATACTGGTTATTACAACCTAGTAACAAAATATTTCATATATATGATAAATCATCTGAAAAGGTTCTCTCAATTCTTTAATTTATTTTTGCTTTTACCCAAAATATCCGACATAAATGATATCCTACAAATTGAATCAACACTTCCTGGATTAAGGAAAATATAGGTCCTAGAAGCAGAGCCGGCCTTCTCTATGAAGGGGCTGGGGTACAATTATTAATTAATTAGTTGGCCCTAATTACTTTGTAGGGGCTGCGGTGGCCTGGTGGTAAGGTCTCGGCTTCGGAAGGTTTCAGGTTCGAGACTAGATTCCACCAAAGAACCGTCGTGTGAGGGATCTCTTACACGTTAAATCTGTCAGGTCAAACGTTCTCCCGCTGGTGTGGTGTGGAGAGGGGGGGGGTGCCAGTTCAGGAGTCGTCCTCGTCATCTGACCGTGGTTCAAAATTACGAGGCCAGTCCCAAGATAGCCCTCGTGTTGCTTTAAAACGGGACGTTAATATAACTAAACTAAACAAACCTAATTACTTTGTGAAATAAATAAAAAATACAAACTGGAACACATATTATTAATGAATTTAGTTTAGTTATACTAAATTCCCGTTTTTAAGCAACACTAGGGTAATTTTAGGATGGACCTCGTAATTTTGAACCGCGGTCAGATGACGAGGAAGACTCCTCAGCTGGCTCCCCCATCTCCAAACTTCCACACTACACCAGCGGGAGGAAGCTTAGCCCTGACCGGTTTAACGTGCACCAAACCCACTTACACGGTGGTTCTTCGATGCAATTGGGTGTCGAACCTGCAACCCTCCGGTTCCGAAGCGAAGACCTTACCTCCAGGCCACCACGGCGTCAAATTAATGAATGATTTTGTTTTTGCTAATACAGCAATTACTTCAGAAAAATTGCAATTTTTGCAATTTCTTTTTCGATGATTAATATAGAAAGTGCATTTAAACTTTTTGAATACATGCTTGACCGAAGATAATTCTTTATTAATTTTAATTTGCTGATAGAGCACTCAGCACTTGCTGTAGTAACTGGCAATGTCAAGAAAAGTTTTAACACAGTTAATGCATTTAGAAATCACTAATTATAATTTTTAGTAGGTACCTCAATATGACGTGTACGTTATTTACCTCTCTTTCATTTAAACTCAAATCTCACGGCAAACAAATTTCCTGGATTAGATTTTCATCTATATTTTTATTATAAAACTTTACAAAGTTTTTGGAACATTTATCTGACTCATGTTTTTCCAAAATTTTTATATCAGGGACTAATTTGAAATATATTTGGTATAATTTAAATTTATCTTCTATTTGTACAATAACAGCATCACTTACTGTGTAAAAAATAATATCTTAATTCCTCTACCGAGTTTTTTATAATTTTGTCTCCTGCAAATTCGGAATATAATCTCTTCCTTTTTTTTGAATTCTTTTTACAAGAAAATGTTCTGAAACGTTCAAATTAAGTTCTAACATTTTTTTTAAACATTTTATAAAATTGCAAGGAAAGGTGCCCTCATTTGTGTCAAGGCTCATGGCAATTTATTATTTTTTTGTAATAATTGTTTTAGATGTGATATCAAATAAAAATTATTGTTAATGAGTTACAAAAGTATTTAATTACAAAAAATTGCAGCCTACATCCTAAAGATGCTTCCATTTAGATATCATTCTAAAACGAAAGAAATGGGATTGAGACGTTTAATATACCTGTTCGCAGGGGCAGATTAAATTTTTGCATCACTTGTTGCGAGTCCGGCTCGGTTCCACTTCCTTCCACATCTTGTGCCTCAACCGCTGCTTTGGCCTGTTGTTCCTCGTCCAGGCTGCTCAGGTAGTCTAGAAAAGTTAAATATATATATAAAGGATAATTATAAAATGTATCTATTTTACTTAATATGTTTGAGCATATTAAATGAAATTCCTTATTAAATGATATCCGATTACGTTCGAAGGAAAATTTTAAAAAATTGGTTTTTTAGAAACTATTTATGGTTTTCAGATGTATTGTCAATAATAAACACTATAAATACAAAAAAAACAATTATTTGTAAATAAAATATATTTTGAGAAACAGGAAAAAATGTAGTAAATTTTAATGGAATTTAACCAAAACGGTTAACACTCTACACACAATTATAATGCAATAATCCTATTTTTCTACGAACACAAATTCTAGAATATAATGATGAATGAAATGAACCAAAATCTGAGAAAAAGTTTGAAATGCAAAGAAGTTATGGGTAAAAATATAAGTATATATGCCTTTTTTTCCATAAATTCACAGCTTAATTTTTCTATAAACATCAATAAATGAAAAAGTATTTCTCCACTAATAAAACTTTTGGTTCATTTCATTGTCCTGTATGATTTAAAACACGCGTTGAAATTTTTATGTGAATTCCTTTATTAGTTTTTAAGATATCGTGTTAACGGAGGAGAATTTTTATGAACATTAAAATTTTGAGAAAATGGAAGTGAAAGACTAATTTTAGCTGCAAAATAGGTGACCCTGAATAATAAGTCATGCGTTCCTTCTCCTAGAAAAGATAAATTGTTTTGGGAAGAGACAAGTCTGAACTTCGAGAAATAACAATAATTAAAAAAATCACTAGTGTGGTCGATAAACAATGCTTTTAACGTATTCTGATACCTTTTGTATTTGCGGCCTCAAAATATAAAAGTCATAATTTAGTATTTTATTGTGTAGAAAACAGTAGTATATTTTACTGTAAACGTAGGAAATTGTCATAAAATACTCTAAAATAATTAAAATATTCAAAATATTTTATGCAAACAATGTAACCTATTTAATACATAGTTTTATGATGCATTCTCAAAAATGATATTTATTATTTTTTGATTATTTATTTGAAATGTAAAAATATTAAAATCTTCTAGTTTAAAGTATCATGATAAAATAAAGAAATTAATAATATATTAAGCAATAAAACAACAAAATTGGAAATTAAACGAGTCAAAGCAGACTTTGAAAAGAAAAATTACTAATGAGGATTACGATTTTTTAATCTTTTTTTTTCGGATATTATTAATTTTATTTTATGACGACATTGGATAAAAATATAGATAATAAATATTGATAATAAAATCGCAATAATCTTTTATATCAATGCGCGAATGAATGAATATATGATAAAGAAAAAATTAAAAAAAAATTTACTTGAAAAAATATAATTTATATAAATTAACTGAAATTGTATAAGAATGTGTGAAATTGAAATATTCTTTATTCTTATTATTTATTCTAATTAGCTCAAAACTAAAGTTCATATTAGAAATATTTTTACATTTCAAAAAAATTAAATGAAAAAATAATAATTAAAAAAATCTTTTGACAGAATGGACATTTTTTTTTCTGATTAGAAAATATAAAGGTTCCCAATTTCATAGACGCAGCAAGTTTTTTACCAAGGAATAATTACTTCGCCAAAATGTTAGTTTATAATTTCTAAATTTATTTTTATCTCCCAGCTCAAACAATAAAACTTCATTATCTTTATTTTTCGTTAACGTTCTATTCGAACGTTATCAACATGCGAAATGAAATATCATATCCAATTATTCTTTCAAATAGTGATGACTGATGATCAAAATGCTGACCCAGAAAAAAATATGTGCTGGGGTTGTATCCTTTCATTCTTTTTTCTCCAGGAGTCTAATGTTCATATCTTTTAATTTGGGGTCGAAACGCCTTTGGAATAATTTTATACAACTTGAGTATATTATTATTAAGTTTTCTAAAGAAAACAAAATATCGAAAATTTGTAAAAATTCTGATTTTTATCTTCACAAATGTAGATTTTTATTGAAAAAATTAAGGACTTAAAGTGTACAATGTAAAGATATTACGAACAGAAGAATTAACAGAAAATTTCTGATAAACGTCAGATTTTACAGAAAGATACCATAAATTTGAAACAGATTATATGGAGATTAAACGCATTTCTTTAAATACAATTCACAAATGATATGCTATAAACACCTGTAAACAAGATAATTTTTCGACCCATGAGTCAGAGCTCGAAAATAGAGGTTATTGACAGAATGAACTTGAATATTCTCTTCTAGTAGAATTTTTATTCCGCATTTTCTTTCATCAAAACTGCCTCACTGACCTTTGCAACAAGCAAATGTTTGTCTTAATGACAACGTGTTGGAAATGCGATTAAGGATCGAATGCTTGACCCTAAGCTTCCCGGACAGATGATACGATTATCGCGGTCTTTTGCACCGTAAAAAGATACCCAACATTCGTAGTTCGAATTGACCTTCGAAAAGCTAGAAAAACATCGCTACTCATTTCAAAAGTGCCTTGTTGAACGACAGAATACTTTTAAAAAAATGCCTGAGTTGATATTGAAGTGCGCAAAACTATTTTCAGTTTGACGCAGCATATTTTTTTCATCTCAAGAATTCAGCGTATGATATTTTCAATATTAAGTTATAAATTTTAAGCTGCAAAATCACAGCGAAATTGTCATATTTATAAAGAATTTAATTTAAAACAGTATATTTAAAAAAGTAGAATAATAATTAAAGATTTGCGAAGGAAAATATCTCGAAATGTTGTCTTTTTAGGAAAAGGTCGCCTTAAAAACTAGGTATCTGTTTTTCTGTGTTAAATAAATCCTTTTATGGTAAAAGTAGAGGGCTTTTTAAAATTTCATTTAACCTATGCTGTGACAGATTTCTGATTTGGAGTTGACAAGGCTCCCTGGTTTGAGAAGGAATCTCATGTCAATAAAAAAAATGTGATTAATCTTATTACCAGATGTTTGCAAAAACTGAAATTTCTGTGAATTATAAATCATAAATATTAATATTTTTTAAGCATAGCTAGTCAATTCCTTATTTATTTTATTATGTTCATTTAGTTATTACAGGATTTATAAACAATAATTGCGTAAATAATAATGTGTACAAAACTGGAAATGCAGCCTAATCATTTAATAAATAAATCAAAACATACACACTGAAGTGACAAAAGTCATAGGATAGCAATATGCAAATATACAGACGGCAGTAGTATCGCAGCGAAAAAGTATAAATGCGCAGTTCGTTTTCCAGAGTTTTCATTTGTGTTCAAGTTATTCATGTGAACAGGTTTTTCGTGATTTATGGCGGCACGACGAGAATTAACAGACTTTGAACGTGGAATGTTAGTTGGAGCTAGACGCATGGGTCATTCCATTGCGGATATCGTTAGTGAATTCAACATTCCGAGATCCACAGTATCAAGAGTGTGCCGAGAGTATGAAATTTCAGGCATCCCATCCCATCATGGACAGCGCAGTGGGCGACCACCTGCACTTAACGACCGAGACCGCCGACGTCTGTGAAGAATGGTCAATGTTAATAGACACGCAACACTTCGTCAAATAACTGCAGGAATCAATGTGGGACGTACGAGGGACGTGTCCGATAGGACTGTGCGGCGAAATTTGTCTTCCTTGGGCTATGACAGCAGAAGACCGACTCGAGTGCCTTTACTGACAGCACGACATCGCCTGCAGCGACTCTCCTGGGCTCGTGAGCATATCGATTGGTCCCTAGACCAGTGGAAAACCGTGGCGTGGTCAGATGAGTCACGATTTCAGTTGTTACGAGCTGATGGTAGAGTTCGAGTGTGGCGCAGACCCCACGAAGCCATGGACCCAAACTGTCAACAAGGCACTGTTCAAGCTGGTGGCGGCTGCATAATGGTGTGGGCTGTTTTTACATGGCATGGACTCAGTCCTCTGGTGCAACTGAACCGATCATTGACTGGAAATGGTTATGTTCAGCTGCTTGCAGATCACTTGCAGCCATTCAGGGACTTCACGTACCCACACAACGATGGGATTTTTATGGATGACAATGCGCCATGTCACCGGGTCAGAACTGTTCGCGATTGGTTTGAAGAACATTCCGGACAATTCCAGCGCATGATCTGGCCATCTAGATAGCCCGATCTGAATCCCATCGAGCATTTATGGGACCACATCGAAAGGTTCGTTCGTGCCCAAACCCCTGCACCATCTATACTTTCACAATTATGGACGTTTATACAGACAGCATGGCTCAATATTCCTGCAGAGGACTTCCAACGACTTGTGGACTCCATGACACGTCGAGTTGTTGCACTTCGCCGGGCAAAAGGAGGACCGACATGATATTAACAGTCATCCCATGACTTTTGTTACTTCAGTGTATATCTGAACACTACTACAATAAAAGCAACTAAACTAAAACGAACCATTAGCATATTAAGCAATGTGAAAATAAGAATAAATCAATTTATTAAAAGAGGAGCCAGCGTCCTGGCAAAGGGGTAGCGAGTCTTCCCCGTGATCGGGATGTCCCTGGTTCGGGTATGGTTGTTCTTCATCTGTGTTCTATCTGGAAGGCGTGTGAAGGCTCCCTCCTGTAAAAAGGTGTTGTGCAGGCAAATGTATATGTTATCTTCATACGAGGTAGAAGTCAGATTTCTGCTCTCTGTGTGCTCAGGGGTCTTTACCTTCAGAAGCTATTGCATCTTTTCCGTGGAAACACGTACTCGGTATTATCCTCATTATTAAAAGTAAGGTTTTATAGTATGCCCCACCTCGGACCACCAAATATTTGAATCCTTGGGCTAAAAATTTTTTCTTATGCGGTAAATAATTGGCAATGAATCTCAATACATGGTTGTTATTATTTTACTAAAACTGAATTCGTCTCTTGAAAATGGAGGTGAGTTGTTTTAAAAATCCGTGAATAATAGGGATTAAATATTGAAATATTTTAATTCTTAATTTTAATTTTTGATCTATTGATTCGCTGTGTACGTTAATCTGATGCTTGATAATATGAAGTGAAGTACGGTGAAAAGGAAAAAAAAAAAGTGCTACTATCGTCTGTCTGCGGTGCAGAATTGAAAGACCCGTCCTAAACAAGGCTCCTTATTCTTCATACTGGGTCGTTGATATAACTGAAATTTGACTAAGTCAGTCTGGTGCCTATTAAATCTTTCTAGATGATACATCCACCCACTAAAATGCCATTACTTTTCTACGGTATAAATTATAAGATCCGCCCTAAATAGTTTTCATAGGCATTGGAAAATAGTAAAATCTTCTAATTAAACGGCCAAATTATTTGGTATTTAATTCAGAACCTTTTACATTTTGAGTTCTTTTTCTGAGAGCCTTCGGCGTTTCTGTTCAACCTGAACCCTCATACTCATTGAGTAACTAAATGTCAGAACAAACACAGTTTAGACCATGTAAAGATTGTCAAATCAGATATCGGAAATCGATTTCATGAATTATTTAAATAGTTTATGCTTATGAAAATTTTTAAACCCAAAATATCATTATATGGCTGGTTTGTTAGTTACACTAGGCCTCACGAATTCTCAAAGTTTAATTTGTCAGATTTATGATATGTATCCTTTGATCCCTCCTTCAGAGCGCACCGTTTAAAAAGGCTACTATTCTTCCCATTATTTGTCATAAATGCGCTATTAAGATTAGGGAAACATCAACATATTAAACGGGAAGCAGGAAAGGCTATTGGAGATGTATTATATTTATAATGATCTTGATGTCATAACTTAGCTCATCTCTTTTATCGCAACCTCCCAACTTATAAGAGTTCAGTCAGTTCATTTTAGAATTCAAAATGATTTGCAACGCAAACGCATAATTTATAGCTCTGATTATTTCATCTTAGTCATAATCTATTGTTTTTATTTTTAAACTTAAAAATGATATGTTTATTTCATAATGTAATTTGATTCTGCAGCAATTGAAATCTTTTAAAGAAAGAAAATCATCCGAAATTTTCATGTACGTGTAAATTTTTTTGTAATTTTCTTCTATACGAATACAAAGAAAATGCTTCGTAAAAAAAATTGGTTATGATGGGTTTCGGTGATGAGATGTTCGACTGTTTATGGATGCGCAATCTTTTGACCTCATAGAATCCGAACTAATCATCTTATGCCAAATTCTGTCTGTCTATGAACTTGATAACTTGGAACTGGAAGAAGCTAGACGAATGAAATTTGGTAAACATTCTTTGCACTACTTTGTACATTTCTTTCAAATTTTAGTCGACATCCATTAAGACGATAAGTATGTCACTCTTCTCGTGTGCTAATGAAAACTGTAATTCAAAAACGTTATATGCTAGCTGGATGAAGATGAGTGACCAAAACTACAGAATGCAGTCAATTGAAATATATTGTCTTTATTTGGTATGATAATTGTAGATTTGTATTAAATTTTGAAAGCAGTCAATCTGGTTAAAAATGTAAATTTACAACGAAGTTTGTTAAAAATAAAAGAATCTACGATAGCTGTAACTACGAAGCAAAACACAGAAGACATAGTTTTGTGTAAATATACGATAAAGTTGAACAGAAATGACTCCCAATGGCTAAATTTGAACACCTAACTATGCTTGGCTTTTCTTTGCATTTCAGTATATACATAATCAATTAATTAATAATAAAACATGAATTAACTACAATAAGCAAGCAAGCTTGTTTTTAAATAATAAATTTGAACTTTGAGAAATAAGCTTTCAGCTAGTATTTTTTGACATTTTTGAAATACAGTGGAACTTGCCTAGTTTGAAATTGACGGAATTACAAAAATTCAAAGGGAAAAACTGATATAAAAATGAATACAATAAGATGCTAAATGGAATTTTAACAAAAAATTTTTTGATGAAGAAAAAAGTTGAACTTTTTTTAATATGCTGCAATTTTAATAAATAATATATAGTTAATAAAGAATAAATTTGTAATTCCAAAAACAAAGTGAAAGTTATTTAGATTAAAATTAAGATAATCATTAAACTTATATTGTAATCAGTGAGTATGTAATTTTAATAAATAAACGTATATAATGTAGCATTTTAACTGTAACATTTGCAATATAACATTTAAGAACGGACATTATAATTCTCAACTAATATCCTCGAACTGTTTCAAAAGTTTGAAAAAGGTATTTAAAAAATTTAATACATTAAAAAACAGAATATTAAAAATCAGAAGAAATAGGGCTATTGTAAAAAAATAATCCGTTGAAATAAGAACAATAAACCTTGAAAATTATTCACTTAAAATTATAGAGAAATATTTGATTCATGGAAACAATTTGGAATTTTTTTTTTACATTTTTGGAATTAATCAAAATAAATTTTAGTTCTACTTTAATTTACTGAAAGCCATATTTAAAACTCTTCAATAGTATATACGCTTTTATATTACAGTAATGATGAAGTAATTTCACGAAGAGGAAAATCACATTAATGCTCAACAAACTGCGTGTAATCGTAAATTTCAAAAAAGGATGCATTCTAATTTTTTTCTTAAAAGTCTCGCACAAATTCGATACCCAGTTTTTTTTTGTCTCTCTCTACACAAATGCATTACAAATAAAATTGTATGAAATACTTACTATTTCTTCTTTTTTGGAAGTACCTCTATTTTAAAGATGAATGTGTGTTTGTATATATGTTTATCTCTGGCCGAACTATTTGACCTACAGCACATATATATCTTGAAAGGTAAAAATGTAGTCCTCTGTGTGATTTTTTTAAAAAAAATTAATTAATTAAAAATTTAGGCGTATTTTGGTATTTATATGCGATAGCCTCCAAAAATATTATTGCTCAAAAACTAATTTTATACAATTTTTTGATTCAAAATTTTAAAAAAGTTACTTTTTAGTGAGATAATTTTAGTAGCCAATCAAATTTTCGTTAAATATTGGTTATCTTTAAATAAATTTTTTTTGCTTCACTTCTTTGTATTAATTTTCATTGAAATTGTTTTTATGGATCCATCAAGTACTTAATCCCTCGATTTTCTATTGTTGAAAGCTAAAAAATAAATATCATATTTGATATCTGTATAGTTTACACAAAAAAATGACAATAACGTGAAATTTAATAGATGAAGTCCATATGCACAATAAACTTAACTTATTTAAGACTACATTTTTAATGCCAGAAAATTTGGAAAATCATAAAGACGAAGTTATTAAAATGATTTATCTCAAATGTAATGTAATCAATACTCCTGGTGATCAAAATGGTCGCCTGAGATGTTCAATAATATACTATCACAAAAGCCACGATTTCATAAAAATAAAAATTAATCAAGTAAGAAATAAAAATATTTTATATAAAAATATTAGTAATAATTATATTCTCAAACAAGATAAGATTAATGACAAACTTTGCTTTTAAGCCTTTTTATTTAACACAAGTTGTTTTCAGTTGCCGTTTGTTTATCGGAATATTGTTTGTGGATCATTTTAATTGGCTATCATATGTATAGTTTGCTATTCATGCATTTCTCAAAATAAGTAATTTTAAATGTCAAACTGTGATAGGCATTTAACTTATTTTATACCAATTCTATGGTGTGAATTCTAACATGAAGGCTTCTTATGAAATCTCAAAGAACTATTCAGGCTATGTAACACCTAATTACACTTTGTATGCTCTAACTTCACCTTTCATTTGATTTCAAAGTAAAATAACATCATTTATTTATAGTATTCATATCACATTACAGACACTAAACGATATTTAATAGCTATACTAAGCATTATTTTCAACATTAAGTATTTCAATGTTATGGATTTGGCATGGCACATTTTGCGATTAACAGCAATTTAACTAAATTAAAATATATTCATAAAATATCAAAGATAAGCAAGCAACATTTTTGAGGTTTTTGGTTATACACCTATATAATTAAAAGGACATACTTTACAGATATCACAAAAGATAATGAAATAAATAGCTAAAATTTATTATGATACTATCAAAAAATGAACCACTGAAGAACATCAAATAGCAGACAATTCACTTTTGTTATTGAGATACTTGATTCATTTAAGCATATTTTAAAATAAATGTTTAAAAATTGAATGCACTTCTTACCATCAAAATAGCTGTACTTAATGTTGAAGGAGCCATTTAAGCCACATGTTAGTGTGAAACAAATGCACATGAGTGTGAGGAATTCGATGTTGAAGAGTCTCATGGTTGTTGTTGAAAGGATCTGTTTCTGTGGTGGTCCTTCCCAGCTGATAGGAATTAGAAGGGAGGGACTCGAGGAATACTCGGCATTTATAAGTGTTTCGACCGAGAGCCACATGTAAACAAATGATGCCGATAAATGCGATAGATCTATAAACAAAAACTGGGATTTTATCTGTGATTGAGGATCTATCAGCTGTTGACGGTGATGGAGTTGGTCAGTCGTCATTAATCCAAGAAAAAAAAGAGCAAAAATTCTGGGTTCTAAGATATTACGTGATTTGTACTGAATTCTGATAATTTCGTTTACTGTAAAAATTATTTTGTAGTTATAAAATTATGGAAAAAGTGTAACTATCAACTTTTGAAAAACTTGTTTGGTTTTTCATTGGTTTTTTTCCTCTTATCAAAAGATATTGTTGACGATTAATGAGATCTTTGATTCCTTTTTTTTATTAGATCTCAGGCAAAAACATTAAGATCAGATTTCAGCCATTAATTCCTTGATTTAAAATTAATTTTGTCAGATTATAGAAAACCAATATAAATAATTACTTCCATATATTGCTTGAAAATATGGCTAGTTTTTTTTTTTCATTTTTTTTCATATTTTAATTTAGAGCAGAAGTTCATTGTAGGAGTGTATTTTTGTGATGTTTCCATGATTTGCTGGTGCAATCTATTGTATTAATTAGATTTAATTCCAAGTTTCTTTGTATAATTATTGATTTTTCCCAACTTAAAAAATGCAATATATTGACAATCATACATACCAATAGATATTATATATATGCAAATTATAAAATGCGGCACGCAGGTAATCATAAGGTGACAAAATGGATTTTGAAATTCAAGTTTTAAATCCGACGAAGAATTTTTTAAATTAACATTTTGTATTGTTTCTGGTATGCAAAATAGAACAAAATGAATGAAATTTGTAAATGAATCTCTTGAAATTAATATCACGAGAGATTCACAGATCCATGATGGAAAGGAAGAAGATTTCTCTAAATTTCTGTTGATTTCTGAATTTCTTATACCTTTCCAATCTTGCATTAAATAAGAAACCAAATGAGTATTAATGCTCCGAAAATTATGTCACGGGCAATGACGTGCGAATACTAGTACACAAATTCAACGATGGATCTCTACTAGGTAAATTAAGCAGTTGTCTAGACTCTATGATTGAAGGGAGAGTAAGCAGGTGGTTAAAATTATTACTAAAAATTAACAAATAAATAAAAAAAATTTGTGAAAACTATAAATTCTTTAACTAGTGAAATACTAAGATTATTTAAAGTATGGACATTTAATTACGAAAATTATTAAGTGTTATTTTTTATATTATATTGGAATATTATAATCAATCATGTTTTATCCCAAAACAATTTTTAATGTTATGTTTGCTTGAAACTTATTGGTATTTATAATTTGTTAAAATTTAACACTTCCACTTGGAAGTAAAGAAACTCTAGCTAATAATCGCAGTTAATTTGTTAAAGATTGGCCATCATCCTTATGATATAAGTATTAAAAACAAACAAATACAAACTTATATTTTCACGAAGTTATTGCAGTAAAATAATTAAACTAAAATAAGCCAATAACATATTGATTAAGCTGAAAATTTGCTGAAATGTGAAAATAAACTGGTCAGTCACTTAAAGTGTGCTTCTTGATGAGCAGTACCTCGGTTACAAAATGCTTGAACCCATGATTGGCTAATTTACTACAAATTTATAGATAATAAGCACCTATCTTTTGAAGTAAGGCAAGAAAATAAGAATGTCTTTGTTGAGGATATCTAGTCATGTTTCTAAATGCATAGTTGGATTCATACAGCCCTCGTCTAGCTTAAAAATGAGTCATTAATTAATGTGTAATATAACAGCAATTTTATGATGTATGAAATAATAAAAATAATTCTATTATAAAGTTCGAAGAATCTGAGGAGAGGCTGCATATGAAGAGACAGATAACTGGTAACGAAACATTTTTATTGTTTATATGCATAATTATTTTCTTCGAAGCCTTTTAATGTAATTTTAGAGACCGTTTCATTAAAAAAAAGTTAATTATTTCCGGATAATAGGGAAAATCACATTTTCAAGGTAAAAAGGTCGAGATATTGAAGAATTTCAACCAGAGGAGCAAAGGAAAAATCGGATCGCTCACAGCAAATGCAAAATTTTGAACATTTACAATTTTATTGACATGCAAAAGATTGTAATGTTATTAAGATTATTTAATGAAATACGTTATTTCTATTCTTTACATGGTAAAACGCAAGAAGGAAGCCTTTGAAAAAATGATCTCTTGCAATAACTGCTCTTTTAACCCTCAAGAGAAGCACTATCGCTGCTGCGCGATCCAGAAGCACTGGGTATGCCATACCCGCGTGTCTTTGATTAATAATATCTTTCGATCAAATTGTCCGATATAGAATTTTGTTTTTTTTAATTTTAAAGCTTAGACAGTGTAGACTAAGAATATATCCATAGAATTGTCATAAAGAAAATATTATCTTGAATAATATAGAAAAAAATCAACATAAACCCTTAAAATGAGGTGTTTTATTCAAATTACCATATCTAGGCAGAATTTATAGATAAAAAATTTTTCCCGACGGCATTTTAAAGGGAATTAAATGTACTTTTAGATAGTTATTTCGTCATTTAACTGTAATTGATAAAAGATATTTATTTAGTTAGGTAAAGTTCAGTGTTTTTAGAATGATATTACTTAATTAAAAAATATGGATTCATTATTCTTTTATTAATACAAACATTTAAATTACTTTATAAAACTTATATTTTAAATGGATTGATGCTACAAAAAATTAAGAATATAACTTCAAGCTACATTTTTCACAAATTTTGGCTGTATGTTCTTTACACATTGGAATATCACATTTTAAACACTTATAACATGTTTTTCGGTCTAATGAACTTGGACAAAATCCACATCGCTTATATTTTTCTAGTTTATTGTCAGCTATCAAATCTCTAGGGTCTTCTGTTTCAGGTAAATCTTTATAATCTAGGAAAGCTTCTATTTGTGAGCGTAATGTCGTTTGTAAAGTCAGAATATCGATCAGAATTCTTTTAAAATAGATATTTTAGAATTCTAATTATATAAATACAAAAAAAGAACTGAAAAACACAATTTTATGCAAAACGTTGAGTCAGATAAAATAACAAAATACTGACGCTACAACAGCACTGGGTAGCGCATACCCATAGACTGACTACGGCCGCCTATATTTTAGTCCGTATTCACATCTCAAGATAACTATGGTGGGGAATCTGTAGTGGGGATAGTAGAGATTTTTCCCCTAGGCAAAGTCACCTTCTCATTGTAACCATTTCTGAAGGAGAAATATTTTTAATTTACACCTGGGTATCCCATACCCAGTGCTTCTCTTGAGGGTTAAAACTACTAAAAAAACAACAGCTGAGATATTTTAGTCAATGTATAATCAAATACAAAAGACGAGTACATTGAACTCTAAAATAAAACAATTTTTGTAGTTTACTTTTCTTCATATAAAGTTTATTATTTCATCACTTAAATATAAGTCGCTCGAACCAACCGATGAGTCATATTAAATACATTGGACAAGGATCTTGCAGTTGCATCAACAGAAAAGCCAAACATTCTGATTTAAAATACTACAAATGTTAATGGTTTAGAACATTGTTTTCCACAATACCATTTCCTCTATTAAAATACATTCTCAAAGTTTAAAACTATTTGACAATAGGAGATAATAACAAAAGTGAAAAAATAAATTTGGCTTCACTGAGATACGTATGACAGTGCGCTTTTGCATTTCATCTGCGGATAGGTTTATATGGAATGCAAAAACAAAGAGAGGGGAATAATTCAAAGTATTAAAAATTCGTTTGATTAAGTGAAGGTGTGGCTTGGATGATCACATGTTTAAAGATCTCTTTTGCTTACTAATTGGTAGTTTTATTTTCATATGCTTCTTTCTGAAGAGCAGATGTTTCGCTCTGAGCATCAAACTATCAGACGATTTTTTTGTCAGATTTGGAAGAGAAGTCGTCTGTGAGAGAGCATGAATATGCAGACAGATTGTTCTAGAAAGCCACTTAAAAACAAATTTCAATTCGTTCTGGAAACTGAGTAACGGAAATATGGATCATCTGAGGGTTGGTGTGAATCCTTATCTCGGAAGGGGTGCGGAACTTATATAATAGCTGCCCAGAAATATTATGAAGACGATTTGTTGAGTTTGGAGTTTCATTGGGATGCAATGATTTCAGTAGAGTTTTTTTTATTGGAGAATATGAGGATAGTTATCGATCCTGAAATTGATAAAAAGGCTAAACAGTTTGAAAGGTAAGATTTTAAATTTATTAATTTTAAACTATAATTTCATAATATTGTCTAAATTGTTAGAGGTAAATTTTGAAGTTAAAAATTATTTCGAGGATGGTTTGAAAGGTTAAGCTGTAGAAATGCTCAAAAGTCGTCGTCGTTGTGGTTAACCAATAAATGGGTTTAGGATTAAACATCATAAAAGTAAGAATTAAATTTAAAAAAAATGCCAATGATGTTTATGAAAATTGTCTTATTGGAAAATTAAGTAAGTTGCAGAAATAAATAATACATATAATTTAAGAAATGTAAACTTTTTCCTACATTAACGAAGTGTCATCAATTAGCAAACTAAGTAGCTGCCTAAGGTTATTAGGTTGATCGAAACCGTAAAAAATCTATTAAAGGAATATTAATAGATTAGATGCCAAATGAATAAATTCTTTAAAGTAGCAAATTCTATGAATGATAAAGCATCAGAAATAATATCTGTTTATATTGTATGTGTGAATTATGAGAACTATTTATAAATAATATTGAATTGTATACTTATATAGACATTTTTTTAAAAACCTAATTTGTTGTGTTATATTCCACTTACACCAGTTCCTTTAAAATAATAATTTTCAAGCTCATATAAAATAATTATACATTTAAAAAATAATTTGTTACAATTTTTATGGTAATTTAATGTTTTTATTTATAAGTAAAGGAATCATTAAACGATAAAATTAAATAATGTTTAAAGCTATTTCATTAATTAATTTTTATTATTAATGCTTTAAGGAATAGACAATTTCATAAATTTAATAAAATAAAAAAATTAATAAATCATGAAGACATGATTTGGAATTAGGGAACTTGCGCTCCATAAATCTTTGCCTACACCCAGTTTGTAGGTTTACTGGGATTTAATAGCCTTTGGTAGGAAAACTTGGCGTGCATCTACTGGGGTGTCTGAGCGTATCATTAGATGTTGCATTTACTAGATCTTAACTTACATACCCTTATCTTATTCATATAGATTATAATAAATGATAGCTAATTCTATAATTATAGAAAGTGAGATCATAAAAATAAATAGCGGAATTAAATTCATTTTTAAAAAAGTAAGATATTGGGAAATATCTATATCTGTTTTATTTACTAATATTTGAATATTCTTATATTTCTGAGTGAATTTTCTTGAAAGTTGCTATTTCCTATACTCATAAAAGAGAAAAAATGTATGTGCATGTATATAAAATAGTTCACGAAACACTATCTTTATTAAAAAACTAGCTGACTTTGGCGACCAGCAGTTCGCCAGCATAAAAGATCTCTAAAATTTTCTGTTATTTATTTTATGTAACTTGGTATCTTATTAGCTTTTTCTGCAAAATATTTATCAATCATTTTGTTAGTTATATAACTCAGTCATATGTAAGCTCCGTTCATTGTCTTATTCATCTCTTACTAACTTCTGTCAGAGCCCATAAAATTTTCCCATTAAATCAGAGTGGAAATGTTAAACTGCAATTAATATTAAAATTTTTTTACGAAAACCAAGCACTTCTCTTTTTTAAATATGAAAATTGAATGCAGAATTGCTCAGCATTGAAGTTGTATATGCAATGTAAAATAATTTTTGTAATTTATATAATATTTTAAAGAATTATTCAACAAAAATTTCTCTAATTCATCGAAAAAACTCAGTTTTTAGTTTACTTTTAAAACATTTAAACGATGCAAATGAAAATATTTTATTTGACCTCAGTCAATAAATGTTCTTAAGAAAAATTATAAAGTTTAAATTTTACACAGTCCTTTTGTCCTAAGGAGCTCATATTTTTCGAAATACCCTTGAAACTTCTACTTTTAATTCAAGTTCAATGAATAGCTTTCTACCTACTGCATTTAAATCTGTCAGTTTTTAAAATATTATTAAAAAATCAATATTTTCTTAATCAAAGGCCAATCACTGTAGCGAAACCCTGGTAAAAGATTGGCGTATCTTCTTTGAAACGGTCTATGAAGTGGTCTAAAAGCAGTTTTTATAGAAGAGCGGTATTCAAATTTCATAAATTATTCAGTTTTAGTGAATGATTTAGTTGATTGGAGCTCGAAGATTTTTATTTAACCCTTATCGCTCCGAAAAATAATTCGATGGTTAAATATTTTCTGAATAAGAAACTTGTTTATTGTTCTGAAAAATAATATATACGAATTTTTTAAAGTTGGATTTTCCGGAAAAATTAATATGCATATTTTTACCACTCTTAAGTATTTTTATCTGTCAAAATTCAAGAAAATAATGAAATAAAACGACAAAAGGATATACTGACTTGAATGGTACCTGAGAGTTCTGAAGTTAGATCGAAATAAAGGTTAAAATATTGCTGTCTCAAAATTTTTTGTTAAATATGATTCAAAGGGGTGTAAAGGACCTATGTAAAAATTTAAAATTCTTAATTCATCGGAGCATTTATTGATTCACGTTATATAAAATATGTTTAGTTCATTTAGACTATTTTGTTAGTAAATGCATGCCCCCCTTTCGATTAAAATTAAATTATGCTCCCAAATTAGAGTGATTATCCTGAAGATATATTAAACAATGTTTGCCTTAAATTTAACTGTTTCATTTAATTAATAATATAGATATTGTTAAAGGTCATAGATTTTTTTTCCTCCATTTACTTTTTAGAAAATGTATTTCAAATTTTTTTAGCTTCATACAGACACTTGCTGAAATTTTCACTTTTATATCTTTAATTAATAATAAATTGGTTTTGATTTTCAAGCTCATATCAACGTATAAAATCTGAACTCAAGTTTGATATTTTATGAACTGTAGAATTTCCTTTTTTATTCGTTTGTTCCTCAAGATGTAAAAGCACACAGCCTTAGTTTTTCTATTGTTTGGCATCTTTTTATATTAATTATTGTCTTTTTGCTTTAGTCTTTTCCAATTTCAGTTAATGCTTACAGCTGCCTTTTGAGATCTACTACAGAACTCTTCAAAAAGGGTTTAAATTATGAATATAAAATAAAAAACGAATGACTTGACCTTATCTTTAAAATATTAGAATTAAATTCCATTATAATAAGTATTTAAACGTAGTCAAAAAAATTTACTCTCAAAGGATATAAAATGATTTATTGCTTAATTTCAAGTGGTCTAAATTCTATCCTTCCTTTGCTAAAATATATAACATTTATTAACTTTTGAAAAAATAGAATGACATTCTATTAATTAAAGTGCTTAAAAATTGGTTCGAAATTAACACCTTCAACACCTGTGTAGAATTAAATTAACTTAAAAATACTTGGGCATATGCGATTGATTTCATGAGACATAAGGATTGGCTTTTTGAGTTAATCAGAGTTATCAAATATACATAGATAAAGTTAATTTATTACTTAATTCAAATATAATCTCAATAAAAATTAGCCGACTCTATTATTACCATATAATATTCTTATATATATATGTATATGTGTATATATATCTATATCTATATCTATATCTATATCTATATCTAT
>JAPMOQ010047630.1:1553395-1566548 GCA_026543055.1 Argiope trifasciata | reverse complement strand
AGAGAGAGAGACTGCATGGCGAATAATTCGAAATAAAGAAATTAATAAGTTCTCCTTTATCAGATTTTCTCTGTATTTGGTTTTAGAGTGAGTGGAGTGACATTTCTGTTTTAGTACAGCATATAGCTATTACATTAATTAACAAACAACTTTTTTAGAGCTGTGGATCTTTTTGCAAAGCACCGCTCACTGAATTTCTTAATGTCATAACATTTGAAATTAAGATTCAGTGATTAATCCTATTGTATCTCAATAATTATGATCAAATATTTAATTTCAAATGGATGCTAATTTTATTCCATTTAAACTATTTTATTAACTAGAGTTGATATACGCAATAAGAGACTTAAGTGATCGAAACTCATATATAATCAGTATTTTTAGTTTGAGGGCAATCTACTTAATCTATTTTAAAATGAAAATTTATAAAATGAGAGTAGAGATTCTCGATTGCATAATAGTAAATATATATCTAATGAACAGACTGCTTTCCCTGTATATTAAGATAAAATTGTGATTAAAGATATAATGAACAAAAAGATATCATCCCGTTAATTACTGACTAATCCAATAGTTTGATTATTTTATTGATGATTGATTTTATCCAATTAATTATCTTTTGCATGAATTCAATGAATAATGTTTTGTTCTATGAGCCCTATAATTGCGATTAAAAATCTGTTAGGGTATCTTAGAAGTTTCTTCCCCATTTTTAATATGAAATGAAAACACAATATTTGCTGCTTAATATTTTTATTTTGTTATATTAGAACCCTTTTGCTGTATAACTTTCTTCCATATCTCAAGAAGTCCCATTATGTCTTCTTTCCAAAATTGCTGTGTTTTGGATAAGAAATAATCCTCGAGGTGCGCTTTTATTTGGCTGATGAACTTAAAGCTCCCATCACGAAGAGAATTTTTTTAAGGACAGAAAGAATTAATAATCAAATGGAGCTAGATCTGGAGAGTGTGCAGGATGTGATGAAACATCCCAATCAAGCTGTAAGAGTTTCTCTCTTACTTCTAATGCATATATGGTCTCTCGTTGTCATGATGGAAAAACAGAGCCTTATCGGTTCATTAATTCTGGCCTGTGTTTTTGTTATAACAGTTTTCAGTTGATGACAGTATTTCGTAGAATTTATTTTTTAACTTTCAAAAAAGAAGCTCGTAGAAAAGTACGCTTTTGCAATCGCATCAAATTGACAAAAGAGCTTTTTTTGGGGTGTAGTCTCAACACTGCGACAATTGAAGACCTGTTGTCCTTACAGCGAGTGACATAGATGGCTAGTAGATAAGATTGCATGTTTGCATCAGCAAAGCGAGATAAGATCATTCATAGCACGATGAGAAAGAAACTTTGCGACATCATAACATTTAAAGTGATGCATTGCATTTTAGAAGATATTAACTTAAAATTAGTCTATTTATATGTATAAAAAACGTATATATGGCAAATTATGTTTCTTTTACATGTTAAAATCAAAGTTCATCCTAAAAAATTGAAAAAAAAAAAAACCCACATATATATTGCAAATTATGCTTCTCTTACATATTAAAATCTAAGTTCATCCTAAAAAAAGGGAATGTTATAATGAATAATTTCTTTAAATGAAAAAAAAAAAACTGCAAGAAATATCCTTTTTTTTTTATTTAAAATAGTAGAAACTTTATATTTTTATTTCCTCTTAAAAGAGCGAGGTTTCTTTTTCTTTACCATTTCGATTTTCCGTGCCTGTTGCTCGAGTACTTTTTCCAGTGACGACCGCCTCGAGGCTGCCAGGTCTCTTTTGATCTTCCCCTCGGTGTACTTCTCCAGAGCCACCTGCAACTCACTCCTCTGGTTGCCTTTTTGCTTACCGCTGCAAAAGATAACGGGTTAAGTAGTTTATTCGAGGACATGAGACACAGCCATGAGGGCCACCGAAATCGATAGGGAAATTTCTATTTTTGGAAGGAAATGGAATTTGTCTCGTTCGTGAGATTGCTGTGTATTGACGTACCATCCTTAATTGTTCGTATAATCAGTGAAAAAAAATTCGAATTTCGTATAATTAGTGATTATATATACTATATGAAATTTATAGAATATATAATTTTTAATGAATGCTGCTTACTTAAATAAAGATCAACTACTTTTTATTAACTAAATTAGAAATAAATATTGTTAAAAGTAAAAAAGGAACACACGCACGTAAAGGAATGGTGAATCCAGCATGAAGAATTTTTCAGGCAGGGATTCAAACCAGAGATTTTTTCTGTAAAATGTCTGACTTCCGTTCAAAATATTGACTCCTTGTGACCCCAAAGACCAAGAAATGGAGATTTTGGAGATAAAATTAAAGCTCACAAAAATAAAAGACAATAGATTACACAATAGTAAGCAAATTATTTTCCAAAAATTATAAACAAGACTGCAGAAAAATAGAATAAACCAAACTACAAAATGACCATTTCATCATATAACCAAAAATATCATTAAAATATGAAAGCAAAGTACATACCATTTGAAAGTAAAACTCCCAAAAAATTTGTTAAGAAATAAAAACTGTCGATGCAGACGCATCATGTTAAATTAAATTTAATTTACCGACGTTTAAAGCTCCGTATATCTACCACGTTTGGTCAAAATCCCTCATCACTATAAGAAATATTAAATTTACATAATTCTAGCCGGTTATTTTTTGTAATGATATCTCTATTTAAATATTCGTATATATAAAAGTACAGACATATATTCATTTTTTATGATGTAGATTAATTAACAAATTTTCAAAATTATAAATATTGTTTATTAATATTATTATCTTTTAGAAAATGCAAAATTTTTTGTTACTATTGATTATATAGTTGTCTTCATCTTTAATTTTATTTAGGATAATTTTCAAGTATTTAAAGCATATTAATTATAACTGTTATGTATCTAATCAGTTACCAGTTAACTACCAGTTATTCATCTAAATTTTAATGGTTTTTTATGAAACTGGGGAAAAATAAGGATAATTCAAGTAGCAAGTCTTAATCGTAGCCTTTTTTAGCGAAAGCCTGCAAATAATGGTATGTGCTTTGTTTTTAGTGGTTTTATGATTCAATGATCTTTTTGTAGTTAGGTTTTATTCAATTTTAGGGTGGTGCCTTGCTTAGAATTAAATTCTGAAACAATATTTGGCATGTTATTATGTAATTTATTGTTTTAATTTTTTTTTCCAAAACCTAAATTTCTTGGGATTTTCGAGACACGAGGGGTCAATGTTTTAGACATCAGTCACCCCTTATAGAAAAATTCCCAGATTACTTAATGCCTGAAACAGTCTTCAGGCCGGATTCATCATTTCTTCCTTTGAGGTCCCTTTTTGTTTAAACAGCATTAGCGCTCTCTAAATATAATGCATATTTTATTAGTTTGATTCAGAAAATATTTGTTGTTAATTGAATTTTATAATGATTGCCTTTTTGATTGATGGTTTCTTACATTTTATTAGTTACTTCTAAAAGAAAATTAGTCACTTTTGACTTAATACTTATTGTGGCAAACACATCTTAAAAAAAGAAAAAAAGTCAATCTGCGAGGATTCAGTCTAATCGTAGTCACATGGTTAATCCGTAAACATTCTGTATGTATCAGCTTCTGAAGAAATTATGAATTA
This sequence comes from Argiope trifasciata, assembly GCA_026543055.1. Lineage (NCBI taxonomy): Eukaryota > Metazoa > Arthropoda > Arachnida > Araneae > Araneidae > Argiope > Argiope trifasciata. The sequence continues at coordinate 1,562,901 of JAPMOQ010047630.1, read as the reverse complement.
TATTTTTACAATGCCCTTTTTACCTGTATTTCTTATTTAATACAATATTCTTGTCACATTAATATTTTAAACGAAGTAGGAAAAAAGTTAATTTTTTTGCGACCAAACTTAACTTAAGAAAATTTAATGTCACAGTTTTAGACTAGTTTTCTGTATCATTTTACTGGCATTTTGGAGGAAGACCTGTCAAGGGATTCATAATGTTTCTTCGCAGTGGTAATTAATTTGCTTCCAATTGTAAATTTTGAAGCTACATAACTTGATCAGTTTTGATTGTAGAAGATTAGAATTTTTAAGTAGAATGCCAGTATGGCTGGAACATCTTACTAAGTGTATTTTATATTAATGAAATTTTAAATTTTTATCGGAAAATCGATAAAATTTTAAAATCTCGAATTTTTTTTCCTTCTGTAGTTTTTTTTTTAACGAAATAATATAAAATTATATAAATATAAAAATAAAAAAAATATAAAATATTTGTATCATTTAAAACTTTTTTTTCCTGTGGGAATATGTATTTATTTCTAAAGGTTTAGAAATTAGCTATTAAATAATTGTTTGAATATCCAGTATAATTATCCAAATACTTTTAACCCACTGGTTGCTTAAAAGCACTATTTAAATATGATGTTTGCAAATGAGTTCAAATATTTTTCAAGAAAAAGTAGACTCATACTATAATTACATGATAATAATATGACATAATAAAAATCTGCAATCGTAAAAATAAACACTCTAAACTGCGAAAATCGCGAGAAGCAAGAGAAAATGGACTGATCGCAAACCCGTGGAAATCGTGGAATACGCAGCTGCAGGGTTAATATTTCACTCTATTTGCACAATGTTAAGGGATATCTCATTATATCTTCATTTGAAATGTATAAAATTACTTTTTGTAAATCTAATTTTACATATAAATTAAAATGTAACAATTAGTTATCGTATTTTAACTATTTTCTCTAGTTTGCGCACTATGTCTTTTTAATGAAATTTGAATGGCTTGAAATTTATTCCCTTTTTTATAAAAGCCGAATTGTCTTTTTTAAAAAAATTTAAAACTATCGTCTTCTTTTCCGGATTTTTAAATACTTTATAAATAACCATGCCATATTCAAGATAAAACTTAAGCATTATAAAACAATATACAACCTTTAGATCTTGTATTCACTGCTCTCTGGGAATGTAATATTTGATATTTTCTTGATAAGCAGTCAAGTGGTGAAATGGTGTTCTAAGAAATTCACTTGGTATATGGAGCCGGCACACTGGTTCGGACCATTCAAGAACCGGAAGATTAGATTGCAATGACGGCTGCAGAGTTGCAGCACCTCCTGGTATTATTTTTGAAGCTGCATTTTGATTTTTTTATATAAAATTTACTTACTGTTCCACTTTGAGAGTTGAATGTTCTTCGCATACTTTTGCTCTGATGATGCAGGGCAGCAAAAAAAAAAAAAGTGAAAAGAAGACTGCAAATGAAGCAACAAGCAAAATTAAAGCAAGTCAGGTACGTTAGTAAGGAGTCTATGAAAGATCTCTCCGCACGTAGCAGACTGATCGATTAGGAGGCCAAGTAAGACCCTTTCTGCCTTTGAATTCAGAAGCACTAGTGTTGAATGGAAAACTGATTTCTCTTCTTTCGTTCTCGTCCTTTAAATTTTTTTTCCTTCCTCCCATTGGTCGTTTATGAAATTTCTTTTCGATTCTTACTGTCTGGACAGACACATTAGATATTTTTTGCCTTTTCTTAGATTTCAATCATCAAAAGGAAAAAAAACCCAGCCCGTACGTGGATAATGTTCTAAAATGTTATTTAGGTGGAAATCATTATAAGGAATATCAAATGTTACCAATTATTACATGTAAAGAGCAAAGAAGGTTGCAGAACATTTATTTGAAATTCAATTCTTTTCGATTCTTACTGTCTGGACAGACACATTAGATATTTTTTGCATTTTCTTAGAATTCACTCATCAAAAGGAAAAAAACAACAACCCGTACGTGGATATTTTTCTAAAATGTTATTTAGGTGAAAATCATTATAAAGAATATCAAATGTTACCAATTACTACATGTAAAGAACAAAGAAGGTTGCAGAACATTTATTTGAAAATCAATTTTGCACAAGTTCCTCGGATTAAAGTGGTAATGAATGTGTGTGTTTCTGTTAGAAGAGGTTTTATTTTTATTTGCTGTTTCCTCAACTCAAGGAAATTTCAAAGGATTTTTTTTTGTTATATGTTAATTAATTAATTCTTTTGAAATGCCACAAATTTTAAATCTGGCTTTGAAATTAAAAATCTTAGTTTTTAAAATTACTTATTAAAAAATTGCATTATTTTAACCTCCAGCTAAATACTCATCACAATTTCCGCTCGTTAGCAACCAGTTCATTTTCTAATGCATCCCACATTTTTTTTTCAGTTCAGAGTGTTTATTTTTAAGAAGGCAGATTTTTTATTGTAGCATATTATCATCGTGTAATATATAATATTAGTCCAAGTATTTTACAAACAAAGTGAACTTATTTGCAAACAAAGCATCTAAATAATAATTTTTAAAAATTACGCTTTCTGAAGGTTAATATGTCTTTTGTAACACTGTTATTTTTGAGCTGATGAGTTGACACTGATTAGGTATAAAATTCCAGATCTTGCCTTGGAGGCATGAATTGGCCTTTTACCTCACGGACCTGCTTACGTATGAGAACCACTACGCATTCCGAGTTAAAAGAAACATGGTGATGAGGCTATGGAAGATTAAAATCAATCTGTGAATTGGCAAATTTATTCATAAACGATGAATTGAATCTCACTTACTATTTTTGATTGAATTTAAGCTCCTTGTGTAACTTCTGCCTCTCCGTTGACTCCAGGTATGGATTTGCCGGCTTTTTTGGTTTGATTAGCTCCTCGTCAGAAAATTGGATCTTTTTTGGACGGGGAGTCTCGTTTTTGTTATTGTATTCGCCTGAAAGAAACGTAATTCATGCAGAGGAAAAAATAATAAAAATATATATGGAACAAATTTAAACTCCCATTTAAGACTGAATCTTGATTGATACGTAATTAATCCCCAGCTATTTGTTAATTGAATCATTTGTTAGTTAAATTTATAGACGAGTAGTGATAATGCAAATGGTAATTTTATTCTATAAGTTATTTATAAGACGATATCAAACTTAAAAAAATTCAGTTACTCCATTTTCTAGATTTCCAGGCCGGTGGGATCCTTGTTCAAAACGCGAGTTTATTAAACCTTCTCCATACGTGCATATTAAATAAAAAACTGAGAAGTTATTCTTCCCAACTGAAGAAAAGTTTCTCATATCCATGCTGAAGTTCAGGAAGGTGGATGTTAAGCAAACGGCTTCCTTGCATCAGAATCAAGAGAATGTCTAAAAATAGCCTTCTGTTATTTTAGTTAAATCCTATCATTGATTTTCCGGCCCACCCGAATGCACATGGATAAAGAAAACTAAATGTCCTGACCACCGTAACATCAATATTGTTACTGGCGGGAACTATGGTGCAGTCCTAAGGGTTATCACCGGCCACGGTACAACCTTTTCATATAGGAGAATTACGTCCAGTCATAGATGGAAGGAAAACCAGCCCCCCCACATCTTTTCGTGTACTCTCCCGGGTGGTGAGAACCAACCAACAGGCAGAAAGGTTCTCATCCTCATTTCGAGCTCCCCCCGGCGGACGTTATTTTAGTTAAGTAATATTGAAAGACAATGCTCTGAAAAAGTACTGCTTCAGGACATTGGAGAAGAAAGTGAAAAAAGGCTTTCAATCCATATTTTCATCCTTGCATGAACTGTGTCAGAAATGTTTAATTGAATGGTATTTAGATGGAATAAGTCATTTAAGAAAAAGACCAATTACATATACTTTGTTAGTGTTCATTGCTTATGTAATAAGATAGGTTTCTGGTCTTTATGACTGTACAATTTAACAAACTTATTTGATTAAAAATGCATCAAAAATTCCTTGTATATTGCCTCTTTTTTCGATGCAATTTTATTAAATTTACTATTTTAACTACCCGTTTTTATTTTATATACAATTAATTAACGTGCATGATTCCCCAGTCTTCCATTTGGCAAAAATTTCAGCGTGTTACTTGAATACTTTTTATAATGATATGCTTCTCTTTTTTTTTTATAAATATCAACGAGCATCTATTCGCAGCAATAAATGTGAATAAAAATATGTGAAATAATGTTTCCACAGGAGGAAAAAAATATTTGGGAAGGGTTCAAGAAATCTCAATTCTTATTTTACGAGGTTGTTGCATTTCTGGTCTCAAATGTCTACCCTATTTTTTCTTGGAATACATACGTTGAGAAGAAATGTAAAATATTGACAATTGAAGAGAAAATGCAGAAATGGTTACGAAAGAACTTTACGTTTTTTCTTTTTTTAAATATAAAAAAGGCGAAACAGTTACTGAATTCAAAATGTCGATGTATCTTCCAGCTGCCTCTCCGAATACCTGGCATTCAAATTCATGAATCTTTCTGAAAACTTTTAGAAAATTTGTTTCATACATATATATATTCTGTACAGGTTTAATATTTTTAGTACAAGTATTGCATTCATATTGAATTCAGTTATTTCTGAATGGAGGATTCAATGGATAAAGATTATTATTAAATTCGTTTTAGATGTCGAAAATATTGGTTTCGAAATTATTTCAAAAAGGCAAAGAATGTCTGAAAAATTTTATATTTTAATTTGAATACATTTTTTTAACGAATGCATAGGATTTAGACAAACATATAAGCAATAAACCAATACACTTCTGATTAAAACTTGCAACAGGATTGATTATATATTTCACCATATACTATATAAGGCTATCCTACATCAAATGTTTGAGTCTTGTGCTCTTTCAATTTATAGAAATTAAATGTATTTCAGCGTACATGATATCAAAGAAGATGTGCATTCTCGTCATCTGACCACAACTCAAAATTTCTATTTTCGGCCTCCATGACTGTAATCTATATGTATATTTATAATAAAGCTCAATGTGTGTGTGTGTGTTGGCGCTCTACAGGCCAGACCGTTGGACCTACAACTACCAAATTTGGTACATGTATACATTAGAGGTCGGGAATGTGCACCTCGGAGCCCTTTTTTCGAATTTTTAATTAGAATTAGAATTAATTAAATTTTAAGCGAAATTTCGACGTTTTTCCGCCATAACTTCCGAAAATATTACTGCACAAACATGATTTTTATATCAATTGAAAGATAAAAAAATTAGCTTTCTAACGGTGTCAGTTTTTCAATTTATAATGTAAGCTTCTATTTTTAAAGAAATATTTTAATCATGTTTTTAGCACGTGACTAGATAAAATAAAAGAATGCCGGAAGTTCGAATAAAAAAAAACTATCATCGCAAATAAATAAATAAAAAATGCAACTTTTAGCACGTGACTGAATAAAATAAAATAAATATAAAATGTGATATTTTCTTTAAAGAATGCAAAGCAAAGGATTCTATGATCGTTTTCAATATTTAAATCCTTAATTGAATAAATTATCTTTATTTATACAGGATATGCATTCAAATTCCTTTCCAATGGCCAATTTGTAAAATATTATTAATAGGCATATATATTGTTTGATACTATTAATTTGATCTAAATGAAGTAAATAATTACATTGTATGTAGTTTGAGTCAAACAATGCATTTATGAATAATGAGTTTTAGATTTCTTCATACTTTGCTCTGTGAGCCATATTTCACAAAATATTTTTATTAATATTTTAAATAAAAGTTGCTACATCAATCAGTCTTCTAAATCAATCATTAAAAATGACTGATTTATAAAATTAAAGAATATTATTAGGAAAACGCGTTCTTTTAGAACTTTCAGTCCATCATCTTAAAGAAAATATTCATTTCAGGCCAATCAATGCCAGAAGTTACTTCAAAGCTAATGACTATGCGATTTAATTGAAAATTTTAGAACCCATTACTCTTGGCGAACCAGCTGGTCGCCAAAGGCGGTTAGTACAAAATAAACTGATTCTAATACAAAATGATAATCTAACAAATATCCAAAAATGAAAAGCATGTAATATTAATAGCAAAATAAAAAAAGATCTTTTATTATGCTACTAGTTACATTAACAGATTTGTTATGACGTCTAACTATACCAGGATTATTGAGGCTACGTTTGTGTTTTTAAAATTATGTTCACGTGAAAAGATATTTTATGTGCCATCCTACTTTTTGCTGTACCACTTCACTTTAATGCTTGTAATTTTTATAGTTCAATAAATTAAAGTATAAAAAGCATGCTGTGGTGTTTTTTCTTATTAAAAACCTTTTTCTTTCCAAATCTTTTTGTATCAAAAATTAACGTACTGTTACTGAATATCCGTCCGGTGAATGAATAGTGAAAAATCCAACAAAATGAATTTATTCTATGATGTATTCTGCAATAAAACACAATTACACAGTGCTAAAATTCAACATGAGAACATAAAAATAACACACTCAGTAAACAATAAACACAAACAGCAAATTACCCAAATCGCTATTAAATAACTACCAACAGCACAAAGCGCAAATTCGCTGGAGAACACTTCAAACACAAGTTTCGCTCAAATGCTCTTTTCCTCAACTTAATCCGCTGATTAATGACTCCCATCTCGGATCTTTTACTTTTTAAGGCTCCTACGATAGATAAGAATTTTTTAGAACAAGGAATTGGAATTTCTAATGAAGATATCGCTAATATTTTCGATTATTTGAGATCCTTCACTTTTGTCACCAAACACGCTAAATGGTCGTCACATGTGATGCCAAGGCAGAGGGTAATAACCTCTCATCCATTCAACAGCCATTTAAATATCTGTACAACTTGTTTACTTTATCATGAGGCTGACTGCACAGGGAAGCAATATTACAAACGTGTAACATTATGTTTTGCTTGATCCCATTCAGTTTTTAGCGGCAATAATGAAAAAAGTTGAATTACTTTTATACCAGGAAGGACCACTGGCATTGCCGGCGTCCTGGCATATGGATATCGTACCTTCCCCGTACTCTGGGCTTCCCGGGTTCGAATCCTGGTTCGGGCATGGTTGTTCTGTGAGTTGTATGAATGTGCCCCCCCCATTTAAAAGGGGGTTGTGCGAACGAATGTGAAGCATGAAGTAGTCAAGTCGTACCCTTGGCCCTAGTTGGCGATACTGAATAAACAAGAGACGCTCATTTCGGCTTAAATCACTGACAGTTTTCTGTCAGTGGGCTTATAAAGTGCCATAAGTAACAACAACAACAGAACTACTACAACAAAATGTATTTCATTTTTGAATTAGTATTATTTTTATGTATTTTGTTACATGTTTTGCCTCATATGTATTATTGAAAATTTGTAAATGATTAATTGCCACAAATTGATCTAAGTTTGATTTGATAGATTAATGTCTCGCTTCAATGGAGTATCTTTATTTTGAATCATCGTCAGGTATCAAAGATGTCATCTGTTCTGTATTTCAATACTGTGAGATTATATAGTCTTAGATTATGATTTGACTTACTGCAAAGCTACATAAATAATAAGGATTTGGTAAAATCGAGCCTCTGGTCACTTCTTCAAGAGACTAGCAATTTAAGAGGATTGTTTTAATTTGAAAAAAAAAATTAAAGTATCAAAGTTAAACCATTTAACTGATGATGATATCGTTTCCGTGTTTCCACGGAAAGAGGGTGCAGTAGCTTCTGAGGGTAAAGACCTCTGAGCACTCAGAGGGCAGAAATCTGACTTCGAGCTCAAATGAAGGTGACACACACATTCGCTTGCACAACCCCTTTTTACAGGGGGGCACATTCATACATCTCACAGATAGGACACAGAACAACCATGCCCAAACCGCGACTCGAACCCGGGGCGCCCAGATAACGGCGAACCATTTAACTCGTACCAACTTATTACTAGCATGATAATTAAATGCATTAGGGTTTAGTTTTATGATTTTATCAAGAAATCGCTTCTTACCAATATGAGCGACGGGTGGCATTCGTCTTCTTCTGTTGTCATCTTCATTCTCGTTCTTTACTTCGAGATCTTTGAGACGTTCTCTAGCGTCTTCGGAGCGATCTTCAGATCCAGCTTCACTCTTCCCGGCTTCGGACTCTGTATCGCTGTAATCGGGCTCAGGAATCATTTCTGGGTAGAAATAATCTGCCAAAATGGAAAAAAAATAGATTGAATTGAAAAAAAAAAGATACACTTGGGAATAAATTATTTTTGAATCTAAATTGTAAAAGTAAAAATTCGTTTCTATGGGAAAATATTCAATTTTCAAAATAGAAGAACTGAAATCGACGTTTTGTCTATTTTAGTCTGCTCTAATTTACAATCCACAGGTAATTTTCGAGAAGAGCTGGGCGTCGATTAAAAATATAAGCAAAATAAAACTGCATTGCTTGTATTTAATTCATGAATAAAGGATTACCCTCTTGAAATATCTGTTGCTGAACAAATAAGCGGCACTTTAAATACAATGATATAACTTACTATTTCATGTTAAAACATCGTTGGGTATGATTCGTTTTTAACGGAGATCAAAAAGCGCCAAGAAAAATTTCCGCCAAATTATAAAAGTATATTCAGGCATCAAGTTATATTAATAATTTTGACGACTGAAATCGCCAAATTTTTTAGTGGCCTAATTCGGTAGCCATCAAGTTCTTATTGTTCTTTAAGAAATTTGGGTAGATACTTAAGGCTCACATGATAAAAGAAGGAAAATCGTCACCTATTGAAATTTATCTCCAATAAATCTCCAACAAATGATTCGTAATGCAACCATCTTGGCTAATGGTTGATGAATGGGATATATATAAAGTGGATTTTTTTCGTACTCTGAGAGTCTTCAAAAAATGCGAGGTCCATATATATTAATAAATACCGGAATTAGTTAAGATTTCAGATTGGAAAAAATACGATTGAGTAATTTAATATTGTTCTTGGGTATTCTTGGTGACATAATGAGGCCCGGAGGAGGGCTGTTTCTACCTTTTGTCTACTCTCTAATAAAATGAATTTGTCGCATAATTGAGGATAGAGAGAAAAAAACCCCGAGAAAAACTTCCTCATTTTGTAGTTTTATTGAATCTAGATTGTCTACTCTTATTAAAGAGAAAGATTCTTTACTCAGGTGTTTTTATGTCCCTCACGATAAATTACCAAAAAATGCAAACTGTCGCCAACCGAAATCGTAACAATATTTTTATCAAATGTATTACGGCTTGATTTGAAAATCACCAAATAATCTAGAGATCGTAAAAATAAATATTAGAGTCATATTATTTGTTTTCAAAGAAAATATTATTTTTATATTTATTGATTTTAGCGCACTATGATGCAACTATTATGGGTCGATCCTATTTTAGCCCACCACTGACGCCAATTTAAAAACTCGCCAAATTATCAGCGATAATGATTTTAAAATGGCAACCCTGACAGCATCTG
>JAPMOQ010047630.1:1536478-1547752 GCA_026543055.1 Argiope trifasciata | reverse complement strand
CACACACACATTGAGCTTTATTATAAGTATAGATATAGATTAATTCCAACATCTTTTGATCATTCTGATGCGAGGTTATTTATTTGTCTCTTCTTTTCTATAGTTTTCCACATTTTTTAATTTATTTTACCATGTTTTCTATGCGTAAATATCTATTTTAATACGATGCGGAGTGAAAAAAAATTCAGGGACACCAAAACAGCAATTTATAGTCAAACATGAAATGCCTGAATCCATTTTAGGAGTTGTGGCTAACATAAACCATCCCATTCTGCGCATACGCTGTCTACTGGCCGTTTTATAACTGACCGAGTACAGAGACTAATTAAATTCTCGAATAGAGCGATTTTGTTTTCGCTTTAAGAAATCATGAATAGTGAAACCTTTCTTTGAAATCTATAATGAGTCTATATCTGTATTGTGCTCCTAGATCTTTTTGCCAATATAGTAACCCAAACAAGCAAGCTGTATAATTTTCTAGAAAATTATTACCGATTTATTTTCTGATTTCTTGCCTTGTTAAGTTCCTCATCTCTTACGTCGGTAACTTTGTGTTGTTGAAAGTTTTCGAAATGTGAAAGGGCACATTAAAGTTAATTTTAACCCTTTAAAGTATATAAAGGCTTTTACTGTTATTTGGGGTATTGTGAAACAAATTATCTTTTTTTTAGAATGGCATTGTGAAGTGAAATATGAACAAATAGTTCATCTGATAATCTGCAGCATCTTAGTTGTTTGTTTGATTTGATTGTTATTTGTTAATCCTTTTAGAGGAATCCATCGAATGGCATTACTTGTTTTGTTTTCTAATATACACGACTGCATAATCAAAGAAATTTAAATTTTCCACTGAATGAAGTAATACCATTTCAATATATTTTTACTATCATTTGGGGACCCGTTATACGTTCATCTTCCTAATTCAATTACTGTTTATTCTCGAGAATCTCCCTGTCGAATATTAAGTGGATTTGTATTTCAATCATTTATGTAAATTTTTCCGGTAAGATATGAAAATGATTTGAACAAGTAGCTTTTGTTGCATTAATTGGAACTAAAGAGGCAACGTTTTGAATATTTCTAAATTTTAAAATAATAATCTGTAACTCTGGCGATTCTATTCATCGCTTCCGATTTATATAATAATAATGTTTTTATTTTTATTTTTCGTATTACAAAACAGAATAATGCCTCTCACCATTCATATGTCGAAAATCCAGCTAGGATCACGGGGCTATCCATTTTACTAAACTTGGCTTATAAGAATGTTTTTAATTCGAATTTTTTCTCTGGTTCTAGAATTCAATTTTTGCTAATAGTTAAAATATTATTTGTAATTTGAAGTTTATTTGGATTTATTAAAAATCGAAACTAAAATACATGAAATGTTATATTTATTTAGAATAATCTTTTATTGTAAAATACATCTTTAAGTTTTGTTTTTTTCTGACATTAAATTAATGATTTTGAATATCCTTAATTCACTCAAACACTTCAATAATAATTTCAAAAAAATTAAAATTTTTTAAAACTCTTTCAAAAACATTTTGAGTCAGACCAATTATTGTATTTTGAAATTTTACTGTGCAATTATTGCATTCAAAATACGGCACATTGTACACAAAAACATTTATATATTTAAAATTTTGTTTTAAATAATTAAGAAATATAATTATAATTTTTTATCATTAATTTATTAAACAGCTAAAAATTACATAATAAAATTTTTTGTGAATTTTAGTTGGAGGAGGTATCATTTTCGATTTACTCTATTTAAATTTTTTTTATTTGATTTTTTACTTGAATTCTTATTTCAATCTTACTGATTTCGAATTTCGAAAAGTCCAATTGTTCTTAAAATATGACAACAAAAACAAATAGAAGAACAAATTGTCCTAAATACTTATGTACTAATTCGAATTAACTACTAAGCTTAAAAAGTACTGATGCGAAAACTTGTAACTTTAGGGAAAAAATTCTGTGTTTATTTAGCATTTTACAAATTAAATTTTCTAGAAAAATTTTATGTGTATGAAATTTAATCCTTTTTGAAAACCAAGCCAAAACTTGCAGGAATCACAAATTTTTGTGTTAAGCTCTAGATATGAGAAAGAAAAAGAAGTCAATCTTTTATATAAAAGAAAATTACTATGACTTTTCTAATATTTTTTAGATCTTTTGTCAAAAATTATTTACAATTTAGCTCTTGTAATAACAACAATTATACTGTAATGCAGTAATTTTTTTGAAATTTACTACGTTCGAATATAAATATTCTAATTCAATGTCTAAAACATCCTCAGTTAAAACCAATGTTAAGATGCTGTAAATTATCAGAAAATTCTTATCTTGAAATTTTTTTTCTTAAAAAACTGTCGTTTACAGTGAAGCGTGTCTAATGAAGTAACCTAGAGTGTTTGTCAGATAATATTGATCACATATTTTGATATTTACGCTGTCTGCGAAATGAAGTACATAATTGCTCTTCTTCCCCATAGATGGCGCAGTGCACATTTAAATCTATGTTATAGAGATACCTCAAAAATTAATTTAACGCACTACTACATTTTGAAATTTTATGAAGTGAAATTATGCTTACTGAATTTTAATAATAAAATTTATGTAAAAAACTTAAGTTTTCTTTCTATATTGCTAAAAATTCTGCATTTGTTTGATAATCCGATTATTAGTATTTTGCCAAATGATCTGAAATTTTACAAACTGTAAAATTATTCAATAATTTTAAAAATATAATATATTATGAATTTTAATAGTTAAGAATAAAGATCAGTTTCTTAAAAATAAACGATATCATTGTGAAATATTCTGTTTTTTTATTTCTTTTTTTAAATAAACTTTCTATCTATTAAAGAATATTGGTAAAGGTACAAATTTAATTATTAATTTTGCCAATGCTGGAATTCTAACTAGATTAGAATTAAAGTATCCCTTTTGAAAATAAATCAAAAATTCTAGGACCTACAATTTTAGGATATTAGTTCCGGTCAGAGCATGAGAAAACGTATCCCCCTTCCCCTCCCCAGAAAAACATGGAATAATGTTTGGAAAATATTAGGAATTATTTACCTTACACGTATAATGTAAATTGACAATTGAATGTTTATGCCATTTATTGGCTTTTATTTATTATATTGAACTTCTCTTGTATTAAATCCTTTATTGGATTGAATTTTTTTAAATTTCTTCTTCAATTCTTAATTAATATTATGCTTATAATAATATAAGGCAGCCGTTGATTTATATTTATGCGAAGAATCGTACGCTTCTCTTTTTTTTCATTCATTTCTGCCCTTCCATTTTTGTGTTTTAAAGTGGATGTTTTAAAGGTTTATGACTACGATGAATAGTTGTTTTGAATTTTCTTGTAAACGATGAATATGAAAAAAACGCATTATAATAATAAAGAGTCCTAATTTGAGATTCTGATGAATTTGCTAAATTTTAAAAAACCTCCTTAAACATGGAATTTTTTTTTTTTTTTTGAATAATGTTCTTTGATAAATAACTTTATGCTGGGATACTCTATTGTTGCTATAGAAAACACATGAAATCAAAAATAAGAATTAACAGACAAATGAAGTTTAGTATTTGAAACTTATATCAAATTTGTATATCGAAAGAATTGGTTTTTTCTGGAAATATGCTTGTTCCTTTTATGTGTAGTCAATAAAAATGATGCTAAGGCAAAGCCAGCTACATAATTGAAATTTGATACATGGTTTCATTATCAAAATTGTAGATCAGTATTAATTTTAATGTATAACAAATTTGAAATATCTAAATATCTATCAATCTCTCTATTCGTATGTACGAGAATAAGTTAACACAAAAATGAAACAAACTAGATGGATGAAGTTTAATTTATGATGCATAAAAAACTGTTAATCTTCGTCAAAATTTGAATATTCACACGCAATAAGTGTATTATCTCAATACATTATATATTATATATATAATATAATATACTATATATTATAACCTATACTTATAATAAAGCTCAATGTGTGTGTGTGCGTGTTGGCGCTCTACAGACCAGACCGTTGGACCTACAACTACCAAATTTGGTACATGTATACCTGGGAAGTCAAGAATGTGCACCTTGGAGCCCTTTTATCGAATTTTTAATTAGAATTTGAATTAATTAAAATTTAAGCGAAATTTCGACGATTTTCCGCTATAACTTCCGAAAATATTATCGCACAAACATGATTTTTACATCAATTTAAAGATTAAAAAATTAGCTTTCTAATGGTATCAGTGTTTTAATGTATAACTTAAGCTTCTATTTTTAATGAATTTTTAAAGAAATATTTTAACCATGTTTTACAACAATATATTTCGGACAAAACAATAAAATTTAATCTGCACGAGCACGTCAAGGGGGAAAAATTAGGTTTTATCAGCATGTTGCCATCCTATTGACGGAAGTTCAAACTAAAAAAACAACAACTATCAATACAAATTAAATCTAAAGAAATGCAACTTTTAGCACGTGACTGGATAAAATAAGAGAAATATAATATGTGATATTTTCTAAAATAAATAATGAACGAGCAAAGGGGAAAAAATAGCTTTTATTAAACTTTTGAAATCATACGGACAGAAGTTCAAATTAAAAAATAAATTAACTATGACTGCAAATTAAATCGAAAAAAAATGTAACATTCACCACGTGATTGGATGAAATTAAATAAATATTAAATGCTATGTTTTCTAAAAAAGAAATACAAGACAAAAGTTTTTATGATCGTTTGCAACATCTATATCATTAATTTAGTAAATCAATGTTTCGTGACTTTCGATGTTTAAGTATATCTGGCAGAGAAATTATAAAGAGAGCAAGGCACATAAGTATTTAATTGAAAATCTTAGACCCCATTACTCTAGGCGAACCAGCTGGTCGCCAAAGGCGTCTAGTATATAATATATTATTATAATCTATAACAATAATATTTATTATTTAGATATAATGAAGTATATTATTTATAAATAATAAAATCCTCTTTAAGTGAATCTACATATAAAACGTGTAATAAAGTATCAGTATACAAAATTAGTGAACAGTATGAAAAGAAATTCTAATTCTATAATTTTAACCATTTGATTGGTACGTGAAAGAAAATACAGTATATTTTTTCTGATTACATCGTTTAAAGACTGATAATTGAATAAAAAAAACTAGAAATATCATTGACTGCTCTTATTAAGATAAATGAAAATTCTATCAGACTTTTATTGGAACATTAAACACCGTTAAAAATGAAATGTGACGACTGAAAGTTTTATCATTAAATTTTTTTTCCCTTCAAAGCGCAGTAAAGAAAAAAGTGTAAAAAAAGGAATAAAATTAAAATTTTGTGGGCGAAAAATGAAAAGATATGAAAGTTCTACCATTTTCAATCATTTCTATAATTTTTTTTAAAAAAATGCACTGACTTACCCGAGCGCCTCCAAGCTGACCATCTGGCATTGACACTTCCTAAAGGTATGGTCCTCAGATTGGGCTGGAAGAAAGAATTTTCTGTTTGAGTACGGGATAAATGATGTTTGAAATGATTATTTTTCAGAATGAAGTAAAAGAGTATGTATGTAACTGCTTATATTTAATTTGAGGTAAATTTTTATGTTTAAAAATTAAACCGTTGAAGGATATTTGCCTATGACATATTTGTGGTGACATCTTAATAAGCCAATAACTGCCACTAAACATCGGTGGCCCCTTTTGTACAGTAGATAAGTTACTAGGTTGCAAATCGGAGGATCGCGGGTTCGATCCTTTGCAGAATTCAATTTACACTTTGGCGCAATTCCACCAACACCTTACGCCAAATATTTTAAGAAACAGAGGAAAAAGTATTATTCGTGTGTGAATAAATGTCATTGACCATGTGGTGTATCATGGTCCACTTGTGGTTAATTAATTATTAGAGAAAATTAGATTCAGTTTGTTTCGTGAATCAAAAGCATTTCTGCAAAATGTCTTTTTAACATTAAAGCCTTTTATGTAAGTATTTATAAGTGAATTGCTTACTTTTAAAGAAAAAATATACAAATCTATGGTAACCCATCGATTATATGCATAAATCTGCTGCCAAGAATTAAAAAACGTGTATAATAAAAAAAAATCGTGTTTTTTCTATGCAAAAAAAGTTTGATATAGATCTAATTTCAAAAAAATTAAATGCTATCTTTGTAAACATCACTGTATAAGTAATTATACGTGTAAATTAGTAAATAAATTTTCGAGGAAAACTAATAATTTTATTTTTTCCCCTAATTTAATGTTTGTAATAACTAGGCGTGCCCTCCAGAGGCACTAACCAAAACTCTGGCAGTCAACTTCCAATCGTCAACAATGTAGCATGTTATACTTTTTAATGCCTGTGTGTGCGCGTTATTGTTTTGTGTAATTAATTTTAAATTGTAACTAAGTGTTTTTGTTTGTGCTCTTAGCTAAAATATGAAATTTTTAGAGCTAGCTGACATTTTATTTATTTTTTTTAGTCAATCAATTTGTCATATGTTCAGATTAACGCAACAATTTTGACAGAACAAGTAATTGAATTCCGTGACGTAATTATTCGTACTATTACAAATAATTTTACTGTTGATTTTATAAAATGCTCCATAAAGAACTTTCAATTACACTTTAAAATGCTTTAAATATCTGAGACAGTTTAGATCTTTAAAGAATTTTTAAGCAGCAAAGATTGCAAAACAATTATTTACTTATCCAATCAAAAAGTACCTAATGAGTGAAATGTCTTTTTAGATATAGAGCTAAAACCATTCCTTTTTTTATCTATTAATTATAATATGTTAATAGATGCCCAGCTTCAACCATTCGGCCAATTTCGTCTATTTTTATTTTATATGAAAATTATGACTTGTTCAATGTTAATCCACCTACTATTATCTCCCAGTTCCGACAAATGTCTTAAAATGGAAGTTTTCAGCTTCAACAACTGAGGTGCTTTCTTCAATTTCATTCGCTAATAATTTTCATAAATTTGATAGCACAGCCTTTCAGAATATTTCGTGTTTATTGCATGTAAATATATTTTAAAACACAATTTTCTGCGGTTGCGACCAGAATTTATCAAAATTGGCTGACATCTCTTTTATTTTTAAAACTTTTGATGAATAGACGGTCGCCGAAGTCGACTATTTGATATTATTTCAGTACATGTAGTTACTTAATGGACACTTAAGTACCTTAAGAATGTGAAAGTTATTTTTTAAAAATATAATTGCTGTTATTGTTTAATTATGGATCTGTAAAAATCTGTAATATGCCTTTTTTTGTCGTCGTTGCATTGGAACGAGTTAAAAACAGATAAATAAGGATAAAAATTTATCAAAAATAACACAGAAGATCAGATCTAATATACATTTATTCGATTTACAAACCTCCCTTCATTGTAAATGCAATGCAGACATGAATTCTCATTTCTCTTCTATCATGAATAGCGCTGTCTATGAATATAATGGTGAACAAAATTTAGATATCAGAAAAGGAATATACGTCACGGTCGCCCTTTAACCGCCAGCTGTCACCGAAACCCTCTCATTAGAGAGACATGAATAGAGCCGTTATGTTATGAAGCTTAACAGGCCACTTGCGACGTCAGGGGGATGCTCATGATAATATTTCGCGAAGGGTTTGACTCCATTAACTATTAGGCCCTATATTAAACCAATATATATTTAAACTAACATTATTAAATATGTACTTCTGGTGCTTTCATAAAGTGTCATCAAGCATGTATACAATATCAGATTCATATGCTATGTATATATATTTTTCCTAATGCTGACAAAGAAAAAATATATATAATTCTAAATACTTTGAGAAATTTAAAAAATATTTCATATGTAGAATATTTCATATGTAGAATGTATTTAACAAAATGCCATTTGAATTAGTACTTTTTGAAAGATCCGTTTTTAATTATTTTATTTTTAATAATATGAAAAATTAGTAATTCATATTTATCCAGAAATATTAAGCTATAACATTAAGCATTTTTTAAGTGATTCGAATTTTTATTCTGAAATGTCGTAGCATGATAATGTTTTAATCTATATTCGTCTATTTTAATTTTATTTCTAAAATTTACTCTTAGCTATATATAAATATATAGATATATACTTATGTTATATATATGTTATATATAGCCTTTTGTAGTAAAAAATACTTAACATATTTTTAAAAAATGTATTGAAATTAAATTAAACACTGCATAGAAAGTGAATCGTCGGTATAACTTTATAGTTTCTACATGACATTTTGGAGTGGACAAATGGTTTTTCTGTTCCATTATATTCTTTGAAATAATAATTTGAAATAATAAATAAACTCCCTTTAATTTTCAAATAAAAAAGAACACTTTTATAGTCAATGCTTGATTAGATCTTCGTACAACTGTCTTTTTTGTAGAGCGTGGTGAATAATTCTCCCATCATACTTGTCGTTATTAATAGAAAGTATACCAGTTTATAAATATTATCAAATTAATATAATGGAATTTATAATTAAGGTAAGTAACATCAATACAGTAAAATTTTAATAGAGTTAAAATGCAATAATGAAATGTAAATGCTTTTATGATGGACGGATAGAGAATGATTACATACTTTTCTTGCCATTTTTCAAATTGACGAAAGCTATTTATGCAAAATATAGTAAACATATGATGAGGTTATTTTTTAATTTCGAAGCTAAGACTGCACGAAATATTCATTTCAAAATCCTTACTGAAATTCCTACAAAAAGTATGAAATCTCGGACGACATGGATGACATTTTGTACATGCATCTGCGTCATTTTTTTAAAAAAAAATATGCACACGATGTTGAAGAAACGGAAATTATTTTATTAAGTGTGTCATCGCCAAGTTGATTTAAACCACTATCGAATATAATCTCCATGTTTTCTGAAATAATTTTTTTCTTCTTGCTTTTGAGATATTGATGGATTTCATACTTCACCAGTTTGGCATTTGGCATTCTATAAAATGTCAAAGGAAATATGTGAAATATTTAATCATTTCATACATTTACGGCTAGTTTCTGTTATTCTATTCAGTATGCCGGTTTTCATACATAAGCGGTAACATAGTACATCCATGAAATTGTAAATACATCGTAAAATATGATAATATTTTGAAGTATTAAAATTTATATGAATATTTGATACATATTTTGAAAGTAGATTTTATACAAATGTGATTTTTACCTCTGAAGTAAGACCAAAGCATAATCTTATAACTTGAAACGAGCAATTCTTTTATGTATATAAATTTATTTCGTGTTTCTCGGAAACGGTTGCACCGATTTGGATCAAATTTTATATTTAGATAAAATTTTGCTTTATATCTATATAGATACCTTTCTTGAAAAAAAAGTAAATTTTACAAAAAAAAAAGTCCCATATTTTTAAAACTATTAGAATAAGTATCCATTTCGTAGAGAGGACATTACACTATAGTGGTCAGAACAACACGAATAAAGTGCATGTATTGCAGATCTTCGATTCGTGTCAAGTATTTTGCTTTATTTTTTCACTTATGTATTTATGTTTAATATTTTTGCTCTTTTAGTTTATCTGTAAAGATGCCTTATCTGAAAAACGGGATTTTATACTTTTATATTAGAGCCCTTTTATCTATCTGCTCTCATACTGACAGTCAAATATAACATTTCGGATCCATTTTAACCAAAGTAAAACTGAGTGCAAGTTCCAAAATGTAAATAATGATAGGTAAACCTTAAAATGAATACCATAATATAGAAAATTGTTTAGAATAACATGTTAAAATAAAAACATAGCAAATTGTTTAGAATAACATGTAGCAAATTGTTTAGAATAATATAGCAAATGTATAGTATATGTATAATAAATAATATAGTATATGTATAATAAATTAGTATATGTATAATAAATAATATAATATATGTATAATATAGCAAATTGTTTAGAATAACATGTTAAAATAAAAACATTCGTGATTTTTAAAAAAAATTTAAATCACCAATTGATATAATATGTAGGTACAATTGAAAAACATTCATATGCATTCAGTATGTGATTCATATGTAAATATATTCTTCGCAAAAATTGGTTTCTAGATTTTGATATAAAAATGCGGTATTAAGATAATATTTGTATTATATACCATCACCATAATAACCAAAATTTTACATTATGAGTTCATATATTCTAATTTTAATACCAAGAAAGCCGATTCAAAGATATAATCTCGTAATTATAGGACTTAGTTAAAAAAAACCCCTCAGGAGCGAAATGTTTTGAGAAATAACTGTTCCATTCTGGGAAACATTTACTTTTTATTTAGAGCGTATAATTTGGCAATGAAGATGCAATTGATGTCATTCGAGTGCATTCATTTGAATCGCTAAGCGAAGAACTTTTCCTCCAAGAAGAATGATATACTTGCCTAATGACTGAGTTCGTAAAACTTAGTGTAGAATATTCACTACATAGCAGAATCTTTTGTGTGCACCCGTAAGGAAAAGCCAAGGTTGGAAAGTTTAGTGGGTACTCTGTAATTTAAACTTTTTTTTTCCCTTTGCTCTTAAGAAAAGTTCTAGTTTTGTTGGCAGAAAATGATATCTTGAGCTATCATTTGAGTTCTGTAGCTTATAGTTATTATTTCTTTCTAAGGTTGCTTCTTTGGGCAAACAAAACTTTTAAGCATTAATTATAGTCCTGGAAAAAAAAGAGGTCAACTCTTTTAGCATAAAAATAAAAATTTCGAAAAACGTTTATTCGTTTTAAATGGCGTCATAGTTTTAGATTCTAAATGGATGAATATTTTAACATAAATCAAAGTTATTGTGGCTATGCATATTAAGTATGTCTCACAACTCCTTCTTGACAATTGGGCTGAATTCAACCGAATTATTAAATAAAAATGAGAAAGAATACTGTCAAAAATATTTCATATAATATGATTCCTTATAACTAAAAAATGTATAAAATTTACTAATTTTTTATGTATAAAATAATAATTTCTTATGTTTATAGACCGGTATTCTATTCAGTATGCCGGTTTTCATACATTAGCTTTAACATTGCCATATCCATGAAGTTGTAAATACAATGTAAAATATGATAATTTTTTGACGTATTAAATTTTATATTATTAGTGAGTTAATTGAAGTTTATCTTTTTTATTTAAAAGCTAAACATTCTTCATTTTTAAAGCATTTATAGACTCATATTACATA
>JAPMOQ010047630.1:1495911-1536078 GCA_026543055.1 Argiope trifasciata | reverse complement strand
TCGGTTGTCTTATTTTGTTAATTAATTTATATTCATTTGTATTTTAGTTGTAGCTGCATTTGCGCTCTCTAAATACAATGATTGATTTAAAAACATTTTAATTCTTAAAACTTGTTTAATCAGTAATGATTTTTTAGTTTCGATTCCGGTTTTGGTTTCGTTTCCGAAGTTACTTCTGTTTCTGTTTCGTTTAAATAATTCTTTGAATACAGTATTGTGGATTTGTTTCATTAATTGGCTCTTATTCATTTACCTTTCATTTTGTGAACTTTTAGCGTTTAATTCTGAATTGAGTTTTAATTTCGATTTCGACCTATTTGGTTTCGTTTTAATTTTGTTGTTCAAGAAATGTGTTTTGGTTGTTTTAATAATTTTATGATTGTATATATATATATATATATAATTCTATTTTCTGCAGACATGTGATGAAAATTTCATTTTTATATGTTTAAGCAATTATTTATCTTTTAATTTGAATTTTTTTTAAAAAATCTGATGGCAACACATTGATAAAAGATAATTTTTCCCCTTTCACTCGTAACCTACTCGTGCAGATTAAATTTTATTGTTTTGTCCGAAATATATTGTTGAAAAATATCGTTAAAATGTTTCTTTAAAAATTCGTTAAAAACAGAAGCTTAAATTATATCTTAAAATACTGATAACATTAGAAAGCTAATTTTTTAATCTTTAATTCGATATAAAAATCATTTTTATGAGATATTATTATTGAAAGTTATCGCGGGAAAACGTTGAAATTTTGCTTAATTTTTAAATAATTCCCATTCTAATTAATAATTCGAAAAATGGGCTCCGGGGTGCACATTCCTGACCACCAAGGTATACATTTACTAAATTTGGTAGCTGTAGGCCCAACGGTCTGGCCTGTAGAGCTCCAACACACAAACACACACACACACATTGAGCTTTATTTAAGAACGAATCTGAAACATAATTTAAAGAATAAAAAATTCTTATTAATTTATGTTCTTTATTATTAAGAAATTTTCTTTATAATTTTTTAACGATGTTATTGTTTTCCTCTATTTTGAAATAGCTCAATTAGTTAAATAAATTTCTTGTTAAGAAACTATATGTTTTTTAAAAGATACATAATCTAGAATAGTGGCGGTATAGCACAAAAGTGGATACAGTATTTTTGAGCCTTTATTTAAAGAAGTAAAAATCACCTTAGACGACATATTCCAGTCGGAATTTAAGTAATGTTTCAAGAAACATTTCTCTAGATATGACTAATATGAAATAGATATGATTAATATAAAACATTTCTCTAGATATGACTAATATGGGATCTGTACTAAAATTTAGATTTCATAGTGTTTCAGTTTTCTATTTATTGATTCCGACAACATAAAATATGATTATATTATTTAAAGAACTTCTCCAACTGGAAGTGTATGTTTACTTCTAATGTTTAAAAAATTAGCTATTTGGTCACAATTAAGTGACTACCTGTTTGTAGATAAGAAGTACATTTACCTCAATATATTCCCTAGTATAAGTAGTTGATAACCGGATTGAATGAAATATATGTACCTAACTAAAATAAAATAGTAAACATTCAATCCTAAGTAGTCAGTCACGATGATTTAATCAGGACTATAGAAAGTTTCTCTTAAATATAATGTAAGAATTTTGGAGAAAGCATCTTAACTAATACAATTAAAACGAAATTTTAAAAAAGCGACATGGAATTCGTATTTCTAGTTTTTATCGGATGGTCTTTCTTTATTCCAGAATGGTAACAAAGAGAAACAATTTAATTTTCACTGAAATCCCGATAATTCCTGGAAAGACCTCTAATCAAAGTTTGGAATAGGACAAATGCAAGAAATATAATTCAGAAACATCTGCATAATTGCTTTAAAAATGATTTTCACCATTTGTTTATATGAAAGCATACTCTGACCAAATTTTGATCTAAAGTATCCCAGTGTTTATTATTATTATTATTTAATATTCCACTCCTAATATTACATTAACACGGAACAACAATAGGGGTATACAACGGAATACATATAGTGTGCCATGTATGCATTCATTCTCTATTAACGTGAAAGACGAATCTTAGTGTCATCCAATCAATCTAATAAAGTTCTAAAGCTTACACATATCGTAAATAAATCATTTTTGGAGGAGTCCAGGATGCGAATCAATAAGCAAACCCAACAACTGACCCAGCTTCGAGAGTTGTTCCTGGGAACTGACTGAGAATCCCGCATTTCACTTTAATCACCTTGACCCCCATTTCATTGCATGAGAGGAATGAAGAATTAGGAACGGTGTTGGTTCGTTACAGCAGACGATTTAATATTCAGAACAGGTTTCTGGGTGGATTTATTCCATTTCTGGCACGTCCCTCGAGATGAGAGTGTGGCACGCGCTAAGCACCAAGACTTTTCAATGTCAATAACACCTCCATATTTCGGACGCCCCGGCTTGAAGCCCCTCATTTATTTTGCAGGCTGCTAATCGAAATTTCTTCTTCTTGGGGCAGCATTTTCCTCAGCGTTTCGGAGTTAATTAAGGAAGAGTCGGCGTAGGCTCTGATTTAAGGGATAAATATGGAGAAAAGTTGAGAAAAGTTAAGCTAACGTTAAAACGGGTTCGTAAAATTCGGGCGATAAATTTTGTGTATTGAAATGAATAATTGCTATGTGAATATATTACAAAATTGCGGCATTTTGCATTCATTAATATCATGTTTTAACTTAATTTCAAAGTTTCGAATTAATTTTAACAAAATATGATGTTTATAAAATACAAATTAGTTAAACCTATGTCCGAAGTTCATAATTTTAACTATATATCTTTCTGTTTGATATCGAAATATGTTATATTATTACAATAATAATTGTACATTTCTAACAATATAAATTGGCAATGGCAATGTCATTTGCTTTTTGAACTAAAGCTTTGAAAAATTAACCTCTGTATTTTCGTATAATAATTTGAAATATTTAAATATTACCTACTTGATAGAATATTTTGAACGACTCGCGATGGACAAAGAAAGTGCTTAATTTATTAAATTAATTCATTGGCATGCTAATTATCAAAGAATATTTTGAAAAAATTGCGATGCTGAAACAATTTACCTATATTTTAAACCATTATTATTCTAAAAATTTTAAACTTTAAAATTTTTTTAATTAAAAATGTATATGCATTTAGTGGGATTAAGATTTTTCAATACTTTTATTTTAGATGATAGAGTTTTGATTACATTTTTTTTTATTTTGTTTGATTTTTTTGATATAAATTGAGGGGGTTTTTTTTTTTTTTTTTTTTTTTTGCCTAAACATCGATGTGGATTTTTTTCCATAAAAATATAGTTTTAGGAATATATTTATTGGAATAATATTTAAGGAATTACAGTTCAGCAGTATGAATTGTAAAATGTATATTATTGAAAAGTTCGAACCCAAAAATGTGTTTTTGTGTGTGTTAAAACGAGTACACTTTTATACTGCTATAAATTATGCAGTAATTAAATTATTTACTGTCAATATTACAATACGTATTATTACATAAATGATACAGGATTTGTAAAGTAAAAAATAACCTTCATAGCCTTCGCTAGAATAGAACTATAATTATTTCTTTAAATTATAAATATAGCAAGAATGCCTTACTAAGTACTACTATAATTA
This sequence comes from Argiope trifasciata, assembly GCA_026543055.1. Lineage (NCBI taxonomy): Eukaryota > Metazoa > Arthropoda > Arachnida > Araneae > Araneidae > Argiope > Argiope trifasciata. The sequence goes on along the minus strand of JAPMOQ010047630.1, from coordinate 1,532,404 downwards.
GAGGTGTTTCATAAAAATTTAGGCTTCATAACTATTTACGAGTATATTTATTGATTTCCACAACACAACATAAATTTTTTATGTCATTGGAAGTATTTTCCCTATTTGTGACGGTTTAGAAATTATTGAGTAATGATTAGAAAGATCCCCATTTGTATAGTTACTGATTATAATTTATTTCGTATATGTGATCGTTTGACGATTTTATTCAGAATTTTTTTTATTATGCAAAACTAAATTCTAAAGAATTATTTTTGGTTTATATAATTGATTGGATATTTTTCTGCTTTTAACATTGTGGATCAAAAACATAAATTTTCTCATTGCTGAATTTATTTTCGCTTAAAATTTTGCTACTTTTGAATTTTAATTTGTTTTTGTGACTGAGTCTTTGTTATTTTTGGATGCTACAAATGATATAAAAAATTAGATTTGAAACTAAGATTAATTTCACAATTTTCTGCCTAGTGTTTATTCTTTAAAATCCAATTTCTTCATACAGTACAGATTTTCAAGGCTTAGTTAAGTTATACTTAATAAAAAATAGGGTTTATACAATTTTCATAATTTTTTTTGAATATAAACATATAAAAAGTTACACAAAAATAATATAAAACCAGTAACTAAAAATTATGAGATTTCTTTTATAATCTAAATAACCTATTAAAAAAGAGTTTCTAATAAATGCAAAAAAAAATAAAAAAATCGAAATATTTTTGTTTTTTTACGATGAAAAAAACATAAAGAAATATTTTAATAATAATAACTGTAACTCATTATATATATATATATATATATATATATATATATATAATGTAATGTAACATATTAATTGATATAAATAATTTTTTTAACATATTAATTTTGATCTTTTGTATCCATGGTGGGCATTTCCTAATATCAACTAGTCTCTGTTCATGGATGTCAAAAGGAGGAAAAAAATCAAACCGAAGAAAAAAATTCAGGCGGTGTTTATTAAAATCAGTTTTTTTGGAAGCAAACTTTGAAGGACGATATTGATGGGGCATTAATATTAAGCTTGTTCGATAAGTTTGCTTGCTGATTTATTTTCTTGCAGCACTTGTTTAAATTTAATAAAGTAAGGAACTAAAATAAAAAAAGTTGGTAGACAGTTTTCTGTCATCTCCTGTAGTAGTAATTTTGCCTGCGTCCTGGCTTAGGGATAACGTGTCTTCCTGATGTTCTGGGTGCCCCGGGTTTGAGTCCCGGTTCGGGCATGGCTGTTATCTTGTGTACTATCTGAGTAGTGTGAATGTGCCCCCCCCCCCGTAAAGGGGTTATGCAAGCAAATATGAAGCATGATGAAGCTTAGTCTTACTCTTGGCCCTAGTTGGAGCTGTTGAAAAACAAGGGACTCTAATTTTGGCTTAAAATCGTTGACAGCGATCACTGGGCTTGCCAATGACAAGTGCCTTTGTAAACAGCAACAACAAAAGTAATTTTTCTTTACAACAAAACGTAATTATGAATTTACTATTTATTTTTTTATATGTTAATTCAATTTGAAACATTTATATTTTTTCTTATTCAAAGCGGACAATGAAAAATATTGAATCATAAAAACAAAATCACCTTGGGGATTTGATATATTTTAAGTGCAAGGTCTCTCTGAACACAAGAGAATTATCTAGACGGATGCAATTTGGGGTGTGATTTTATCGCTAAAATTAAGGACCTGTAAACGTTTTGTGGATCAACCAGTTTATTCATGTTTGCGTGAAAGTGATGGAATTCTAATGCATGATTTTGATATAAAAGTTTTGGTTTATAATGACATTTGAGAGAGCTATATTACTGTATCGAATTCAAATGACGAGTTGAAGCTCAAAATGTATATCTGATTCCCTTCATTATACAACAAAGTTAAACACAGAGCTTGCTGTATTACCTGAATATATTATTGGAATATCGGCTTTTTGATTTAATATTAGCAAAGCGTGAATATAAGTGGAATGAGCTTAAACGTCTGACATTGAATGCACTGTTATCAATGTGAAAGTCGAATAGAATTTCGATGAAATAATTAAAATCGTTACTTCGTGTCTGTTTAATTTTATAACAATAATGGTTGGAAGTCACATATTTTGTATAGTATGTTATCGCGAAATATCTACAATGGCAAGTTATGTAGTAAGATAATTTCTGCTGTTGAATTCATTTAAATTATGCACTTACTGGTTAAAAAAATTCTGAAATTTATTTTGTTTAGGACGAATTGGTACGTACAGAGAGTATGTGTACATATTTACCTTACATTCGAAGTAAGTTCACTACGCATCTATGTATTTCTGTCATCGTTTACTAAGATAAAAATGCATACTTCGAGCGGGCCGTGGTGGCCTGGTGGTAAGGTCTCGGCTTCGGAACCGGAGGGTTTCAGGTTCGAGACTCGATTCCACCGAAGATCCGTAGTGTGAGGGGGTCTCTTGCACGTTACATCTGTCAGGCCAAACGTATTCCCGCTGGTGTGGTGCGGTGTGGAGAAGGGGGTGCCATTTCAGGTGTCGTCCTCGTCATCTGACCGTGGTTCAAAATTTCGAAGTCCGTCCCAAAATAGCCCTCGTGTTGCTTTAAAACGGGACGTTAATATAACTAAACTAAGCATACTTCGAGGCATCTTTTGTTACCTCTTTCACTGCACTTCTTAGGAACTTGAACTGTTGCCTCTTAATTACATTTTTCACTGCGAAAAAAAGTGAACCTCACTAAAATTAGTACTATTAACTAATATAATTAGTACATAAGTTTTAGTAAACTAATTATCATAAGTTTTGATAATGGTAGGCTGTTTTGTATTCGCCACTAATAACATTTTCTTCCTTTTCATAAGGTTTAATTTGATCGAAAAGACATTTGTTTTATTAATATTATTAGAATTACAATTTTTAATGAGTTAATACAAATTATATTGGCGTTTTTTGAATTTTTAATGTATTTAATTTTATCTTAATTATTTATCAAGCTATTAGTATTTCGTAAATAAGTATAGCAGTGTGTTGGAAAATTTTGTGTTCTAACGACACACATCATACAATGTCATGGACTAAGTTCAATCCCATTCCCAATTACAGGAACGATTTTAAAAATTTTTATAGTATATCAAACATTTCATCCCTACACCATCATTTCGAAGAAAATCTTTAAAAAATTATTATGAAATTCTTCGAGAAAGAGCAATAATAAAAATGGTTCAAGGTTTCTAAAACAGTACGAGTCGTATGTTTATAACTGTATAAAATTCGGAAATGCCAAGCAGAGAGACAAAGAAAAATGAAAACATTCAAAATAATTTGTATTTATCGAATATTTAGTTCAAATTTTTAGTAACAGCGTGTCGCCAAAGACTGCTTCATTAAAAACTCCCCGTCCATATTTTCAATAATTTGGATTTAAAAAATACAAAATTAGATTAAATGTTTTTGGACAAGTTTCTGATTACTTTTCACAATAATATTCAAAAGTCATAACAAATTAAAACCAAAATGAAACAACTCGTAAATTTTCAACTCAAAAATATGGAGCAACATATAAATACAACTAAATATATTAGGTGACAGGCATATATGAAAACAATCAATCCTGCTATATCATGCAATCACATTTCACTTGAACCATGCCTGTGCTAATGAATCAAATGAAATCATGTCAGATTTTTGACCCACAATAATTTAAAAAAGGGAATCGCAGTCAAACCAAATCGCAGAGAGTACAAACTAAGCTGCTTGAACATAAAAGAAACCCGAACATAACTTCTGGTAATAACATTCTTTAAAACATACTCTCTACCACTTTTTTCTTTCAAAAATACTACCTTTCAATCACCGAGATCCAAAGCCACATATCCGCGAACGATTACCCCCAAACGTATCTGTAACGTTCAGCTTTAAATCACTTTTTTAATCCTTGCTTGCCGTTAGAAAAAAACTCTCTCTCCCCAAATCGACAGATTAAATAAAAAAAAAAAATAAATCAAAATTTTGAAAATGAAAGAGGAAAGTTGAAAGAAACGAGAGAATCCCTTTCAACACGTCCCAACCATTTCTTCTCTCGTTAGGGTGGAGTGTAATGTGGATTTTATGGAGCGTAAAGCCATTTCAAAATAAAAGTAATGATGAAAAATAAGACGCTTGTTCTGTACCATCATAAACCCATCTCTCTTCAAATCACTGCGCCGGTACATTTGACCTCATTTGGAATATCAATAAATTGCCATTCATAAAAACATACTCAAGGCAAAGTATTAGAAAAGAAAAATAGCTAACATTATTAAAAAAAACTTCAGTGTTTTATGTCAAATTGGATTTTAAGAATGCATAAAATTGTTTAGAATTCTTTTAAGAATGCATTATTAAGAATGGTTGATTTTTATTCTATAACTGTTTTTATTTTGCATAAAATAGTAATGATAAAATTACAAATCGTAAATACAGAACATATTTAAATAAGTTAAGGTTATTTTCGAAATATCGTCTGCATTTTATTTTGTTCTGAGATAATAGGTTGAAATATGATTTATGGTTAAAAATATTGTGTAGAACAATAAAATTTTTTGAGTATTTTATATATATTTTTTATATTAGTATTTATTTGAGTTGAATTTAAAATATGTGTTTAGGTATTGAAATACAGGGTGCGCCAGAGAAACTTACTTATTTGAAAGATCAATAAAAACAAAAGTACTTCAGTTATTGTTTAAAATTTTTTTATTAGAGAATACAGTATCCCAATTTTTTTCATAAAGTTTTGAAAATGACATTTGTTAAATGGCAACTCCATTGCGCATACAATGATTAAATTGATTTTTGAAGTTCGTGTCTACTCTTTGCAGCATATCAACCGGTATGTTAGCAATGGCCTTGCGAATGTTGTTTTTGAGGTGAGCTATTTTCCGTGGTCTATAATACATAAACCAGGGATTTCAAAGTGAGCCTCGTCACGGAAAAAAAACCGACCGCATCTTCAGGCAGGTTGTCAAGCAGCATTTCACATGCATTTTGACGGGTGACAAAATCGCGTTTAGTTAATTCTTGCACAACAGCCTATTTATAGGGATGAAATGGAAGGTCTTGATAGAGAATTCGTCGAAGAGTGGCGTCAGAAATTCCCAGAGCAGTTGCGTGTTTGTGAGCCGAACGCAAAACTGACTGCCTCACTCTTTCGGCCTTTTCCGGAGTTCTGGTGGTCCGTTGATGTCCATTTCTGAGTTTAGTGACACTCCCAAAATGAGTTAACCCTCTATAGAATCGAATTACGGCCAGGAGGGTCTGTGAGGTGGAATTTCAAAGCGAGCGCAGAAGGCACTTTGCGTACCAATAAGTGAGCTACTATTAGAAAAGAGGTCTTGACGGCGAAGGCCCGCTGTTATCTAGACCAGAGAATGATGGCAACTGACTAGAGGGCGAAAAAACTTAAGAGACTTTCTCCTCCAGTAGTACTATTTATCACCTATCACCTCTTATCACCTAACCATTTCACCACTAGGGAGTTTTTCAAAGTTTCTCTGGCACACCCTGCATAATTTTATTTACTGAATGTAGAAATATTATTATTGTATTTTGTTGAAGATTATGTTATATAGCAGTTTAGTTTTAAAAAGTACAATAATACTAATTTTAATAAAATTTTTATTCCGAAATGTATTTAAAAAAAATTCAAACCTTATAACTTCTGTTTTAATAAAAATGCTTGAATTTCGAAAATTTGTTGTAAAAGTATTCTATATTTTTGTTTTATTTTTTGGAATTAAAACCATAACTATAAAATTTAAAAAGCTTCGAACAATCGATGCTTGCTCTATCAATTTAATTTTTTTATATAATATAAATAACTTCTATTAAAACAGTTTATCACATTAATTAGATTTTTTTTCGAAGCTGGCGAATAAAAATAGAATTAAAAGTTTTTGAATGCCATCCAGGAATTATATAAAACATTAAAAGATATGAAATAATTATAACAAATACAATTTACTTTTAAATGTGACAACAAATATAAAATTGAAGCATTATATTAAATTAGAATTTGTTTTCTTACCTTAATGACCCCTTTCATATAACATTAGGATTATTATGAAATGGAATTCGTAATTTTAAACCATGATCTGATGAAGAGAGGGATAGGAGTCGACTATTATTATGCAACATACTATACTTCACATCAGTAGAATGAAGTCTGAGGGTACCGTATTCGTTGCGCATCAAAACTCTTATATATCATGAATATTTCTTAGGAATCTAGTCTTGAACTGGCCACATATCTGCCAGGTAAGCCGATATAAATTCTGGTAGTTTGATTTTACTTATTCGTGTCTAATGACAACATATTTTTTTCTATCATGCCATAACTAATATTAAGTTTTTTTTTTTGCCAAAGAGATTATGATTTACACATAGTAAACATTTAGTTCGAGTCATTCTACTTTATAGGAATCATTAATGCAAGTGTGTAGATAAAAATGAAAGATTATTTCAACAGTGTATATTTATTATCATAAAAAAAGAGTAGATGTTAAAATATTTCTTCGCTAACATTAACAAAAATCTAGCCTTTATATGCCATAATTTAAATTTATGGTTCACAAAAGCAGAAAAATTGAAAAGTGTTTCACGTTTCCTCTAAAAGAACTGAAAAAAGGAAAGTCTTGTTTGAAAAAAAAATTACATTGTATTCAATTTATTTCCAAATGTATTGTTAAACGAGGGCTAATTTGAAGATCAAACATTTTTATACAAGAAAAAAAAATTTAAACAAAAAGAGAGGAAACTTTCGCAAACAAACTCATTAAAAAGTCGCTGTAACAAATGCTCTTAAAAATGCATTAATCCCCGTATTTTTTTCATTAATATACTCGAAAATTAGTTTCAAACTATTTAATCGTCGTTTCTTAAAAACGGATGGATTCATTAGAAATGAAAAAAAAAAAAAAAAAAAAAGAGATTTAATGTCAGAATAAAATCTAAGATAAAAAAAAAATGTTAGTTTGACATAGGAGTCGCAGTTTTTTTCTTTTTTATACATCGTTTGCTTTTTAAAATCGAAATCATTAACGTTTTCGCTCTCGCATATTTCCTTCATCGAACAATTGTTTCTTTTAACACATCGAGAGAAAAAAAAACTTTTCTTTTCTTTTTATACTGGCGGTAATCCAATTTCGCAGCAAAGCAAAGGAAAATAATACACATCTGCATCTTAGATTTAATAATGAGGATTCTTTCCTTTAGAAATGGAAGTTGCTTAGCAACAGTTTAATCAGTTTAGAATCAGAAGAGATGTCGGAAGATTTTATTAAGGCATTGGAATATTCATGATTCTATTGAAAATTCTGTTCGAATAATTTTACCAAGCATTGAGAAGTATGTTAAGTCAAATTATTCCATGGCATTCTATTATTTAATGCGTCTAAGATATGCATTATTCTTATAAATGAGGATTCAGTATAACGATAAAAAAGATTCTGGAAAGAAAAATAACTTTATTGTTTCCCCTAAAGCTTATTCTCTGTTGAAAAATTTCAACAACTATTGTTTTATGTTTAATACATATATTTTATGTGAACTTATTTAAACATTATTTAATAAAGAAAACAAATTTAGTTGTGTTGCTTTTCTTATATTTAAAAAAAGTTTATTCCTAGTTATTTTTTTATGACAAGATTTGTCCTGAGAGTGGTTTTTATAATATACATTTAATTCTTCATAGACAATTAATGCTTCAGAAAAATAATGAATAAATTGTTGATAAAGAAATATAATTGTAAATATTTCATACTGTTTCTTTTATTTCCGATATTTTATAAAGAACACATTTTATGATTTAAAATGCATTTACAACTGGTTAAAATAATATTATTATTTATTCAAAACAGTAAAATGATTTTAAAAAATGCATTCATTTTTTATGCATAGGATTTATAATTTTATGAAATTCTGTATTATATATAAGCAAGAATACATCTTCATTTTTAGAAGTTAACATCTTTTATATTAAAGGTGTTTATTTAATCAAATGTTAAATATAAAATTCCTTATTTCTAAAAAAATAATAAGCTATGTTATGAATATCCATATCAAGCTTTTTATGCTGTTTGAATTTAAACGAACAAAAACAAGAATCAAACTTCTCATTTCAAAATATCTTATTAATTTATCTTATTAATTTTTAGGCTTGATTCGTTTATTCTTATTTTACTTTTAATTATAAAACGAATCAATGATAATGTGAAGGAAAATGTATTTAACGTCATCACAAAACATTTGAGCATCATTCTGAGAAATAAAAAATGTTGCAAATGTTATATTTAAAAATTTATTAAAATTAGAGAAGCGACTAACTGCATGAAAATAAAACTTCTGTCACAGGAAATTTTATTTTTGAATTTCTGAGGCGGTTTAAAAGTGGTTTTAACGTAAGCATACAGGGTGTCCCAAATTAAAGTTACTCTATTCAGAACTACATACCGCCGTAACTATTCATCCGAAAATTCTGAAATTTTGGGTAGGCATTAATAAAGAAATGGGAAAAACATTTTGCTAAAAAGAAATTTAGTTCCAAATGTCGCCACTAGAGGGCGTATTATAAACTATTTTATTATAAGAATTACATATTAGCTTGGAATTAAACCAAGTAATGTTCGATATGATGGTCGCCATTATCAGCTACCCTCTGAAATCTGAAAATAACCTGTTCAACAGTAGAGCGTAGTGTCTGCGTTGAAATATTGAACACTTGGCGGCAAAAACTGGCTTTAATACCAGGCAAGGTTCTTGGTTGTCATGGACAACCAGATCTTTCAAATATCCCCAGAGCCAAAAATAGCATGGATTAAGGTCTGGGGATCTGGCAGGCCAAGCATTATTGATGTGGCGTCTTATTACTGTTTCTTTTATAAAATGTGTTTTTAGAATATTTTTTACACAATTTGCAGTGTGTGGAGTCGCACCATCCTGCATAAAAAGCGTTCTATCAAGACATTGGCGTGATTGTAGAGCCGGAACAACTGCATATCGCTCTTTCGTGATAGTGCATGTCACTGCACCTGATGGAGTTTGTTCCTCAAAGGAGTACGGCTCCAGAATAAAAGAAGCATTAAATCCACACCATACCGTTACTTTTGGTGAATGTAACGGAACATTTAGGGTAGAGCGGGGATGTTCTGTAGCCCAAATTCGGCAGTTATGCGTATTCACTGAGCCGTCTAAATGGAAATGATCTTCCTCGAACCACAAAATGTTTTAAGGCCATTCAGAATCGACCTCACACTGAACAAGAAACTGCAGTGAGGACATTAATCGTGCGTCAAAATCTTGTAGATACAGCTGATGAACCAGTGAGATTTTCAATGGATAATATCGTGGGATATTCCTTAGGATCCTATGCACAGTGAAACGTGGTCTATCCAAGACTGTTGCGATATGGCGAGCACTACTGCTAGCCATGAAGTTTAATGTTTTGTCCTCTTCCACTTGAAGTGCAACCTCCCCAACGACTTCTGTAGGAACTGATTTAGTCCTCTTCCAGGACGAAAACTCTACGATCCTGTTTCTTCAAATTTCGTAATCATTTTCTTTAATCCTTGAGACGTCATTGGACCTGTTCGAAGATCCTTCCAACTCCGAAATTTCCTTAAGGCTGAGGGTGCTGAATCGGGGTTTTGATAAAACAGTTTGACTAATAAAGAGCGAGATTGCAAACTTAAAGTCATTTTGAGTCGCGAACACACTCGCATGAAGTTTTCAAAGAATGCATTTAACTTTTGTACTGGTTAGCTGTTAAGTAACGTTGCAACATTTACATATGCTGTAGTTTTAAATGTTTGATTAGTTGGTTGAATTAACCTCACACTGGAGTTGCGCATTGGGTTATTGGCAATATTTCGTGATCTAGAGCGTAAGACAGACTCACTTTACATGAATACGCCCTCTTGTGGCGACATTTGGAACTAATTTTTTTAAAAAGCAAAATGTCTTTCTCATTCCTTTATTAAGGCGTACCCAAAATTTCAAAATTTTCAGAGCTCTGAATAGGGTAACCTTAATTTGTGACACCCTGTATGTTTCAAAATTATTGAAGAAAACTTTAAAATTTTGTTTAAATTTCAACTAAAAATTTAATTTTGAGAAACTTCTTCTTTGTGAGAAGAGTCAATTTGGTGTCTCCAATGGACCGGCATTTTGTACTATTTTTAAATCATGCATATATCAAATTATATATATTATGCTAACAAAGCGCTATTTAATATTTACAAAATTTTATGTTGAGTATATCGTGCACAAGCATTTAAAAATAAAGTTAGGAAATAAATCAAATCTTATTCAATAATTGAACCCCCTTCTGTTTTATCGTAGCATATTATATTCTTATTTTCAAACTTTTTTGTTTTTGAATGTATTTAATTGAAAGAAGAAAAAAAAAAAAACATAGATAATAACATTAGAAACTAAAGAAGTGAAATAGACGGCGTAGAATTCACACCGTCCCTGTATTTCTGTGCAAATTGTGAATTTAAATTTTGAACTAAATTGTGAATTTGAAAGTTATTGTTCTTTTACTACATTTATAAAGTTCTACAATGCATAAATAATATTAGAATAAGAAGCTATGCGGATAATTTTTTATACTACATTAAATATAAAAGGAAAATAACAGAAAAAAGAAGTAATAGTTTAATTCTTACATAAAAAAGATATGACAGCATAAAATTTTCTTAGAAAAATATGTAAGAATCATAATTTTAATAAAAAGGAGTTCTCTTGATATTTAAGTGACATTTAATCAAGTATAAAATAGGTAATACTATTATTATTTTCAAAAGTTTAGAAATATTGTGGCGATCATAAAAATCTCACTTAAAAAAAAAGAGGAGCGTAATTAGAAAGTCATTGAGAACATGACATCATTACAACGGAAAACTTTCTTTATTTGAATTAGAATTCCGACCATCATCATTATTTTGAATGTCAAATTCGTTTTTCTTTTGAAAAATATAATTTTGAAAGGTCAAATTTGATTTTCTTTTGAAAAATATAAAAGGGCGACTCTTTTCTAAAATTTAAAAAATCTGAATTTAAATTTCTGAAAAAAATAATTAAAGCAATTTTTGGAAGTGTAGCACTTATGAGTACTTGGATAATATTTTTCTTAATGATAAAAATATATATTAAATGTTTATTACATAACTGCATTCAAAATACTCCGAAATTTATTTTATTTCAGAAGGATGATTTATAAATAAAACCTATTAATTTTAATGTTTGCTATGAATCAACACCCTTAGTAACGATATTGTGTTATATAAAGAAGTAAATGAGAATTATAAGCTACTTTTTAATATTTTCTCTAATCCATCTTTACTGCATTTTCTCAGAATTTAAGAATATGTTATTCCTTAAGCTAATTCTTTATCCAAAGAAAAAGACGAATAAGGCAAGATCATGAGAATATGTTAAATGGGGGATGCCAGAAAATAGTGACAGGTAATTTGATGCCAGATATCTATGAGTTTTGTTTTCCGCACCATAGGAAATTTTGAATCCCGTAATGACTATGCGAATGCAGTTATATATTTGAGTTGGATGGAACCTGTTCTCTTTTATGGAGAACTTATTACTTTTCGCTTAATCTAAGGGAAATAGCACGATTCATTTACGTTCGGAAAATGTTTAAAATATTCCTGAACTTTTTCAATGTAAAAGTATATTTCCTCCATCAATGAATAGTTTTCTTTACTAAATATTTCATATAATTTTTATGAATCAAATTAAGAAATGAATGATAAATAAATGAAAATATAAAATTATAGCAAATAATTTTTTGAAATTTTTTTGTATAGTTAGTTTTTTTTTGTTTGTGTATTATTATTCTAAAATTTTAAAACAGGATGCTTAGATCAATAGATTCAATTCATGATCATGTTATACAAGTATTAAAGGAAAAAAAAAAGAGAAAGATTACCCATATATGTTAATGTACATCTGCGAAGTTATTGAAGGATTAAGCAAAAAGTTCGAATTAGTGTAATGGTTATTTATTTATGTTACGTCATACATAAAATTTACATGCATTTGATTACTTGGAATAATTTTGATATATATATATATATATATATATATATATATATATATGTGTGTGTGTGTGTGTGTGTGTGTGTGTGTGTACAGATATTTTAAACTATAACTTCAATTATAGTTAATTCCTAAAATTTTATCGTAATTCAGCTTATACTAACTTCATACTAAAATATTCACTTATTTCTCCATCCATTCCACTTTCTCTATTTATTTATTCAAGAGAAGCTTTGCAAAATGCCTCAGTCAGCGATTCCCACTCTCCGAGTGAAAAGATAAAAATTACTGATGTAAACAAATACTTAAAAAATTCCCTGTGTTTCCCTTGCTTGTGATTGACACTAGCTAGAAATCCCTCTTGAAATTTCATTGCATATTAACATTGTGAAAAAATATTTTCCCCGTCAATGTCTCATTTTAACATGAGACATTGACGGGGAAAACATTTTTTAGGAATATTTATCAGGGATAATTTATTCCTTCTTGCTTTCTGCTTTTGTGCCGTGATTTGAGCGTACGTGCCTTGTCGGAGCTATTTCTAGATAAATATATCTTCCCGGGATAGATTTAGGGCCGAGGTGGCTTGGTGGTAAGGTCTCGGCTTCGGAACCGGAGGGTTTTAGTTTCAAGACTCGATTCCACAGAAGAACCGTCGTGTGAGAGGGTCACTTAAACCTTAAATCTGTCTGGCCAAACGTTGTGGTGGTGTGGAGAGGGGGGTGCCAGTTCAGGTGTCATCCGACCGTGGTTCAAAATGACGAGGTCCGTCCCAAAATAGCAATCGTATTGCTTTAAATGGGACGTTAATATAACTAAACTAAAAAAACTAAACCGGGAGGGATTTAAGTGAATTAAAATATGCAAAGTGTCTTCGCTATTTTCGAACCTGTCTTTTGCATCAAGCATTATATAATATATTATTACAGAGAGAGAGGAAGCCATATATATTCAGAGGGCACTGCCTCTGACTTTACCATAGTCAGTATAGTTAGTGTTATGTAGCGAAAACTTATCATATTTTAATATGAATCTGTATACCACAGGCTCTGTGTAGGCTGTGTGTGACGTAACTGGTCTGTTGTCCATTATCCTGGTATTGACAAGGATGAAATTTCTTAAAAGCTATCCTTTCTCTTCAGATTGCTTAAGCACTCACCTCAGTGAAGCTGATAGTCGAAATGAATTGTTTAATTTCTTAAGTTTAGAAGTAAACAAATTTATTTTCCCAACGTGTCGCATTAATTAGAATCAATCACAGGTACATGCACCCTTAATTATAACAGCTACAAGAGTGGTTATACATCGACAAAAAGAACTATCATACGAATTAGTTTAGAATATTATATAACACATGGTATTTGTTTTGTGTTAATGTAATAACTTTTCATGTAATAACTTTTAAATTGGTTTTATCTATTCGTTATAATTATGAAAGATAAAAAAAAACATTAAAAGACGAATTCTTACTCTTGAAATCGAAGTGATTAATGATTTAAACACTCTGAATGTTTTTCTTTGATAGATAAAAAAAAGAAGCATTTTTTTTTCTTTCTTAATTATAATCTCGGCTTTAAAAAATCTCCTTAGAATTTTGAACTGAAAGTTAACGAGAAAGGAACAGATTGAAAGTTCTTTAAAACAACGTAAAAGTAAAAGATCCCCTTTCTAGCTTTGTGAAAAAAATTACCTCTTCTTGTTAAGTTGGGGTGGAGTAGATGGGTAATCAAATGCCTTTTAAGTATAGACGATTTTCCCTGACGAATCCATTTGCATTCTAGATTTCTCTTGGTTAAATCTTCCTCGAAGGGAAAAAGGTATGTTTTCCCTTGAGAACAGAGATTTTTTTTTTTTCGAATTTAGAGCAAGGCAATCACATCCGATATCCCAAATGAGTTTTTCTCAGAGAAAAAAGCGGGATTGTATTGAATTTTCTATTATTCAAGAACAACGTTACCCATATCACACTAAACTCGGAGTCACGTATGAAAGTCTTTTTCTTTGACGTTTGATGATAGCAAATCATTTCTGCGTATTAGAATTGGATTTTGTACCGTATTTCTGTATGTATAATAGAAAAAATCCCGCGTGCTTCTAAATGACATATTAAGAATTTAGTCCTTTGGTATTATGTTTCTTAAAACTAATATTATTTTGAAAAATATATAATGAATTTCTTTTTGTTTTTTAAATAGTAAACGAATTGTACTTTTTTGGAAATGGAACTCCTTATATAATACACTAACTATTACCCGCAACTCTGTTCGTGTGGAAATTTTAATGTATACGTATGAAAAACTATTAAATAATGACAAATAAAAAAAACTAACCTAAAAACGATACATTTAAAAGCATAAGCATATACTAAAAATATATAACATAAATACAATTTAATAGCTAAAACACACAACTAACGTAAAAACAATTTATTTACATTGTATACCCAAAATAAAAACAAAACAAAAAAAATCTCATTTTATTTATTGATTGAGATTTAGATACTCTAACAGTATTATACACATAATTTTTAAACTTTTTATTAAATATTAAAAATTTAATTAAACTTTTAATGAAAACACAATTGTCAACAATCACACTCGAACTTTCAATGCCAGTTGGCGTAACACACATGTCTGACTTTTCTACGCTAGTTGGGGTAAAGCAATGAAGATTAGAAATTTTTTATTTCCTTTATTCGGTTTCCTTTTAATTTAAAAGTACTTCAGAATGAATCCGAAAGATCAATTAATTAACAACATCTGATTTTAAATACATTAAACCCAAAGATAATAAATAGAATCATTTGAAATAATTGGACTAAATTCTGCTAACCCAAGCCTCATTTCTGGGGGGAAACAAATTGAGCCTTTCTTAAGTTTGGAGGATTTGGCATCAGATTATTGGCGCGAAAGTTAGTTTTTAATTAATAAAAAAATAACCCCTCAATTAACCGGAATAAAAAGGAGCTTATGTTCTATTCCTGACTATAATCTATCTTTGTGTTAAATTTCATTCAATTCTATTCAGCCGTTCTAGCGTGGTTGAGTAACAAACATCCATCCAAACTTTCATTTTTATAATATTAGTATAGATTCAACGAAATTTTTATTTATGGCACTTGTCATAGACAAACCCGCTGACGTAGTTAGCGATTTTAAGCCGAGTTAGTACTGTAGATTCTGAGGTTAAAGGGGCTTGAGGGCAGAAGTTTGATTTCTAGTTCATATAAAGATGACACTCAAACACTCGCTTGTACAACTTCCTTGTTATTGGGGGGAGGCTCTTTCACACATCTCACAGATAAAACACACAAAAAAGAACAACCATGCCTGAAACAGGATTCAAACCCTGGAAGCCCAGATCAAGGCGGAGGCTATGGACATGTTTTCCCTATGACCAGGACGCTGACTTCGACATAAATTACCGACATGTTTGCCAATAGATTCTAAAACTCTCCGTGCTTTTGCGAATGCGTTAGGATGGGTTTAATTCGTGAAGATAGGGTTGATAGAAAAGGCGAAAGGAGGAAATGTTTAAATTTATCTATAAAATAAATTCGCAAACTGAATTAAGGTAAAAAACAATATGTTCAGAAACGACATTATACTCGCAAGCAATTAAAAAGAAATTGAAAGAAAAAGTATCTAACGGGGCTTCTTCGGGTAAAGAGTATCTAAATTGTGTGACAAGTGATGACAAGTATACTCGTCAAAATGACTTAAATTTTTTATTTCAATAATCAATTTATTTACTTAAACTAACATACATTTTTTTGTATATGAACGAAAAGAAACATAAAAAGGATGACTATTACAACATAGCGATATATTTAAGAAAAATAATTCATATTATTTACGTGCTTTTAAAGAATAATTATTAGCAACTTTCTTTTGATTTCGATTTGGCCTCAAAATATTTCAAACATCTTGAAATTTATGGACATGTTTGAGTTTCTATTAAAATTATAATTCAAACTACAAGTTGTCACTACTTATGACTCAAAACGAATAAGCTCTTCATAATGCAAAATATTTTTTCAATGACGAGTATATTCGTCAAAAACAGTAAATGGGTAATGAATTCGTAACATTATTATACAGAGTATCCTTAAAATAAGGTTTTCTATGAGGAGATATCTGCAGCTAAAGCTAATGAACGGAATGAACCCACATTTATTATCCTAACTATAGAGCATATGGAGAAATATATTATTGAAATCACCAATAGGAGATAATTTGCCATTATTGGTGCGATAAATTTATGGATTTTCTAATAAATAAATTTATCAGTGCGATAAATTTATTTATTACAAAATCTAATTCATGTTGAAATGTTATTTGAATAAAATAAAGCTTATAGATTTTTTTATTAATATTAAGATTCTTTGTCCCATGTGCAATATTTCGACTGTGTTGAATTTATTTCAAGGTTTTGTAATAATTACTATAAGTGCTAAAAATAGACTTTGCAATTGATATCAATAAGCTTTTCTCAATCTGTTAACGAAATTTAATTTCATACATGCTTTTTTGTTTCATCTACAGATGTCTCAACTCAAGAGAAATTAGTTTATGATTATTTTGCATTGTTGTCTGTTTTATAATTTAGTTTTTAATTTTTTCAATGACGAATAAAAAGTGTACATTACAATATAAGGAAAGATTTGCGCAGTATAACGAAGGATTTTATTAAATTACCATGAGGTTGATAAGACTGAAGATAAATCATTGCTTTTGATGTTATCTTTTCGATTTCCCCAAGTGAAATTTAAAAAAAATCGTTTGGTATTAAAGCTTATTCCATTAGCACTTCAAATAATGTAAATACGCTTTCAAATTAAACTCTCTTTAATTTCTGATCAGCGTTTTAAAAATAGAGAATCATTAAATATTTATAAACTATGCTAAAGTTGGAAATATACGACTTTAATGAGTGTAAAAGTATTTTTTAAGTTCCGAACTTTCTTGAATCTGAAGTCATGAATATGTATTTAATAACCTTCTCAATTCCTTTTTAAGTCTCCCGTTTTCTACTCAGAAGCTTGGAATTAGAAGTTTTCAAGTAATAGGGGTATTAAATATTTCTAAAGGCTTGTACGTGAAGGACACATACGAAAGTAACATAATTTTTGCAAGACCATTCCTAACTTCATTTAAAAACTGATAAAATTGTATGTGTAGCTTCACTATGAATGTGCATATCCATAATTTGTTTGAATACAAATGTTTTTTATACTTTTTTAAAAGATAAGATAATTTGTTAGATAATTGTTGAGTTTTCGTACTTATATCGCTTATTCAAACATGAGCGAAGAAAAAAAATTGACGTTTGGAAATCTTTCTTTTCCGACACTTATCCTTTTTGTCTCGATTAATTTCCCAGAAGTATTTCGAAAACAGTTTTATATTTTTAAAGACTGTATATATAATATTACTTTTCCTTTATTCAGTGCTTACTTAATTAGTTCACACTATCCCTATATATATATTTGTGTATCTTGTTCAGATTTTCAATCGTTAATAAAGTGCTTTAAATTCATCCACTCGAGTTCTAATACCTTTTTTAAAACTTGATGTGGAAGGCACTTGATGTTAATACAGTTTTTTATAATATTAATTCATTAATTAACTTTATGTAACTTTGAAAATGAATGACAATTACTTATAGAGAACTTTCTGCAATATAGTGAAAAACGAAATTTGTCTTGCAGTGGCAAAATTGGTTGAGTGTCGGCGTAGAATCTTCATGCCTTCGGATCGAATCTTGTTGAAGCATAACATTTTTTATTTGATTTTCAAATAATTTTTAATATTTTAGAGTTTTAGCTGTTCGTAATGAAAATTGAAATAAACAGGCAGTAACTCAATCGGTACGATGCAAGGATTTCAGTATTTTTCACGTGAAGGTGAAGAATAGGAGATCAATTTTTGTAAAAATCAATTTGTTGATAAATTTTTGAATTTTTTTGCCTTTATAGGAATTGACTTAATTTTTTTTGAAAAATATTTCTTGTTGATTTGATTATCACTCAGTTTATGTTTCAGATGAAAATTAATGTATTATAATAATTAAGTATATATTAATTTACCTACAAGTTGTGGACCTTCAACAAAAATGAAGACTTCAATTCCCAATGATCTAGAATAATTTATTTTATTTAAAACCTTCTTGAGTTCATAAAAATATATTTGAGATTAGAGCGTCAAATATTATTACATAAAATATAATTTTTAAAAATGCTTCAATGAACCGAGTTTTACTATCATATGAAAATATAAACATCAAAATGATAATAAAATGGAGAATTCAAATTTACATTTCACACTTTTCTTATTTGAAAATATTACAGTTTATTTTAAATTTCAAAATTTAATTTTTGAGTAAAAGGGAATATAGAGAAAGAATTAATATTCTGTAATTAATTAATGAGAGGCACACAGGAGCATGAAAGGCAACCCATTTAATTGCACACTGAAATGAAAGATTCAAAAATTGGCTTTTGGATTTACATGAGTAGAAATTAACCTCATTTAATTCTTAGTAATATTCATAAATCGGGCTCAAAAATAAATTTTTTTAATTGTCAAGAAATGGAGAATTATTGTTTTTATGAAAAATAACTGATTATATCACATGAAATAACAGTTTACAAATATAATCGGTATTCTTCAAATACGATAAAACGATTCGTGCGAATTTAATATATGAAGCATTTATAATTTGCAAATAAAATAGTATTCTTATTTTAATTATAATATTAAGCGAATTCATGTTGAAGATCAAACTGATATAATTTTTTTCAATAGTTAAATTTATCAGTTGCATTTATTTGGTTTCCCATCTAACTGATTATATTTGCTAAAACTTAAAATTTCCTTTCCATGAATTAATGCATTTAAAGGCGTTTAACTAAGTCAAATTTTATTATTAAGATATTTTCAATGGATTTTTAACAGAAAATTGTTATGAAGACTGATGAGGCGGTGATTTAAAACGTAACTCAATTCTTAATTGATAAAAGGAGTTATGAATTTTCTTAGATGTCATAAAAAAGGAGGATAATCTACCGAGATAACCAAATAAAGATAATCTTCCGAAATGTAATGGTAAAAAAAGAAAATTGTTTTCAAAGACAGGATCTTCAGTAAAAGAAATTATCCATCACCCCACCCTCGCATTGATATATGCTGAAATTGATTTGAAAACTATTGCAATTGTCTTTTTAATTCCTTTGTTTGAACTTCGTTTTGCCAACACTCCTATTTATCTTTATTCATTTAGTATTAAGCTACTCAATACATACAGCATATTAATTCTTAAAATGAAGTGAACTATTTTCACATTATTCTTTTCTTTTTATGATTTCGTTATAAATAAAATTTGTTGAATAACGATTTAATAAAAAAAATGTTTTTTTTTTGCAAAATCATGGAAAGAAGGAAAATCTTGGGTGTGTGTAATAAAGATAGCAATTTTACTTTCTGTTAAGTATAATAAATTAATATAAAATATCGTGGTGCATTAAATAACAAGAACTATATTTTAATTATTATGTTCTTTATTATAAAAATGTAAGGCATCAGAAAATATATGGTTAAGGTTAAAAGGAAGTAAAAGTTATTGGACTTTTTCTTCTTGCATACAGTCGACCACTTCACCACCACTGAATGTAGCAGTATCGACAGGATTTGTTGTGGTCGACTAAAAGTTATTGGACTAACTAGTTTAAAGGCTATAATTACCATTAAATTTTTCTTAGGTATAAAAAATTTGGCTTTAAACATTTAAAAGAATTTTATTATTGATTATTGCAATCATATAACACACCAAAAGGGTTATTATCACTTTGGAGCTGAATATCATTCTCCTAACCGTGAGAAGTTTCTTAGACTGTATTCTAAAGAGGATTTGTTTATAATATTAAATTATTTATAATCACAATTTTTCAAAAATAGTATCTTGGAGCATATCCGAAATCCAATGAAATATAACAATTTATCGAATGTAACATCGATCATCTTATCATAATTGCTTCTATACACTAAATATACCGAACATCAATGCTACAAAATCATTTTGACATTGTTTGAATATAATAATGATTATTTGCTACCTAAAGCTTTGAAACATAAAGCTTGCATTTAAGTTCCTCGTATACATTCTATATATTCAATTAAACTCACTTAATCGGCTTTACATTTAGATCATACCATTCCACGAATTCAGAACTAATTATAAATGTTTAAATCAGAACATTTAATTTCACCAAAACTAACTGAATCAGAAGTGATCTATATTGAAAGCATTTAATCAGATGCTACATAATTGTATCTAATTAATTCATGCCAACAGATGGTACGAGTCCCAAATATTTATAAAGAACATGTTCTTCCAAACTTAAAGCTCTTTTTTCGTTCATTGGATTGTTAAATTTTCTTTATTTTTATTAATTTCTATACTTTACGTGCATTTTGATTCTATTTTTTAATTTTCATTTGAATTATTCGTATTCGTTTATATTATCAGGATAATATAATTTATTTGAATAAATCTTAGAATTTTAAATATAATTAATAAATTTAAAGTTAAAGAATTCTTAGAATATGACATTAAAAGTTCGTATTTTAACAATCTAAAATTCAATTCAATAATTCAAAAAAAAAGGTGTGGTTAATAAACATTATAAATTTTAATTTTTGTATTAAAGCAGTCAGAATTTCAACTCTAACGCATTTGCTACTTAAAAGTATTAACATGAAATTAAACAATTAAAATAAAAAGTTAATGATTAAAATTAAGTCCTAAACCATAAAAGGTTAATGACTGATGCATGTACATTATATTATACAAGGCAATATGGTATTGTTACATATGTCATGGAATTGTGATATCACATAAAGTGACTTCATATCTTAAGATGCTGTATTTTTTTAAAGTTATATAAACCGTGTATAAATTAAAGGAATACTTTCTTGAGTTGTAGGTTTGCTTCATTACTAAAAAATAATTTTTATTTTTAAACATGCTACCTTACCATTTAACCATGAAAACTTGTATATATAGCTTAGTTGTTAGTTTACTTTTAAGGTATGTCTTAATATAAAATAGTATTTTTATTGATATTTTTTCATTTAACTTACTTATATAGTAATTCAGAGTTTTACAATTCCTTCAGTTATTTGATATATTTACATGCATTTTTTTTTTCTAAAAGCATAAAAGAAAATTACAGGAAAATAAAACTAATGCAGTTAAATACTTAATAAAACATATTTTAAATTGTCTTCAAGGAAAATATGTTTATCTAAAAATATTAACCATGAATTATTATTGTATATTAAAATGAAGTTCTTCTATATTTTTGTTTATTTAATATTAAAAAGAAATTTATACTTCATTTAGAAAATATGCAAACTATATAGCAATAAATTGTCCACGTTATTATATTGAAAATCCAAATGGTTAATCTAAAAAAGAAAATATTTGAATACCAGAAAAAAAAATATATTTACTTTCGGTATTTTAGCCGGTAAAGTGTTGTTCCTCTTCTTAAAAGATAAAATTCTTGGCAACAAGTAAGGCACCGATATATCCCAATCCTTCATTTTGCACAACTCAGCTGTTCCAGGAGACGGTGCAACACGGCAGACTATCCTACTCGACAATAAACCCTCCTCATCAATCCACAGAAGGATGATCGAGTTCTTTTTTTTTCTTTTTTTTTCACTTTCCCCCCTTTCCAGCAGTAAGTTGTTCGTGTTTCACGGTAGAACGACCTCACCTCCCCCCCTCCCTTCATCACAACCTATCAACTGTCTGTGGCACGCTATCTGTGCTGAGTGTCCCTCTTTACACGCTGGGTGTTCACTGCAGACACCTCATCCGACGTTCCAGTCAAGCGCAGAGAGGTGATTTCAAAAGTTATTGGGAATCAAAAGTAAGGAAATGGTAACAGATGATCAATAACTGTCGATACAGTCGGTTGCACAAGTGGTGCTGATGAAAAAAAAAATTTTTTTTTTTGAAAGATGCGGAAAGGATGAAAAAGTTTCCACGCTAAATCGGATGGATACTTTTTACATAAGGCGCATATATCTCCATCAAGCTGTGTTACAACGCTTTTTGGAATCTGATCAAATGTATCATTTCTTTCGCAGAGATGACGGTAAAAAACGTAAATGATTCTTGGCAATTATCAGACTGCGAAGTGATTACAAATGTAAGAAGCGCAACTGTTTCAGCTGTTCACGCTAATAAGTCATGCAAAAATATGACCGCTTCTTGTGTCATTGTTAAAGTGAGTTCAGCGCTGTTAAGTTTTTAAAGTTTATCCACTGTTTACTTATCACAGATAATTTATTTTCCGCCATTTTAACAACATTCGAATAGTCGCTCTGTTACTATTCTAAATAGTCAATCTATTTTTTTTTTCTTTTTATTCAAATAATAATTATCATTTTCTTTGTCGGGGAGATATTTTGAAACGTAGCTAAGTTTTCAGAAAAATTTAAAAAAGTTTGAACTGAATTCTCAATTTAAAAGGAATACTTTATGTAGCATATTACTTTAAAATATTTAAAATGGAGTAAATTGTAATGTTCGTAAGTTAGTGTGATCATATACAGTCTGAACTTAAAACAAAAAAAAATATATTAATGCGCTGAAAATTGATTCAAAATTACACTGCTTAGTGTTTCAACTTGCACATCTGACTTTACTATCTGGAGTAAAAGCACGCAAAATTTCTGAATCTTTTTTTAATGACAGTATGATATCGAAAAGCCATTTTAATAGATTTAATTTAAATTATAAAAAAAACTGCATAATTTCAAAAACGTTTCAACAGAATTTTTTGATTTCCTGTTCTAATTTGCATTATTTCTAACTAAACTGAGAAATTGTTTGGAAAATTTCGTGACAATTTTAATCAAATTTATCTGAACGCAAACGATTTTTTAAAAGTTATATTAACAATATTGCTATTGATTAAGAAAATCAGTAATTTAAATCTCCCTGACAACTCATAGAAGCTCAATGTTTATACCATTAGTTAATGGTACAAACATTGAACTTTTGCGTAAAAAGAAAAAACTAGAAAAGGATGAAAAATGGAACTCTCCTTTCTGAAAAATTTATTTCATATTTCATATAACCGTTCTTTAAATTTCGCCTTTTTTCCATATTTATCAGTGATAGAAATTCGTAAATAAAAATGCTTTTCATTGATTCTTAAATTTTTAAATACTCAATAAAAACATTCTTTATTTTATTAATAGTTAATTCTTATATTTAAACTGAATTTCATCTTAATTTTGATTAAAAAAATCAAATTTGTAACAATTTATTTTCATATAGCACAAAATAAAGATTCATTTTTTAGTCGTTAATTAAATATTCTGGTAAGATTAAGTACTGGTCGACCCGAATGTATTGATTAATATTCTAAAAAAACCGATAAGGAAAGCACAAAAGCCTTCCTAATTTAACTTTCTTAATAACAAAACAAATAAACCAATACACGAAAAGTTTCTATTCATTTGATTTGAACTAGAACAATTAAATAGGAAATAGTGTCAAGATTTTATTTGCTTTTAAACATGAAGGAAATTTTAGACACAAGATTAAAAACTGAAGTGATATTTGTTTCGTTAATATTTATTAGCAGTAAATAAAGTGTAGCAACTGCAAATCGTGACCCTCTTGAAGAATAAGCAATTTAAAAGACAAAACAGAATATTCTAGAGAAAGGAATAATCACATAATTAGTTGTAGTTTAAATTGTTCAAGAGAATTCCTACTGAAGGATTCTTATAAAATAAATTAGTTGCCCTGCTTCACTTTCTGAATTAATTTAAGAGCCTTAAGGTATATTTCCTGCCTTCCTAATGAAATTATTAAATTCCACTGCATGGAAAATAAATCCTTGCTTTCCATTTTTCGATTCACTTCGAGATTTCAAGAGAATGTGGATTAATTTATTGAAGAATAAAAATTTGGAATGAAAAATTCTTTTTTGTATAAAATGAAGCAAATTAATTATATTTCAAGTATTCGGAAAAAGATCAAAACAAAAGCATTAACATTTTTTTTGTTTCAAATATATAAGAAAGTATAATTAAATAGTTAACCAATGACATAAGCGAGAAATCCTCCTTGAAAAGACTTCAAGAGGGTATATTTCTGGAAAAATAGATATTAATATATGTTACCTTTTTGAACCAGAAGTTTATTGTATCAATAAACGTTCTTCTCACTATGGAATAGAAAGCAGAATTATCTTAAATGAAGAGTTACCGTAAAAGAATAGTGTAACAAATCATTTGTAACGTATAAGTGGTATTCGAAAGAAAAGATTAACGACACTATGGATGTAAATGAAGGCTTTATTCAAAGCAATATACCATAGGTCTGAGAACAACGAACCCTTCATTAACGAGCCGAATGTTTTCTTGTTCCCAGAATTCCTGCTGCCTACAGACCCAATGTTTTGTAGCGTTCGTGAGCTCACTGTCCGAGTTGAAGCCTTTCCCTTTCAGACGTTTTTTCAGGGAATCAAACGATTGAAAATCGCAGAGCAACATGTCCGGGTTGTAAGGCAGATTGTCAAGCTGCTTCCCCTTGAGCATGACCAGTTCCGTGTGTGTGACCCTGGGGATTTGTGGACGAGCATTACTATGCATCAGAGCCATATCCTCCATGAGTAGCCCCAATCTTTTGTTCTTAATGGACCTGCATAGTTTTTTGAGTATCTCACAGTACACATCTGATTTAATGGTTTTTCTGTACTCAAGGAATTCAAGTAAAGGACCTTAGATGGTGAACTCAACACGACGCTGTGAAGGAATGGATCTCGTCACTGTTGCAGGAATTTTGGGAACAAGGGATATCCGTCTACTCGTCAATTAATGTGATAGTTGTGCTCAGGTCTATAGTGTATGCTTTAAATAAAGTTTTCCTTTATAGATACAGTATTATTTCGTACTTTTTTCGTTTAAACACCAGTTGTTGAATAAGAGTATGGTTGATCCTTTATTTACCTAAGTTTAATCGTTCTAACAAACATCCTTGTTTTTAAAAATACATTAAACTGATGTTCTAATTGATTTATCGTTTTTGAGGCATCTATTTTCCGCTTTTAGGTTTATTAGAAAGTAATTTAGAAGGTTACCACATTTGGCGATTTATTACCAACGAAAGTTACAAGTTGACTTCCAAATTACTCATTCTCTGAATTCTTACGAATTATTATAATTAATTTGTCATGAATCAGTTTGACAATTACGAGACTCTCGGTTTGAACAATTAAGAGTCTATCACTTTACGCAAGCATCAATATTTAGAAAAACGAGGGTTCCCTCCCCTCCCCCCATCTCAAAATTGAGTTTCAAAACTTTGGTAGTCAGCTAGTAAAATTGGAAATGAAAGTTTAAAAAAATCATCTTTTCACACACACACACACACACACACACACACACACACACACACACACACACACACACACACACACACACATACACACACATATATATAATATACACACAGAGAGAAATTTCGCAATCTTTGAAATGTTTCAAACCGATTTAAAATGGTTAATGATTTAAATTAATTAAGACAAGTAATGGATTAAGAAATAATAACGTTTTCACATGATACTTCAAATTTACAATCGTAGATTCCATTATTTTAAATTTGATTTTTTTCCATTAATTACATATATTTCCTCTTCGATTTTAAGATTTATTTATTAAAAATAAAAATTCATCTTTTAAGGGTTTAAATATTTATTTTATTGTTAGAAAAAACTTAAATTGAAATTTGATTCATATAGGTTAATAACGTGCATACGCAACATGAAATCTGTCTATTTTCAATTTCTGAGTATTGGATTGTGATGTACTTTTAGAGCACCTTCTGATTTATCAACAGTTAAAGCAACATGCGATACAGGAAGTGGCATTCAATTTGTACCGGGATTACTTGCGGTCTCAAAAAGTCGTATTTTATAATTAAAATCGTAAGCCTTTCAGTATTTTGCTAATTAAAGAGCGACCGAGACAACGAAGGAAGGCCCTCGACTTCTGAAAGGGCCTATCAATACTTAATTCCTTTGCATTTCCTGTTTCTCTTAACAATAGAACAGCTCCATTCAATGAAGGTCGGATGTTCCACGATTGCTTTGATAATGCTCTCCCGGGAAAAAGGAGTGGGATGCTGCTCAGCATAGCTGAAAATTGAGATTTTTATGTTGCTATAGAAACGGTCTCTCAGCACAGCAGCCTCTACAGTGTGTTAGCTGAAGTTTTATTTTGGGCTCTAATTTCGAACTTGGGAACACTTTAATTAAATAAGCTGGGGAAAGGATTCCGCGTATCTTAATTTTTTTCTTCTTCCGGCGTCTCAATATTCAATCATTGGAAGCAGATCGACGTTATACATTCAAATTATCTTCCGAGGTACGATTAAACTGTGCAATTTGCTCTTAAAATCAAAGCTGATTCATCGCTTACTCAGACGACAATGTTAAGTTGAACTTGACTATCATTAGTTGACACTTGTTCTAGTGTAGTTTTAGCGATTAGCCAATGTTAGCTAATGGATGTTTGGATTAGGAATATTCAGATGTTGAGCATTTAGAATATAAAGAATTACATAGAGTTGTTTCATGTTATAAGAACCGATAGAAAGTGTATCGAATAGGTGTTATGTCGAATCCAATTCCTTGTTACGGCAGTAAAAACATATGAAATATTATTTGCAATTTTACCCTTTCATATTTGATTCCGGTGTTAAAAAATGCCTAAGAAATTGTATAAATATACTTTATAAAATGTACTTGCTATAAGTATTAATTTATTTTCATAATTCCTTTATTAAAAATTATTACAACGTTATTTCATTATAGGACCGTATTATTATATTTTGTAAGCTAACTTATTTAGGATTAATTTCAATTATTTAAACGATTTAAAAAGGGTCCACTAAAGAAATAAAACAAAATTAAATAAAGAAATAAAATAACATTTGCTGATTTTTTAAACATAACAATTGTTTTTTAATGTTTCTTTTCAAGCAAGACTAATAACTCAATCATTAAATACACTGATGTCAAGTTCATAATTCTTCATATTTCAGTAAGAAGATTTAAATCATTATCTTAGATTAATTTGCTTAATGATGCTATATTTTTTTAAAAAAAGGAAAATTCTCTTATCGTAAAATAAATAATTACTCATTAGCGCATTTAGAATAACAAAGATTTGACATTCATTCTTTATAAGTATTTGTAATTAGTAAGTTTTGACATATTTTCTCTTTTTATAATTCTTAACTTAATAACTTATTTTCGATTTTTATTCATTCAATTAATTTAATCGATCGCATGTAATTTTCCAAGTGACAGTCCTATGCTATATATATATTAGCTTAATTTCCTCTAATGGCGAAAACTTTTTGAATTTTACCATTTAATAGAGTTTCTTTTGGTAAATTATCCATACTTATAGAATATAGCTCAATGCGTGTATTTTTGTGTGTGTGTTGGCTCTCTACAGGTCAAACCGTTGATCTTACAACTACAAAATTTGGCACATAGGGTCGGGAATGTGCATCTCGGAGCGATCGTTTTCGAATTTTTAATTAAAATTTGAATTAATTAAAAATTATTAAAAACTCTTGGCGTTTTTCCGCTATAACTTCCGAAAATATTATCACACAAACATGATTTTTACATCAAGTTAAAGATAAAAAATATTAGCTTTCTAACGGTGCCAGTATTTTAGAATATAACTTAAATTTCTATTTTTAACGAATTTTAAAAGAAATATTTTAACTATATTTTTCAGCAATATATTTCGGACAAAACAATAAATTTTACAACAAACAAAAAATGATAAACGAGCAATTGGAAAATATAGCTTTAATTAAAGTGTCCCACCACACTGACAGAAGTTTAAATTAAAAATAAATCAATTATTCAACTAATCAATTCGGGCCAAATGGTTAATTTTAAATCATTAGTAATAAGTATACATATTGTTTAACACTGTTAACTTGGTTTAAGTGAAGTAAATAATTACATTTTATGCAGCTTGAGTCATGCAATGAATTGATGAATAATGTGAATTAAATTTTTTCATACTTTGCTCTGTGAGACATATTTTACAAAATATTTTAATCAAAAGTTGTTACAGCAATCAATATTTTAAATCAATCATTAAAATTGCCTGATTTATATAAAAAAGGAATATTATTATTTAAAAGTGCCCTTTTTGATCTTTTCGTCCACCACCTTAAAAATATATCAATTTTAGGCCAATCAATGCCCGAAATTACCTCAAGGCTGATAATCATATGAATATGTGTTTGCGTATATGAATGAATGCTTGCGTGTGTAAATGTGTGTATGTGTGTGTTAGGGCACTACACACTTAACCATATGATCTAGAACTACCGCATTTGGTACGTGCATATTTACTTCGGAGGATGAAAAAATGTATCTAGACGGATTTTTTTTGAAAATTTATTAGTTAAAAATTAAGCTAACATTTGGGACTTTTCAGTGATAATTTCCGGAAATATTACAGTACAAAACTTATTTTTTAAATTCTTCTTAAAAATGACTTTTTAAAAATTGATAATAATGTTTTAACCTATAAATTAAGTTTCAATTTTTAATGAATTTTAAAAAAAATACTATAACTGTATTTTCTGGCAATTAATTTCCCACAAAATAAAAATAGAATTAAAAATGCAAGAGCACGTTAAGAGCGTACCAGTGCTTTGTCGTCACTTTGACAAAACGGAATGATTAAATTAACTCTTATTGCAAATTAAACCGAGGAAAGTGTGATGCTCAGCGTGTATTTAAATGGTAGCGTAATGTTATGGAATAAATATAAGATGTGATATTTTCGACATAATTTCACAGAAGCTGATTGCAAATCAGATAAATATATAATACAAGGAATAAGTAATCGTAAGACCTCTATAATAATACGAAGTGTTTGAATAATCGAAGTTTGAAGTTTAAATATATTTGATAAAGAGAGCAAGGTACGGAAGTATTTAATTGATAATTTTAGAACGCATTACTCATGGCGAACCAGCTGGTAGCCAAAGGCGGCAAGTATATAATAGTCAAGAAGGGTTTTATAGTGAATTGACTATTTATTTAAAAAAATGAAAATAGAATTAATTTTATAGTTTTTTAAAGTAATTATTTTCCATTATATTAATTTTTTAAGAATTACTTTTGCTTTTGTGACAAGAATAAGGGTTATTACAGTTTTAAAGAATTGCATGAGGCATATTTTTAAACTATTTCCTTCAGTAGGACAAAAAATTTTTGATTTTTAAATTAGCCAAAAGTACGGGAAATGGTACATGCTACTTTGAAAGGAAAACAAAATTCTTTATATAAAGTCCTTTTAAGAGTTTTATAGCACAAGTAAATTATGCCCAATATATTAATTGCAAACCAATATAAAAAGTAAAAAAATTATATTATGACAAATGAATATAAAAGCCAGAAAATTTGATTTAAAAACTTTTAAATGCGCTGTATTAAAAAAGTTTGAATGTTCTTTTTCATGGATTTAAATTTATGATCAATAATTTGGAAACAATTTATTGCCAATTTTTTAGAAGATTGAATTCTTATGTTGCTTTTAAAAAGGAGAAATAGTACAATTAAAAAATATTTTTACAATTCTTTCTTTAAGTAAAAAAGTAAAAGACTTCTGATTTTAAAAGGAAATACTGTCATTTTTCAAAATCATTTTCAATGAAAAATATTCTCAAAACATCTTTAATTTATTTCATTAATCTTGTTATTTATTTTTAATGAAAAAAGAAAAAGAAGGAAAGACATTAAAGTACATTTAGTACGATAGAAAATTCTTTATTCTTATTGCTTTGATTTTAAGATATTTTGTTGACGGTTTGCAACAATATATCTCATAAATTTTTTTAAAATTTTATTCTAAATTAGCATATTTTGAGACATAGATCAATTCACATGCGATAAAACAATGCTTATATGAATCAGAGTTGTTATTTGTGCGTGCAGAATTTCAAGGAGATTGGCGTTATAAATATTTTATTAGAAGTTGATTCTGAACTATGAGATACATATGTAAAACCAAAACTTTTTTCTAAAATATTAATAAAAGAAAATACGTGCTTTTGTAATTGGATTTAACAGCTATGGGTTGCAATTTAAGATACGCTTTGAAGATTAGTACAGTGTTTACACTCATAGATATTTTACTATTAAGATTTTAAATTATAATTTTAATTAATTGAAAATTATACCTTTTTAGGAATAATTTCCATATATACTTCCCAAACACAATTTTTACCCTTCTTCTTCTTGCCTACAACCGACCACCCCACCACCACTGAAAGTAGCAGTATCAACAGACAATTTTTACCCTGTCTTAAATTTAAGAAATCCCAATCTACCTTTGTCGTGCAATTTTTTGTCGAATGAAAAATATATAAAATTCCAAAGACCTTAAAAATGCGATTAAACATTTAAAAATGGAATGAAAATCATCATATATAGATCTAAGTTATTTTTGAACATGAGAATTTGATGTAGAGTTATTCGATTCTTTATCTCATCATGAATTTGGAAGCAGCTTGCTCTATGCGGATGAAAATAAGCCTCTCTCATCTTTGGAAATAAAATAAATAAATAGCATATTAAAGTATCACAACTCAAATTTGATATAACTTTGTATTACAGCTTTAATTTGTGTGATATTTCATCGATAATTGGTTTGTGGAAAATTTATGACTTAGGACCGAAAGTTTCCAGATTTTTCTATATATGTCGTGTATGCATGCTGTTGTACTTAAACTCCGACATCTAGTGTCAGTCTATAGTAAGTGCGGCTTGGAAGTCTGGAAGGGGGTGTTGTCGTTTCAAATGTTCTTTTGTTCAGAGCGCTTGTGTTATTGCAAGAAAGTACGTTAATTTAACTTAAAAAATAAATTAATGCACTTTCACCCCGATTTCGAGAATCAAACGGCTTATGACGAGTGCGACTTGAATGTTTTCAGAAGGGATGTGGTCGTTTCAAGTGTTCTTATCGATCTTACACAGTATCAAATTACAAGAATATTCCGCGAAGAGCTCTTATGTTACTTCAGAAGGAACGTTAATTTAACAAAACAAATAAATAAATGTTAGTTGTCAGATTAGTAAAACAGCTAACGCAAAGAAAATCCACACCTGTAGATCTAGTTTCAATACTTGGATATGAGTTGAATGATGTGTGCGAAATAAAAGCACTTTCCATGTCATCTGCTTTGTTATAAAAAGCAAGTACTGTTCAAGAAAATATGAGTTTAATAAATCTTTTCTAACTACCTTTGCATGACACAACTGAATTATCGTTAGAGTGAGTACACGACACCAAACAATCCGTTAAAACAAAGCCAGTTTTAGTGCTCGAAAGATAAAAGCTGTCCCACTTCCACATTTTGCATAAAACTACTTGAAAAATGAATAACTAATGACGGAACAATAGTTAAACGAACTTTTTCTCTTACGAGCCCAAACAAATCCCCCCCCCCCTCACCAACACACAAGGAAAACTAAAAATAGAATTATCTCACTTTTTCATTGATATTTTCTGCTTTCACACTCCCTCGCTGGACTGTCTGCTTCAATTATAATTTAATACAGTCACGTGCAGAGTATGTATTATGCATACCCACACGTCCATCCTTGCCCCCGTTCCCGAGAATTGCAGCGAAAGCACGAAAAGTGAACATCCATCTGCGAAAGTTCCGGGATTAGCATATTGGTCGTTGCCTCCTAGTTTTGTAGAAATTCTCTGACAGACAGAAGGATTTACGAGATCTGGGAATTTAATATTTATTCCACTGAAATTTTATAGCTTAGCTCTAGTTTTGAGCTGGAGATGGATAAAATAGACTCAGTGGGTTTATTTTCCTGAAATGGATGTCTAAATGTCATTATTAAAATTGAATTGTTCGTAAGTGATTTTAAATATTTTAAAGGAGAAATATGTGCTTAGAAAGGGGATATAAAAGTTAGCAATCGGTAAAGAAAATAAATTTTTGAAATATAAATCTGTATTAATATGCAAATTGAAAAGACATTTGAGAAATATCGATACCAAGACAGAATTTTAAATATGAGGAATATTGTAAGCAAATTATGTTCATATAATCATATCATAAATGCAGTTTGGCATTTCATCTATATCTTTTTAAAAAAACTTCAATTGAAAATTTATTTTCTAAATTTTAGTGTGCATAATACTTTTAAAGACAATTTTTAATAGTGTATTTTCTTATTCATTAACCTGAATCTAAGAGAACTTTATGTAAAAAATTCACCTTAAGTTGTCACTTTTCACATTTGATCTGAATTTGATCAATATTCTAATTTCATGTGATTCCTTCAGTTTTAAAAAGAAAATATTTGAATACATTATTGTCAATAAGAACAAGCAATACGAACAAAATTTGAAGTGATTATTTTGTCAGAAAGTGAGTGAAACCTCATTTGCAAAATTCCTTATTACATACACGAAATTTATATACTAAAAATGTGCAGTTGAATAAAATAGTTTAATTTATTTTTTCGAAAACAAGAAGGATTAAAGATAAAAATATTTCGTAGCGATTATTTTTAATTTTAATTAAATAATAAAATGTGAAAGCATAAAAATCCCATCAAACCATATTGAAAATAACTATAAATGTCTAAGGGGTTTCATTACATATTTAAAAAATTTCATTATGAATTAAATATAATTATTTAACTAATTTTAATTAATTAATATAATATTTATTCAATATTTATAATAGATATTTATTTAATATATATTAAATTTAATATTTATTTATTTATTAAATATCCTGAAAATATCCTGTAAATAAAAAATATTTTGTAACTTCAATGCTTTAGAAAAATAAAATAAAATAAATGAATAAATGAAAAATTCTTAAAAAATTTAAGAAAATTTGTTTAAACTAGAACAAAGCAAATTTCATTACAGTTTTCAATAAATAAAATTGAAGAAAAGGCAAATCCTTTTAAAATTAAAATCTATAAAATAAATATTCAGCATTCAAATCAATATTTTAAATTTTGCGATATTAAAAATTATATTTTAAACACAGAATAACAACTCGCAGCTGAAATTTAGCAAGACTGTTTGTATACGGTTTCCAATGTTGATAGTTGTTTCTCCAAGGAAATGTCACATCTTCGTCGAAAATGTAAGCAGACGATAATGATGTGAGACATGTCAACATACAGTCTTATTTGTAGTCTAGGCTCATTATCATTTAGTCCATTAACTGACTCATTATATGTTTAAATTATCTTCAGATGATACAACTGGTTAAATACCGAGAGCGCAGGATGGCATTTTGTTATTCTTTAAGAGCGCGTGACTTAGGTTCTCTAAAAGAATTTAATTTTTAATTGATTTAAGCTCGAGGATTAAAAAAAATCCAGATAAAGTAATTTTTAAGATTTAAATGCGAAAAACTTAATTCCTAAAGAGAATAATTTAAAACAAAATCAAAGCATACTGAACTTTACAAATAAAAACAGACTTTCAAATTATTTACCATTGTAATTACAATATACAACTGTATACTCTTTTTTGCATTAATATAACAATAGTTAAACTTTATAGAATAAATTTTGAAATATACTTAAGCCAAAGATTAGAAAGAATTTCAATGCGTTCGAAACTGTTCTTTTCATTTTAGGAAACTATATTTAGATTAATTTTAGGATAATTTTTGTAAAAAGTAATAATAAAAAAAGACGATTAAATTTTATATTTTTAAATAGTAATAATTTTTAATCCATATTTATTGGAAGATCAAACTTCGCTCGCCGGTTTTTTATGAAACCGTGTTTTTCCAGATAAAATATTTTGATACGAATCGTGTATTGATTATATATAAATATTTTTCAATCTTGCCTATTTATGATCGAGTCCTTTAAATAAAAATCATGGACGCACTTAGTGTAACTTGTTATTCGACACGATCTGCTATATTACAGAATTCATTTTGTAGTTCTTCTATCGTTACTCATATTTTTGGACGGTTTTACCATGGCAAAATCGGGTGTGAAATGACACTATGTTTGTTCAATCGTTCTATGACTCTATTAACATGAGAACAGTTAGAAAAAAAAAGTTCTACTATTATATAAAAAAAAAACTTTCTTTTTTCGTATAAAATCTCATTTTTTCAGGAAATGAGCCTATATAGATAAACTTAAAAAACTAAAATATTCAATAAAAAACATAAGTAAAAAAATAAAGCAAAAAATGTGACTCGACCAGAGGACACGCAACACATAGATCATTATTGTTGTTCTGATTATTATATTGCACTGCACACATTTCGAAGTTAAATATATTTATTCAAACAATTTTTATAAAATTTCTTTTGTGTAAGATCGAATTTTTTCGGGAGAGACATATATATAGAGATAAAGTTAAAAAGAAAAATCTTATCTAAATATAAAATTTGATCTAAACCGTTAGATCTGTTTCCGAGACTCATCCCTCTCTATCTCTTTCACACACACACACACACACACACACACACACACACACACACACACACACACACACACACACACACACACACACACACACACACACACACACACACACACACAGGAATCACTCACTTAAAGTTATAGATAAATTTTATCAGTATGAATTTAATCAAATATTAAGTGAAATTTCCCATTTACTTGGTCTTTTAAGCAAAATATCATGGAAAAAATATCTATATTAAAAAATTAAAATAATATAAAATTAATCCTATATTAAAAATTAAATTCTTAATTTCAAGAAACAAAAAGTTGTTTAAATTTAACTTTTATCAATAACGAAACAATTCTGAAATAGAATGAATAAGAAACGAAATAAGCCGCTTGGTTTCAGAAATAACTTGACACTTTTTTTTATTCTAAAATAAGTTTAGTGATACTATTTTCAATTCTATGATATTATTATCATCATCTGCACTAATGATGCTTTAGATTCACTTTAAATTCACTACTTTTAAGCATCATTACTTGGCTTTTTTCTCACCAAATGATGGAACTGTACCATTTCTTTTTCGTTCTATTTGTGAAATGGCCAAAAGCTGAATAAAAAAACATCTCTCTGCATTAAACCTAAATCTACAAAACACTTTCAACTTCTCATTATTAAATAAAACATTTGCAGTTAATCTACTAAAAAAATATCATCTTTTTCAGCAAATATGATTTGAAATATCCTTTGGAGCGGCGCAATACCTAAAAACCTACATACAAGTCGTTGGCATGCGCAATTTGCCACGGTTCAGTTATTCAGTTGAGTTTTTTTTCCAACGTAAAGTTCTACTCACACTACTACTAATAATAATATTTTTTACTGGTCATTTCCAAAAAAAGAGAAACTTGTGAGAAGGGGGGTCGTCACTTTCTCCAATTAACCCTTGAACTCGCTCGTTTCGCTACAGGATGGGTTTTCCTATTTGACAATTGGGCAAGGGTCAATTTCGTGTGTATGTGTGTGGGTTTAAAAATTACTCTACCCAAAATACAACTTCCTTTTCTTTAGCAAAACAAGACAAATTGTCTGTTTGCTTTGGTTTATATTCATAGCATATTTCCATTAGAGATTTAATCCTCCAAGTTTAGATTTCTTTATCGGTATGGTGGATTGCAGTTTAGTGAAGGTTATGACCAGAGGTAAATTCAAGAATTTTACAGACTAGATACTCGTTTGAACAATACTTGATTCCTTTTTTAACAATTTGACAATTTAGTTTCAAATTTCAACACGCTTTTGACTTAATACCAATTTATTCACAATCTTTTATCTTATCTTAGCAGTATTCTCTCTTGTATTCAATATTATCAAAGCAAACGTTCAGCGTTCATAAATATTGTAAAATCTAAGTAAACATAATGAAACGAATGAGAAGTAAACTAATTATATTCAGAAAAGTATTAAAAGTTTTAATACTCCTTAATTCATTAAATTTGAATTATTTATGAATTGAATAAATTTTTTTAATTGACTTGTTTGCATTCTCTTCCCCAGTCCTGCAATCCTAGGCACCTACCTGGCTCTGCCTAGTCGGAAAGAGTCAACTAACTGCGATACAATACGATTTCACACAGCCTCAAGCTTTTGTTTCAATAATAAAAGGATTATTGCTTATTACTGATTTATTATACAAAATGTAGATCAGGAATTTGAAATTAAATTTTGGTCATGAATATCAATTATTTAAAATTTTTTCGTAATACAGGGTGGCCCAGAAGTCACTTTACATTTTGAAAATTAAATAACTTTTTTTCTATTAATATATTTCTTTTTCTCTTTTCAGAATTAAAAAAT
>JAPMOQ010047630.1:1446645-1473920 GCA_026543055.1 Argiope trifasciata | reverse complement strand
CACACACACACACACACACACACACACACACACACACACACACACAATATTGTCTAAATTTTCAATCTTTAATAAGAGAGTTTTCACCACTTAATACCACTGAAGTTCAAATACATTTTGTGGAAGGCACCTGATGTTAATATAGTTTTTTATTCAAACATTAATTAATAATTAACATTAATTAATAATTAAAATTTTCCAGCAATTTCTATTTGTTCTCCAAGCTCTGAGGTTACCCGATTGTAAGCAGTATAAAATATATTTAAAGAACATAAGAAAATAAGTAGAAATTGATAAAAAATTTTTATACATTACTTGTTTCCCAGATTTTTAAGGAATTTAATTAAAAAAACATTTATTTATAAAAAAATTAAAAAAACCAACGAGAAAAAAAATTAAACGAAGACTATAAGTAATTAGAATTTTTAGAGCATTTAGAATATGTATTAACTCTTTCGTGGGCTTACATGATACATAATATTATAAACTCCTCTTATCGGAAAATTTAAAATACACTATAGGGCGAAAAAAGGACTCGCTGCATGTGTGCACAATGCCATGTACCCTTGTGCATTGAAACACGCTTCTCATCTTTTCATGGCAGATAATCAAATCTGAATTTAATTTTTTGGGACTGTAAATGGTTCCTTGGGAAGACCACTTTCCACCCCTGAAAGTTAAAGAATAACATAAAATTCGGTAAAATATAATACATTTCCTTAAATGCTATTGTTAATAAAAGATAAAAAAGGGGCAGAAATCCAAAAAGGGTCCATGAAGGGGTTAAACATCACATATTTAAGTTGCAAATTAACTAGTTAGGGGAGTCCTCCTATCTTGTATCATGGTCATACGATGGAGGCGACACTTCAGGTGAGTTTTAATTTCTACGCTCTATCTACATGAAAATTCTTGAGCAAAGCTGCGGATTTACATCCATTAAGTACTGGAAGAACGTGGCTAAATTGTCTGCAACTTATAATATCAATTAAAAAATAATTAAATTTAGACATTTTAATGGGCTACATTACATGTGATAATATTGAAATGGGTATTTAAGACAGGCATATTTTATAAATTTGTTGTTGCATTTTGAAGCAAATACTAAGCTTTATTCACCAGAAAAGATTGATACCGTAATAAACAATAAAATCACATTAGAAAATTTAATGTTATTTAAAAGAACTTCATATTAGTTTTCAGTTCCTATTTATTTAACATATTCGGGTACTTAAAATTTATTATATGTTATTTACAGCTCTTTTTAAACGAAGTTCCCCAGTAAAGAATTTCTTCTTAAAACTGTCGCAGCATGAGTGCACAGTCATGAATTTACAGTTTTTCTGATCTAAGAAAAACTTTCACTCGTTGACGTCAATTTCTTTACAGGCTATTTAACAAAATTGATATAAAGAATTATGGTTGATTGAGTAGCTCAGGATGAGAGTCGTAGCATGAGCCATTTGGAGATAATAGAATGAATTACGGCTGTAATAAATTTTAAAAGCTCAAGACTTGAAAAACCACTGACAAATATAAGAATACCTACATTTTTTTGAAATCTGCTACTTTTATTTTGTTAATAAAATTATGTGTGGTATAGATATATGTATATATATTCCTTTCAAAGGTTTTTAATTTTTTTTTAAATATTTTGAAAATGTACAAAAATATTAAATATTTTTCATTCAAATGTTTTAAGTATAAAATGTACGCATTCAGTGAAGAATATATACTAAGAATAAGGAATTACATGTGGCTATAAAAAGAAAAAAAAAAAACATGAAAAAATATTTTTAGATTTTAGAAAAAATCTATTTATTGCTGAAACATGAAACTATTCATTATATAATCATGACTTGGCTTCTTTTTTATGTCTGTAATATTTAATTATCTTTAATATACGAATAATATAATAACGAAGGAAATTGTTTTTAGAGAGAAATAATAAATAATTATGATAATTAACACGAGCTACACTTTAAGTGCCTCCAATGATTTTTTTTATCCATTGCTCATTTTCTCAAAAATGTATTAATATTTGTATTTATTTTTAGAATGGAAGCGTAATGTAGGAAATATATATATATATACACTGAAGTGACAAAAGTCATGAGATGACTGTTGATATCGTGTCGGTCCTCCTTTTGCCCGGCGAAGTGCAACAACTCGACGTGTCATGAAGTCCACAAGTCGTTGGAAGTCCTCTGCAGGAATATTGAGCCATGCTGTCTGTATAGACGTCTATAATTGTGAAAGTGTGGATGGTGCAGGAGTTTGGGCACGATGGACCTTTCGATGATGTCCCATAAATGCTCAATGGGATTCATATCGGGCGATCTAGGTGGCCAGATCATGCGCTGGAATTGTCCGGAATGTTCTTCAAACCAATCGCGAACAGTTCTGGCTCGGTGACATGGCGCATTGTCATCCATAAAAATCCCATCGTTGTGTGGGTACGTGAAGTCCATGAATGGCTGCAAGTGATCTGCAAGCAGCTGAACATAACCATTTCCAGTCAATGATCGGTTCAGTTGCACCAGAGGACAGAGTCCATGCCATGTAAAAACAGCCCACACCATTATGCGGCCACCACGAGCTTGAACAGAGCCTTGCTGAAAGTTTGGGTCCATGGCTTCGCGGGGTCTGCGTCACACTCGAACTCTACCATCAGCTCGTAACAACTGAAATCGTGATTCATCTGACCACGCCACGGTTTTCCACTGGTCTAGGGACCAGTCGATATGCTCACGAGCCCAGGAGAGTCGCTGCAGGCGATGTCGTGCTGTCAGTAAAGGCACTCGAGTCGGTCTTCTACTGTCATAGCCCAAGGAAGACAAATTTCGCCGCACAGTCCTATCGGACACGACCCCCGTACGTCCCACATTGATTCCTGCAGTTATTTGACGAGGTGTTGCGTGTCTATTAACATTGATCATTCTACACAGACGTCGGCGGTCTCGGTCGTTAAGTGCAGGTCGTCGCCCACTGCGCTGTCCATGATGGGATGTGATGCCTGAAATTTCATACTCTCGGCACACTCGTGATACTGTGGAATGTTGAATTCACTCGAATTCAACATTCCGAGAATTCAATTGAATTCTCGGAATGTTGAATTCACTAACGATATCCGCAATGGAATGACCCATGCGTCTAGCTCCAACTAACATTCCACGTTGAAAGTCTGTTAATTCTCGTCGTGCCGCTATAAATCACGAAAAACCTGTTCACATGAGCAACTTGAACACAAATGAAAGCTCTGGAAAACGAAATGCGCATTTATACTTTTTTGCTGCGATACTACTGCCATCTGTATAGTTGCATATTGCTATCCCATGACTTTTGTCACTTCAGTGTAAATATCAGTCTATATATCTATATATATATATATATATATATATATATATATATATAATGTTTAAATTTAAATTAATTTCCAAAGTTTTATCATAATTTAGCCCTTAACTCTAAAAATATTCTCTTATCTTCTGATCCATTTCCACGTTATCTACTAAATTAATTCAAGAAAAAGTGTCAAAGTGTTTAGTCAAAAAATCCCATGGTGAGAGTGATTGATAAAAATTGCTGACCTAAACCTATGACCTTTTCTAAAAAGATCCCTGTGTTTCCCCTGCATTGAGATTCATACGCGCAGAAATCCCAATGAGAAACTTAATAGTCTATAAGCATTGCAAACAAGATTTTCCTAATCAAAATAAGTTAGAAAAGACCCGGGATAAAATGTTCAAGAACTTTCTATCCTTCCTCTGTCTGTGGTTTTGTGTATGCTTGTCGCTTTCCTCTTGTACATAAACATGCCTGCTTCTTTGTGATGGAATAAAACGACGTAACAGCATCAAAAGTATCTTCAATGTCTTCAAACTTCAAACTACTTCCAACATTTTAAATCTTTATATGTATAAGTGAATGACACCTGATGTGAATGCATTCTTTTCAAATATTAATTTATTAATTAAATTTAATTAGTTTTTAATATTTTAAATAGAGTTTTAGTAACGCCTTAGTAGTAGAGTTTTAGTTTTTAATGCCAGGATTTCAGAATTTTTCACGTCAAAGTGAAGAATGCGAGTTCAGTTCTTGTTAAAATCAATATTTTGTTGATATTTAATAATTATTTAATAAAGAATAACTAGAATACAATTTTTATTTGTTGAACTAAGTAGGAATTGAAATAAAAGGTTTTTTTTTATATAACTTGTTTAACTTAGAAAACGAAAGGAAACGGTGCCTTTACTTCGGCAGCTTTAATACATCTTGCATTGTTGGAAGATCACTACGTTCAAAGCTCAATGCAAGATAGTATACATTTGGATGACATGCGCAGTTACGTTTATTCGAATTGCTTATTCATTTGTAACGCATTACAGACTTTTGAGTTCACTTCATTTTGATTTTGGATTTATCTCGTACTTAAAATAAGTTTAATTCGTAATTACGTAAGAATCAGTAATTAAGAAATTACGTATCTTATTTATTCTTATCCTTGGGAAAAAACATTGATATAAATCCGATCAAGTAATACTACTAATCTGATTATTGTAGATTTAAGCGTAATGTGTACGCATTTTTTTATTATTCATGGGAGAGTAGTTTCAGAAATCATTTGCTATTTAAAACATTGGAAAAATTATAGAAGAACAATATCTTTTATCCATCTTTCATTAATTCGTAAAAATACTTTGAAAGCAACTTTAAAATACTGTTAAGAGAAGAAAAATAAATATTTATCATTAAACATATTAAATAATCTTCGGACACATTGGGGAAGCTATCAACTCATCACCGAAGAAATAAGGCCGTCTTCGAATACAGATTTAAAAAAATGACACAATTTTCGAAAGTTCGCAGTTTAATAAACATAAGTTTCTAATTTTATTCTTTAAGGACAAGATAAAGAGCATGAGGCATTTTCTAAAAATAAGCTTAATTTCCGTTTCCCTCGAGCTGGCTAACGTATATAGTGTTAGGATGTTAACATTCAACTTTTTGACAGCTTTTGAGCCGGACGATTAATACTCAAAAGATTGTTTGTTGCACAGTAGATTTGAATGCTCACGCTGTTCGATAATTTATAGCTTAGCGCCATCTGGAGAACGCGATTAGAACTTGGGTTAAAGTAGAACGTCAGCGATTGAGTTAGCACTTGCAAGTTATTAAGTCTAGAGAATATTGTAAGAGAATCAGTGGTATGCTCATGCATTTGAATTTAGAGACCTCCAGTTTTAATCTGAAGTAAAGATTGTCGGAAGGTTTTCCTAAACAGAAACTTGGAAGTTGATTTTTTAATGTTTATTGGATTTGGCATTAAGTGTTTTTTACTTTTTATATTGTGTTGTTATTTTACATTTTATGTAATCTACAAAATCAACACTTTATGTATTACGACTTAACTTTTATCTTAAATGTTTACACCAGCAATCCAAGAATTATTTTCTTTAAATGTTAGAATGTACTTCTATAAATGCTTATCTTATTTTGAAAATTGACTTTAAATTTCCCCAATTATCTAATTTTCTCATTTAATAGTCCTTATTTTTTAGTTGCTGCAATAAAAATTAAATATTTATTATGATGAAAATAAAGATACAGTAAAGCGATTTCTGTAAAAATATTCCTTTATGGATTATATTATTAATGAATATTTTTGAAGCTTTCAAAAATTCTAATTTTTAATACACTTGAAAATCAGCATATACTTGATTTGCAGGAAAGGTTTAGATACCAATTAAAGTTTGAAACAGCGTCATTTGTAAGAAGAATTTAACATTAAAATTATGTTTTACTTTTTATTTGTGGATAAATATATCTAAGACTAGCATCATTCTTTTTCTATTTATTGTATCGAAAAAAAGTACGGATTTAATCAGAGTTCAGTTAAATTAAAAAAAAAATTGATAAAAATTTTATT
The DNA here is from genome assembly GCA_026543055.1 of Argiope trifasciata. NCBI lineage: Eukaryota > Metazoa > Arthropoda > Arachnida > Araneae > Araneidae > Argiope > Argiope trifasciata. The sequence continues at coordinate 1,467,991 of JAPMOQ010047630.1, read as the reverse complement.
GGGTTATATAACCATTCAATTATTAATAACTAAACCTTTTTATGGAATGTTATTGATTTTTTTGTCTTTTAGCAGATAAATAAGCTGACTTCAAATCTATGCTCGATATAGAATTTTTTCCTTCTCTTATGATACTCATCAGGTGTTTTTCACTATTTCAGTTTTGAATTCTTACGCAGTTGTAGGATGAAATGTATATAACAGTGCGTCATAGTATGAAATCACGTATAGTTAGGTACCATGCTCCTTTCTTTTTGCCATTTGTGGAGTCTTATAGATTATTCAAATCGTAGTAATTAAATATTCCTATAGGTATTTTAACAGCTAAATAAAAAAAAATATTGAAATCAAAAAGAATTAAAAATAATTTTGAAAATGAATTGATTTATTTTTTGATGATATTTATGATCCCGTTATTTTTATTTCCAATCTTTTTATTTAACTTCGATTGCTCCATTTTGTAAGGTAGAACATTTGGAATCGATTCGTTTTCTTCTTTTAATAGAATTTTGGAAATTTGTATTGTTAATTGCTTCCAATTGTAGTAATATATTTCAGTATTTTTAAAGTTCCTAATTATAAATAAATAAATTTGGTTAAAAATTGATTGCATCATTCAAAAATTATTTTTAAAAGTATTAATTTTAAACTTTTTAGTATTTACGACCATGGAATATTAAATACGAAAAAGCAGAAAATAATGAAGATAAAAATGAAACTTTTAACCAGATTTTCTTAGTACAATAAAAAGTAGGAAATAATAATTATTTTATAAAAAATTAAATGACATTATTAAGAAATTAAAGCAAGATAAAAGGAAAACAAAGAAATTCATAAATATTTAGGGATATTTAAAGAATATTATAAAAGTTCCAATATTTACGTCATGGTGTTCTTATTGTTTTGTTTCGACATATATTTTTGATTAAAAAATTATTAATGTGATAATATTATAAAATGATAAAAAAATATTATCAGAATAGAAATGTAATTCACGCGAATAACTTCTATTCTTAACGAGTTTTAAATATATAGATTATTATATACAAATTAGAATATTTATTTTTGATATGCAGAATATTATAAAATATAACGTTCTTCACATCAGAAGACAATATTGAAACTTTATATTATAGTTTCGAATACAGATGTAAACTTCGAGGAAATCAATTGTATTAATAGCTTCGTTTTGTAGTGTTTGTATGACTACAGCTTATTCAGAGATAAATTTTATCTGTATTTTAAAAGTTTTTCTTTCTATGCATATCATAAAAATTAAAAACTAGAAAATAATAAATATAAAAAGAACTCACTTTTTTAACAATATATTAAAAAGGATAAAAAGTTACTGACAAAAACTAGAGGTAAAAAATTATAAAATCATAGAATACAGAAAATAAGAAAAAGTTATTAAACAATAATGAATATCATTAGGAAAAAACGAATATCATATGAAAAAAATTAAACCTTCATCATAGAGAAATATGAGCTGATATATAATGAAAAATATATAAAGAGACTATAATATATATACATATAATTGCATAAACTATTTAACTATAGTACCATATAAAGATACTTTAAATTTGCTTATTTCTGTCTCGGTATTTATGAGAATCTTTATTTGTGATTCCCAATCCCTTTTTTGGCCTGCTTATTTTTTTAAATTAAAAATGAATTTGTTCTTCACAATAGTTTAGTATTTTAAAGAAGTTTTTAATATATTTATTTGAATTGTAAATTTTATGTAATCAGAAACAATTATATTTAAAAAAAATAAAATCATAATATTTGGAAATTATTTATACTAATTAGCAAATATGAAGAAAAATTGAATAACTTTATTTTATTTTTTACTTATAACATTTTTAGTTCAAAAATTGTTATTTCTCTTAATATTACATGAAATGCACTAGAATGTTAAGCAAACATCCCAAACATATTTTCATTATCTTTGAAAGAAGAAAAGTAATTCCTTCATCAAAAATTAATTTGAAGCTACAAAAAATAAATTAATATTTTTCATATAGACAGAACCAGACTTTTTTAATAGACTGTAAAGATAAAAAAAGATTGTTTTCAATACAATAATAATATATCTTTTATTATTCAAATTCCAAATTCTTGGAAATTTTTCTACTAAATTCAGAAACAAAAGATCGAATTTATTATGCAAATTATTATATTCTAAGAACCTTCCAAGAAAACACGTTTCATATTCAAGAGAATTTTCATCATTGTGGGAAAGTAAACACGGGGCTGTTTTTCTAATTAATTTTTGGTAGTGGATTTTTCCCATTTTAAAATCTCCCACAAAAAACAATTTTTTTTTTGTCAAAAAAAAAAAAAGAAAAAAAAGGGAAATAACGAAATTAGGGTAGGATAATTTTCCACATGATGAAACAAATATTGATATGTCTTATCTTTCACCTGCATGCATATTTTGTGGAATAAATAGGCGAAATTTTTAATTTTTGTTTCTTGGAACTTGCAGTCATATCTGAAGAAATATTAGCCATGGAAATTTGCTTGCTTTAAACTCATAGGCATATAACAATGATGAGAATCGCCGTAATATTAAAAGGTATATGAAAACGTTTTGAATAGTAATACTCGAATTAAACACTTTTGTTACAGCATAAGATAATATTGCTACTATTACTATTATTAATATCAAATGCCGGTTGATTTAGAATGCCGAATTAAATCGCAGAAATATCGTAAATGATTTGTGCTAAAATTATCTTAATATGAAATTTCGAAAAATTTAATATAATACTAGAAAAAATATACTGTAACAAAAAAGTTCTGAAAAATTCACGCCATGTAATTATGAAGAGTTTATTACTAAAAGTTATAAACGGACATGATTACTTTTGGTAATTAATTTTGTGAAGATTCCGAGATTAATCATATTGAAGGACTACGTTAATGATCCCTCTATCGAAGAATGTTGGTTCCAGTAATATGGGATGGGTTTTAAGGTTCTTTTGAAGTTCTTCATTAATTTGAAAACTTTTGCCACAAGTTTTTAATACAGAAAAGGGATAAAAATCACTCGGATCTAAGACATATCCTCAACAGTGAGAACAAAGGCGAAACCTTTCAAAAGAAAAGATCTTAATAAGTTGAAACAACGAGTTGAACGAAACAAACAAATGATGCTGTTACCCTAGACAACGAGCTGATCAACCAGCATGCCAAAATTATAATATCGAAAGGCGAATATTTAGATATTCTCATTACATATCCGTTTCTTAAAAGAAAACTCGAAGAATTTCCTGAGTAATGGGTCTGTCTCAATGGAACAGTATGGCCCATCTCATATTGTAATGGCAAAATTCTTCAGAGAAGGGACCAGAACCGTTGTCGCATGATTATGATACATGCTTGAGTTTCTTTCGCGATTACATCGAAAAGTAACCATGTTTGCTCATAACTTTTGGTTGCAAATTCAATTCGTTCTCAAATCTTGTCTTTTTTATGTTCCATTGTTTGGAGTTTGAAGCAAAAATAAGAACATCGGGCAACTGTTCTTTGTGATTTTGTAAAATTAGCTATCTACGGGGATTGACTTTTCATCTATCCTAGTTATGTGATTAATTCGATGCTTTCAGCCAATTTTGACGAACTACATCTTATCATACAAAATCAAAGTGCTACTTTAAAATGCACTTGCAATAATTTAAAACCATTTGAATGGTTAGTCATGCTTTGGAAATTCTCCGGATTGATTAGGGAAACCGATCCTATTCTTGAGATTACTGTTTTATCCAAGTTTTACTTATCGATATATTTCGAGAATAGTGGATGGTGATGATGTGGTAGAAGACCAATAATAACATATCTCAAGAACGTTCAAATCTTGACGATTATGTTTTGTTTAAATATGCATGATTTCTCTAATAATGAATGTGAAAACATAAAAGATATTTTTTTTGAAACATAAAAGTTAGAATAATTTCTGGCGGAGGGGGGAAAGGTAGATGTTACCTTTTTGTGCGTGTCTTAATTAAATCCTTTCAAACTGCTTTTTGATCACAGTAATATATCTCTATAAAATTAAACAGTTTGCTTTAAATTATGATTTAAATTACTGTAATTATTAATTCATCAATTGAAATTTCTTAATGAATTATATTAGTCGCTGTATAGCAAAGGCAAATATAGCATTTGGGAAAATAAATTTAATCTCGGAAGATGAATCGGTAGCACTAGGAGGCTAAAACTAAATTGAGTGAATCTCTTTTAAAACTGTGCTAATTTCCTTCAAACACGCTAAAACGCAATTTATTTTACATGAATCAGTAAGTAGATTTTTAATTCAAACTGCTTTATTTTAAGGTAATTGATTATCGGTTTTGAAATGAAAAATATGAAATAAATGCATTCTTAACAAGCATAAGTTTGATTTATCTTAAATGATACCGATTTTAAAATAAAAGACCACAGAAGGTTTTGGGTGACGAGGGTGAATGGAATCATAAAATAGTTTAACATATTTTATTATACAAAACTCAAAGCCATGAAATGTATGAAATATCGTCTTAAAACAAGAATAAGAAAAGTTAAAAGCTTAAAGGTTTTACAGATAAGATTTGAAAGAAGCTGAAATGGGCTATCATTGGTTTTAATTATTGATTTATGATATCTTGAAAATCAGTGTAATAATGATGAATATAAGAATTGATTATTTATATGTAATTTGATTTAATACCGGAAAATGCTCGATATTTAATATGCTATATTTCTTTAAGCCATTAATTTTTTACGATACAATAAATGCATTCAACTTTTGATATTAAAAGTGAGATTTTATACATATAATTCCCTTAATTATTTAATATAGTCAAAGATTAAAAAAATAGCTTGTGGTAAGAAAACTTCTAAACATATTAAATAAGGTTGCGTAAGACGAGCGCATATATTATACCATATTTGTATAGATTCAGCTAATTAAAGAAATAAAAAAAATTGTAAAATTAAGTTAACAATTGTTTTTTAATTATAGAAAATTTTTGAAGAAATAAAACTATTACTACTGAAAAACTTACATTTTATATTTTTAAAAGATATAAAAATAGGTTTTGGGCAAAATATTTTTTAAAATTATTAAAGAAAAAGTTTACGTACTTTTTAAGTTTTAATTAAAAAGGTTTATTTAAAATTTTGAGAACTCTTTCATAGAAAACATGTATTTTGAAAGAGATAAAAAATTTGATATTTCCAAATTCAGCAATTTGCCCTGTAAATCTTTTTTAATGATATTTTATTTATCAAGAATGCAGAACAACCAATTATTGGTAATGGGCTAGATACAATAGTTACAATAATTAATATTTATTTATTCTTTTTTTTGTTTCCTATGAAGAAGCAATTTCAAAGTTTTTAATCAAGAAGGCGTAGGCTATCAATGGGAGAACGGAATGAAGGACTATTTTCTAGACCAAAGAAAAATGTCACAACTTGACAAGGATTTTACCTACAAAAAGTGACCCATAGATTTGTTTATTTGCTACAACCCAGTTTGAATAACCTCGAAACTCTCCCCTGAATAGTCTTGACTGTTGCTTCAAAACCCATCATTAGCACTTTTCAAACAGGTTCACTGTCATCATTTTGGTACAGAGAATACTTGAAGCAAGCCCTTCATGTAATATGTGAAGATTCGCTTCTTAAAATCCAGGTCGCACGACTGATTGTTTTCAAAATGGAAAACCCAAATTTTCAGTCAACAAAAAATTGGAAAGTAAAATTTCTGGTTTGAAGAAACCAAATTACCTCATATCTTTTTTTTTTTCAAAATATCTTAAATAATTGCATATACTTTAGAACACACCATTCAATTCAGAATGAAAATCTTTTGAAAATTTAAATGAGAAACTGTTCTATTTATAGTAACTAATTCAAGAGTCATTCTTGTTTCAAAATTCAGATTGTCTTGCAGTTCATGTTGAATGTTCATGGAATGAGTGTTTTTAATCCATTCGTTTATCCTGGAATGAATGGATTTAATTTAAATAAATTAGTTTTCAACTTTCTTTTTTTTAAAAGAAGGAATGCGTTTTTCAAATGACTACTTGTTTATGGACACAATGTATCTGATATAGGATTGATTCCAAATTTTTTCGGTCACACATCACAGATTCTTCTTCTTAATAGCTACAAATAAGCTTCAATTTGTCTAAAATTAGACGAACTGATGGGAAATTTTCCGAAATTTATCGTTTCACATCCTTTATATATTCACTTAATAAAAGATATTCAAAGTTGTTTTTAAAATTCTTTTTCCATGAACTATGATGAGACCAAAACTATTGCATGTAATTTATTATAATTTATTGCAATCAATTACAATGAACAGATGATCTATCTCTTTTCATCTTCTCAAATAAACAAGTTCCATTGTTAAAAGTATTTTCAAGATAAGCAAGTAATTGAATGAAATGAGTCAATTTAAGTATTCAGATTTCCGTTGGGATGCTACGTATAAAAAAGACGTAAACTAGGACTTCAGGCTGATATTTTATTTTCTGCTAATGATACAGAGATATCAATTATCATCTTATTAGGTAAAAGCAGATAGTGTATCCACTTTGCGATATTCTTTAGATAATTACCTTCAATAAAAGAAATTGATTTAATTGGATTTTTTTGTCTTAAGGCGAACATCATTGTTAAGTTTTTAAATTTAATAATCAATTTATATTATTATTTTCAAAGAACTTTTTATTTTTCTACAGATAAAAATTAAACTTTTGCATATTTCATACAGATGTGGTATTTCTTTTTACTAAGAATCGTTTGGATGGTTTCGAGTGAACATATATTAATGATTTCAAGGCAAAGTAAGCGGTTTGGTTTTTCATATTTAAAGTGCTGAGAATCCAATTTATGAAGTACTCTTATAATTTACATTTACAAAAAATATTCATATGCTTTATTTTTTTTCTTCTACATCATGTAACAAATAAGTTATCTACCATTTTTTGAAATTTTTAAGAATATTCTGATCATTCTTGCTTGAAATTTTGTTTTTCCTCCAATTTTAAAATTATTCTTATTTTTTTTTTGGTTGAACAGAATGAAAGTATAGAAATTGTGGAAAATAAAAATTCATAGGTAAAACGTCAAAGGGAGTTTAATAAAGAATATGGAAACTATGAATATCATAAGAATAGCCTGAAGAAGTTTTAAAACAAAATAAAAAAAGGGTCCTCGGATCGAAGTAAGGACGAAAATAAAAATAACTACACCTCTTATCCCGATTATATACAATACAGAAAGGATCTTTTTGTCATCTTAGGCAGATTGAAAATTCTCAGAAAATATAATATGAAAGATATCTCCATAATAAATTTTATTTTCCTGTACTTCTATAGATATTTTTCTTATTGAATAGATTAAGAAATATCAAAGATGTATTGTTAACCTCTGTCTATTCCATCTGTTTACAGTGGAATAGAACGAACTGCTGTGAATTCGAGCCCTTTTCATCAGAAACATTTACTATTTTAGATACAACTTTGGAGTGCTTTTTAAATTTTGGTGAAATATGTGCCCAATTTTTAGTGGTTCCAGAAGTAGTAACTTGTATAGGTTAGATTGGAATTACTTATTTTTAAGTTAAGAATGAAGCCGAGATTACGTCATCTATGTTTTTACAATCAAATATGATTGAAGCTGTGAGCAAACAATCACTATAAAGAAATATTAGATGCAGTTTCTAGCCATAATATAGTTCGCTTTTTAGCTGTTTTAATATGACATTTGAATTTTATCTGATTTCAACCGACGATTTTCTTCCTTTATTTATTAAATGATAAAGAATATTTTGATATTTGTATCTAAAAGTGTTGAGAAAATTACTTATATACGGTGAATTAAATTATTGAATAATTTTATGAAAGAAAATCAGTACAACAGGGAAAATTCAGCACAATAATTGATATATTCTGAAATTCTGTTTTTACTTAAAATATATCAATATGAATAGATTGGGAACAGAACTATGAATTAAAAGTCGTTTATCTTTAAAATCTATCTGCTATATTATTTTATTAATCTCACATTTTTTAATATTTATTAATATCTACAAGAACAAATATGGCAATTTTCAAATATTAACAAAAGTATTTATATTTTATGTACATTTGTTCAAGTAAGCAATTTATAGATGAGGGCTCAGACACATAAATTTATTGTTAATTATCATATTAGCATAAAATTATCAATAATTGCTCTTTGATATTTTCACGATATCATATGGTACTCAAGCAATCAAACTATATCATTGAGATATTTTACAATAAAATATCTTTTTCCCGGAGTAAATACAGTAAAATATTTACAATTTTATGTTATGATTGATCATTATAAAATTTTATAATTGCAGAATATCTTAAGTATCTGACTGAATACATACTTTTCAATATAAATGGTTTTAATGTGTGCAAATAGATGACAAGTTTATTATATTAAGTTAAAATTGAGATGGTGGCTTCATTTCGTTTTTAAACATTTATTTATTTAATATTCTATGCATAAAATTGAGTAATTAGTTTTAAAGTATTATCAGATACGAAATCTTTTCAATATTTTATTTGGAAAACATATGTAGAATCATGCGACATTTGAAAGGATTCGATGTTTTCTCACAAAAAGCTATTATCTGAATTCACTAAATTTTAATTTTTATTATGGCATTGGAAATTGATTCAACCTTTTATCAACTTCAAAATTAATTTTGTTTGATTTCAAGAGCCAGATTAAAACATTCATTTACTAGGAAAATCTATTCAGGAATTTTTCATCATAAAATATAAAAGTAGTAATCAATAATCAGATTTAAGAAGAAACCAATAATCAGATTTAAGAAAAGTTAAGAATTTTTCAAAATGATGAAACACGAAAAGAAATTGACGTTATATTATCCCTATTGAATGCGAATTTAATCTCCCAAGTGCAAACGATTTTTCTCGTCTAGAATATCGAATAGAATTTGACGAATAGGCTCATAAACCATCCACTGAAAATTTAATAACTTTTCTATCCACTCGAGTGGTCTGAAGTCCTTGACCGCAATAAGGTTTTATTTTGTTCGCTGCTTTCCAATCCTTGTCATTGAATCGGAAAACATTATTTGGCCAATCATTAAATAATTACCTGTTGGGGAGAGTTTTCACGAGTGGGTTTGGCATGAATAGATAATCTCAGAGTAATCACAAATGCCCGAGTCAAGGATGGAAGACTGGTTTCTGGGTCATTTTGAAATTAGTTTAAATTATTTAAGCTACAACTGGTTTTGAGGGTTGCAGTTGGTTAGCGGTTCGTTTAAAGACAGTGAGGTACTTTGAAAGATTTTGTTTACTTAGATATACGAGTTTTTTTCATTGCTTTTGATTCACATATTAGGATCAGGTTTATAAACTGGGTTCGATATTATCTCTAAAATATTAAATAACCGAATGCTTAGTATTAAAATGTTTCTCAAAATTTAAGTTGTCTGTTTACATTAATAATAAACTGGTTGCAATATTTTGTTTGTTGAATCTTCAACATTAATGCCAATATCTGGATACCAAACTTTACTTCGGCAGGTCCCCTCCACTCCCTTTTTTTCTAAAATTGTGGGTATTTTTTTTTGTGTGTGAGCGTAGAGGAAAAGTTTAAATACGAACCAGATACTGATTACAAGTAAATATTTTTCTGTCTACATATGAATCTACATATGAACTAGTTATTTAAATGAAAATAAATAACGATATCAAATATGTTATTCAAAAAAATCAGCATTTTACAGTTTCTAAATAATGATTTATTTATATTATTTTTTAACTGATACTCAATTTTGCTATGATGAAACCGGGTCCGAACTGACACGATATGACATTGTCAGCATGTGAACAGAGAGAAAAAGGCTCTTAGTTATAAAAAGTGTTTCTTTTGGTATTGGCATTGATATGCATTTATAAAACGATCACAAATTAGATTTAGATAATTTAAACAGTTTTCAAAACATAGTGACTGTTCACCTATTCATCACCTACCTGTTACTGTCATAACAGGTAGGTGATAATTCATTACTGAATAGGCACAAAAATTATTGGTACAATTTATAGGAGCAGGAATTTGAAATTGCAGGATTCATATCTATATGACAGTAACATGTTCTTAATAAAACCATCAACAATAAATAAACACTATTATTATTTTTTTATGTTTGCTGAGAAAAATCTCTTTCTGGTATACACTCATCGAACGAGATGTTTTCAAAGTAATTCTATGTTGGCACCTTCTGAATAATTTCCCCTTTTGTAAGCTCATCACATTTCGAATTTCGTATTCTAATTATTTTTATAATATTCTGCTTAAAGGAATTCTAATATTACCATGATCCCATGCGGCGTAATTGAGTAAGAGGCCGTAATTCAATTTCATTAAAACTCATCGGTGAAATAATCAATGTTCATTTTCATTTCGAAATAATTTTAGCAAACTCAACTCTTACTCAAATAATAAAATTAATTATTTAAGTAAGAGTTGAGTTATATTTTTCCTGATGAAGGAAAAAGATCGAAATACATCGATTTCTCTGGTATAATATTTTGAGTATTTGTTTGCTTTTATTTTGTCACTTTCTTATGATACCAATGGACATTTATTCGTAAGTTGATATTCATTAACTTTTAATTATTTTTTGCTTAACCGATTGGATTAACAAAAATAAACCGTGGAAAATATTTAAGGATGAATGTTTGTTTGCATATATGATTAAATCTGAGACTTTCATCTTATTGTGATGAAATTTAGCACCTTTGATTTTTCAAGATAAAAGCAAAATTATTGCCAACTTTCAGAGGAAAAAAAATTAATTAAATGTTACCTTTTTTTGGTACATTTGAGCTATATCTAACTAAAATTAAATCACGCAAAATTTATTTTACTTAAAAAAATTTAAATAAAAATACTTTAATTACTTAAAATTTAAAAAAATCTGTTAAAATTTAAAAAAATTACCTTTTTATTACATTAGTACCTTTCCACATCTAATTTTAATAAATTACGCTTATTTTAATGCACAATTTGTAACAATCCTTTAATTATTATGAAAAGTCAAATTAATTTTTTAAATCCAAAACTGTTCCATTGCGTGCTTTTGCCAATGTTGAAATTAAGATAAAATAAAATTCTTTCTCTGGTTAGTACATTTTTCGCTTCTGTCTTTATTTCGTAGTATATACAATGTTTTAATTTGTTTCGCATATTATTTTTCATATTTTTTGGTTTTTGTCGAATAGAAGAGGGACATTTTAAATAATTTAATTTCATCATTCTGAATTAATATTTTTACCAGACAGAAAACATATTGCTCCCGATTATTGGTCTACAATGCTGTGTACAATGCTTGTCTAATATAAAGTGACGTGTCCGGTTAATATTAAAATCAATGCACTATTTATCAATGTAATTTAAAAAAATTTGAAATAGGAAAATTTCAGCAATTCAAATAAATTTTTACCTACGTTCGTATGTATTATTTAATTCAATTAAACAATAATTTAATTGCAGACCATTGTTTCTTTGTCAGTAGAAAAGAAATAGCAAAATAGCACGATCAATGAAAGCTTATATGACATATTAAATGCATGAAATACTTTAAAACCATTAATTTTAAACGACAAAAACATCTGTAAAACTAATATTAAGAAATCAGCTGTAGTGTGATTAATTTTATTTCGATCAATACTTGTCTCTGTACATCGAAATAAAGCTGGGATAAAATTTTATTGTCTCTCATTTAATTCAGAAATCATATTCATAATGGAATAAGCTTACCTTTCAAACTGGAATGATGAAATTAATTTTCTATAATAATAGGTAATGGCACTACAGCCACAATAAATATTGCCAAAATCTTGTTTTTGATACACTCCGCCTTTTTTTTTCTGTTCGTGTTAAACCTTTTTTTTTATAAATATTTTGGGAAATTAATAATTGCTATTTATACTGATACAAATGCCTTTCAAATTTATTTGATGACGATAATCAGATAAAAATTTCGAACAATTGTTGGCTCTTTTAAAGTAGATTAATCATGAAATTTTTAAATACTGCATTTAAAAGATTGTATTTTAAAAATCATATTTTTTGAAATTATAAGCAATGTTATATCGGTTTACATATTTTGACCAATAAGTCAAATATTTCGATTTGAATAAACCTTTTATGTCAAATATTTTAAGATAAGAGATGATCTTGTGTAGGTGGCGAAATATTGGTTTAATAAAATAAAACAAGAGCATATTTTAAAATATTAAGAAAATTAAGTTTTTTCTGTTTTACAGCTTGAAAAAAATGTATCCTTCAAAGAAATTATTACGTTTCAACTTTCCTCTTGAATTCAATAAGCAATTAATAATTTTTGAATGCATTTAATTCAACCATGTGCACATGCGCATGGATATTACACAATTTGTAATTGAAGCATTCATTGCAATTGTATATATATCCTAAGAAGCGACAAAATATTAGCCAATTTATAATCCAATGCAGTATATATCCTAATAAGAAATAAATAATTACTTTTTAGAATAATAATTTACTGGAAATTAAATATGCTAAAACAATAAATTATAAATAGCGTTACTGCAAATTAAATATTCTAAGAAAAATAATTTATTGCGAATTATTTGATAAATGGTTTTTGATTCAAAATGCAGTGAAAAGATATATGCAAAAAATCCTTGTTCCGTTAAAGCCCTATTTTACTATTTGCCATTTTTAAAAGAGATATTAAAACTTAATGAATATTTTTTATATAAAAGTAATTAATTTTTTCTTCACTATTGCAAACGTTCTTTTTTTAAATTACAAGAAAATCATAGAAAAAATAAATTTTTTTCTTGGCGTCTCACTTATCTTTATATGTTTGTGATAATTTTCAGCGTTTTCTCTTATTTCGGATAGTTTAAAATGCATAATTTTCATTCTGAATCATTAAAACAAGAAACACCTTAATTAACTGCCTTTATATTTTGAAAGTTACTCTAGTGTGAGCTTTTTTTTCGAAGTGGTTGGGTTAATTTTCTTTTATCTCATAAATTTTCAAGAAGCTACTTAAAAATGGATCCGTAACACTTAAAATATTGCCGATTACCGAATGTAATGAAATTAAATCGGTTTATTTATAGATCTAACACTTAACAAAGATGTCAGTTTCTGCAAATATGACTTTCTTCCAGTCTTATCAGCAAAATAATTCTTTATATAAATTTATTTCGTTACAGTATAATGGTCGTGAAAGTATACTCGCTTGCTTAAACTTAAAGAGTCATTTTTGGTGCAAAATTTCCTGAACTTGCCAGGAAAGATTCAATTTTGCTTCGTGAAATAACAAAGAACTGGCATCAGCAAAAATAAATTCTCCAAAGAATATAGAAAAAGCCCAAGAATTCATTTTTGATGAAGATAAAGTAATAAAAAGAAGACATACCGATACACTTACATTGAGGATTTTTATAAAAAGAAATTTCTTCTTTTCAAAATTCAATCTCCCTTCGTTTTGTTGTACCTTTACAAAATCAGAAAGAATAGATGGGTTCTTTGTGCTTCCCAAATAACTTAAATTTGTTTCATATACAAAGAAATTCAGAAGGAAACTAATGTTTGAGAAATCAAAGAACGCTTTTCTTTGTTGAAGTAAAAACTATTACAAGAGTTTTTGATATTTTTTGATTTAAAAAAAAGCTATCGGGAAGAAAATCAGGAATAAATAGATTGAAAAATAAAAGCTTTTAAATACTAATTTAAAATTTAAACTGAATGGGTAGAATTTATAAGAAAAAGGACCGAATAAATTTCATTAAAAAGATTTAATTAATTTCTGATGTAAGTATTCAGGTTAATCTTACAAAACATATACGCCGGTAATTTGTAATGACGTAATCATGATCACCTAGGAATGAAGAGAATCTCTCTGTCCATAGGACTGTTGAGGTACATAATTCGAAAGCAGCATTCAGATTTAGACTAGTGAGGTATATAATTCGTAAGCAACATTCAGGTATTAAGGTATATAATTCGAAAACCAAATTCAAATGTAGGTTATTGATGTGTATAATTCTTTAGCAAAAATCAAATTTAGGCTATTGATTTGTGAATTTGTGAAATTCGTAATCAAAGTTCAAATTTAGGCTATCGAAGTATTATGCAAAATTCAAATCCAGGCAATTGAAGTATTATTCAAAATTCAAATCTAGGTCAATGAAGTATGTATGTAAATTTCAAATATATGCTATTGAAGTATGTAGGCAACATTCAAATATAGGCTATTCAGATACTTAATTTATAAGCAATATTCAACTATGGGTCAAAAAAAATTGTATGAGCACTTCGATGTATGAGTTGAGTTAATTAATGTCATGATAGAAGACCAGAAGGAAAAGTAAATAATTTCCCAAAAATAATAAATAATGTCTCAAAGATTTTAATTTGCCACCATTCGTGCTATAAAGTCTTAGGAATCCTGTGAAAAAAACCTTTTGAAGTTAATAGTTTAGGATTAGTGAAAAATGGATCGTTACGCGACAGAACGTGTTAACGCAAGATTTGAATTAATTAAAAACACGTTTTCTTTTCTTTAAACTGTTATATTTTTTATTGAATCGTAAAGTACATAAGATAGGATTATTATATATATAGATTATTCAATGTGTTATGTATAATACATTGGACAAATGGCATCCATGGTTTTGCTGGCATATACGCACTCTTATATCGTAATTTTCCATGTCATTTTTATATAAATGTAGCTGAATTTCGTTTATACAGCGTTTATTTCGATCTTCAATGCAACGCACATATAGATACAGTCCTTTGACTTCAAATAATCCCATATAAAGAAATCCGATGGTGCTAAATCACATAATCTAGGGGGCCATTCTCAAATTTTCGAACTGTGACTTTCAGACTGTAACAATGAAAACAATGAACATTTTCAACAATAAAAATACGTTGTTCTGTTGTGTAATGCTCCATTTTATTTATCCTTAACTATCAGTTGTCAATTGGTTTGTTTATTAGAGATGTCAACACTTTACTCTACGAATGGTGGCAAATTCTAATCTTCCGTTAATTTCAGGACACTCTTTATTATGAGCTCCATGCTCTGAATGTGCTCTTAGCAAAGCATGTTTTATTCTTCGCATCATTCGAAGTGGAAGATTCGTGAAACGCTCGATGCTCTACAGACAGCGAATTAATCATCGAAACCTCGACTCGACTTCTCTGTTTTGTCGAAGGTGAAGTATAAATACTTGTCTTTTCCCTAAAAGTTGTCTATAAAAGTATTCATTCTTCCAATTCCTTCATCTTCGATCTTGGGCTTTTTCTAGAAACCCTCATTTGTTTTGAATATTTGACTCAGTGATTTGATTATGTGTATTAAAACTGAATTATATCCAGCTGAAAGTTATACTGGGCTAGTTATAAGGCAACCAGTAGGTAGCGTGTGCATAGAAAGGCTGAAAAATGCTGTTTGATCCATGGCAAGTAATTGTACTGACTGAGCAACAACATGCTATTCTATTGTATTTTTTCTTCTTCTGCGCATGTGTTTATATAATTTGGCAGATTTTTGGCATGAAAAAAATTGATAATTTATCTTTGGTGAATTCCGACATTTTTTTTATCTTTGTTCTTTCTGATTGCGAATTTGTTCTTTTTTTCATTTATTTACCAATTTTCCTATAGTTTGCTAAATTTAAGGATGTTGACTTTTTATTTTTCCATGTTTCTTTATGTAAATATCTATCATTTTAATACGATACTTATTGAACAAGGTAATTTCAGAGATGCCAAAATGGCAATTTATAGCCAAACATGGAATGCTTGAATCTATCTTATGAAGTATGGCAAACATATGTAAGCCTCTTTCTAAACATGCTCTACCTACCTCATAAATGGTCGAGTGTAAACTTGGCATTAAGATAAAATTAAATTAGAGCCAACAGATGCAAGCGTCAGCTGTTCGGCCATCTACATGAGTAGATTTTTAATATCTTGTTCCTTGTTTTTTTCTTCTTATAATATTAATATTCTCTTCTGGTTCTTAGTATTTTTTTCAATTCATAAATTGAGAGGAATGTTTTTTTTATCACTTATTTGTTTGCGTTGTGAGTAAAACATTTTTACTCGTTTATTAAAGCTTATACCCTTTCAAAATTTTAAATTGCGATGATTAAAAAATGAAACGTATAGATTTGAAATTCACAGGAAAAAATGCTTATCGCATTCTAAGGTTTATGTCCTTTGAATCTTGAATGCGAAAATATCATCATTTTCAAAACATTTAATTCAACGTTTTGAATATTAAGGAAACAACTTTCTGTATTATTAAGCAATCGATGACTAATTCCTATTTCAACTTAAATTTTTTTTTCATGCATTACATTTTATAATAGCATATTATTGTAACCCACTGCATATATACTGAGCGGAAAAAATTACTTTAAAAGGGTCTTCATCCTTCATCTTCAGCGTAAGAACTATTTCTCTACCTTGAGCTCAAAGCCAATCTTTTTTCTTGATAAAAAATTCATGAAATACAACACATTACTCACTGTTTACCCCAGGAAGAAGTTTCGCTTTCTGGGATAGTTTTAAGCACTCGTACTGCGTAAATCGTGGAGAAAACGCTGTTCTTATAACAGCTGTGGTGGTTAGAAATAAAAATAGACAAATCGTTGAAGAAGATATAGTTGAGCCCAGAGCCATTTCTCTGATTTTCCCCTCCTTTAGAGCGTTCTTCCAGAAAAATGATAGACTATTTTTTCCCATGTCTCATGCTCCGAAGACACGGATTTTTAAAGAAGATTAATCGGCTTTCAGTTGAAAGACTAGATCTGTTTGTTTCAGTATAATGAACATATAAAATATCGTGCATTCGCTTCAAGCTGAATTTCTCAAAATTGTAGTCTAAAATCTGCAGTTTAATTTAGTTCAAATAGATGAGTACATGTTTTGAACTTACATGAGAATTTTTGGATTGCAATTTTGAACAAAGAGAAGAGGGCATTAGTTAAACTGTAGCAGACCCGTTTTGAAAATAAAGGACTGTTACAAGAATTATAGTTCCGTGGTTTTATAACTCGATCGACTATACTAATCTGAAGGCATTTTAAATACCAATCCTTTCTATAAAATTCTACGCCAGTAAAAAGACGCTTGATTCGGATAGGTACAAATCACCACTAAATCACATATAAATTTACATTCCGTTGAATTCTAACACTGAAAAAAAAAAGATCAAGGTTTGTGATGTCCCGTCGTCAAAGGTTTCCCATTGATGACGGAACGAACTTCCCTCGAGAAGGATTGATCCGTGTTCAGTGAGGGCCCCTAGGATTCAACCACATTTCAAATCAATGATTCGCTCACGCAGTTTTTTTGCATGCTCCTTCGAACGTGTCAGAGTAGTCAATTTGTAATTTTCCGATTAATCAATTTTGAACTAATGAATATCGGATTTTAATGCAGAGGTCGCAATTAAAACTATAACACTATGAGAATACAAAGAGTAACAAATTAAAAACTAATTATTGATTAAAATATGAAATATGGACGAATGTTTTTGTTTTATTCTTTTTATATAAAACTTGTTAGTTTTTTAAAAAAAAATTGCTGTTAGATCATAATCTGTCCTTTTTTGGTTAATTTTAGAGGTCAATCTACTAATGCTAAGCAAAAAAAAAAAAAAAAAAATTATTGCAAAAACTTACTACGCAGAAACTATTGCATCTAGAATAAAATCAAAAACCTTGTAATTTTCAAAGTTAGAATTCTTTGTACTTCAGAGAATGTCAAATATATTAAATATACTGAAATCTCATTTATAGGACGCAATTCTTTTGCGAATATTCTCGGACTGCGAAATACTAAATCATACTCACAAATACTATGCATCGTAATTTGTTGAAAATAAGATATAACATTATCATTCAATAGATTTATATTGCACATAGCTACTGATATATTAAGATGATGCTCTTCAGCATATAATGTTGAAATTTGGAATAGTTTCAGCTCCTTGTATTTGAATGGAAGATTGTTGCTTTGTTAAATTTATTATTTTATCTTCTCCTGATTAAATTTCCTTCGTTGTAATGCAGAATACAACTCTGTAAATTTTAAGGAGTAGCGTTGGCTATATTCTTCTATTAATCGATCGATCTCCCTCTATCCATTTCTAAACAGGTTTCTGGTCAGAGGCATTGTCTCGTTGATGAAAGTACCAAGGTTTAATTCGACAAATTTATCCGGCTAGAACATCTTCCATATAGATATACAAGTTCCTTTCCAATAAGAGCTGAACTTAGACTGATACAGGTCAATCATATTTTTAGACACTATCTTTTCTCGTTATTCATTATGCGAAACATTGCTCATGAAGCGAGTCACATTTTTATGTTTGGTTTTGTTCATTGTGTGAATCATTCCTTATGAAAGATGCTCGTTATTCCGAGAATCAAGCATTTTCGCATAGCATGGAATGGATTTTATATGATATGGTTGTCGAAAGATATATCGTTTTCATCATTTGAACATGGATTAAAGTCATGAGGTCTGTTCTGGAACAGTTCTTTCAAAACTTTAAAAAAACGATATTTGTATAACTATACTTAATTGAATTGTAAAGTTTTAATAAGTAGACAGTGTTGATAATAAGACAGTTGTTGCGAACTAAATTGGCTTACAAATAAACAATAACAACAAAAATAATTTTTTATAAACGTGAAGTTTTCATTTTTTCAAACTTGTGAATCTTAACTAGCCCGTGCCATTTTTATGCTACCAGAATGGATAATTTACTAATAAAACAGTTTTCTATCTTCGCATCTGAGATGACTGCAAATAATTACACAAATGGTGATTTTTATTAGTAATAAAACGTTCTTACTTATATAAGATATTTAGAAAATCACTCTTACTCAAATAAGAGAAATAAAGTAATGAACACACTTGTAAGTTGTATAATGATTTTTCATTTGACAAAGAAAACGTTGATGTTGATTTTGAAAAACTGGATTCTAATATTGATATTAGTTGTACTTCTTGTAGGAAGGAAAAACTTAAAGAAGTAATATCAGTCAATCACATGACTAATATAATTATTAATTGTAGTCATGCCATTAGTACACCATGTCTATTTAATTTTTACCCCATTAAAGGATTGAGTTTTTTTTTCATAAGAAAATTTATGGTATTAAATATGGATTAATTCATATATAATATATTCATTCTGGGATATAAAGTAAAATGCAATATAAAGTCAAAGAAAAGATTTCTACTTTCTGACCAATAAGTTAAAAAGTTACTTTATATCAGTTATTCAACTAATATGCTAAATAAACGTGCGTGTTTTTCTTATAATTGTCTAAAAAGAACTTTTATAAATTGAAAATCTTGTCACTCTTTAGGAATGCAATAAAAAAATATGATGCTGCATTTATAGGTCATTTAATATGCTTAATTCATGTTTTTCCCAAATTGAAATATTTTGTCATGAAGGTGCAAAATGTTTAGTACTTAGTAATATTGTTAAGGATTTAAAAAAAGGAAATTAAATGTTAGAATAAAAAAGCTAAGTAAATAGAGTGGAAATAAATGAAAAAAAAAACTTGTAAAATAAAACATAAAAAAATATCTGAAAAAAAAGATAGCAAAATTGAACTGTAATCGAATTATTCTTTGTATACTTTGCCTAGGTCATGATTTTTTTAAAAAAAGTATTGTTAGCCGAAGGTTCTACTACAACTTCTTTTATGTTTCTAGCGCTTTAAGCTTTTGCGTGCCTGTCTTTTCCTGCTAAACATTTTTTTTTTTATATTTTTGTTTTTATAAAAAGAGGTAGGGAAAGGCGTGGTGGAGAAAATTGAATTTTTTTAGCCAAGAAAATTTCTGCATTCAGCTCGAAATTGGAAGACTTGGCATTAGCCTGATTATTAGAGTCTTGAAATTGATTGCACACGATATCTTAGCGGTAAAATAAAAAGCTCAAAACTAACCAAAATTTTACAGAAAAGTTTTTTTTTTGTAAATATTTATCTAAAAACGCTAAGATTTTCCAGAATATTTACAACATTTCTGTTTCTTTGAGAATGAAACTCGATCGTTTTTTCTTCCCTAGAAATTATTAGCCCATAAAAATTGCGATTATTTTTATTTAACATTTTTTAAAAAATAAATTGCTTTTATCTATATCATGATTATTTTAATATTAAAAAAACTTGCTTTCAATAATATGTTAAATAAATCTAATATGAATTGAATTTTATGTCGCAACTCTTTTCGTTGTTCTCTGAGGGCGTGCGAATTATTTTATGAATGTCGTGTTTAGCGAAAACATTAGTTGTCATTTTAATATTATTTTTGAAGCAATAAGTTCTTGTTGTTATTAATGTTTTGACGTTTCTAAACATCTGAACATTTATTTCTAAGAGAAAAATATAATTATTTATTTCTTTAAAAAATCGGGTAAGTTCACTTTCATACATAGGATTAAACAAAACTTATACTTTAATTACAATTGATTATATCTTCCTTGAGGACAATAATGCACAGAAAAAATCTGAACAAAATACAGAAAATACACACACACACCCTATTTAGATAATTGCTATACAAAACTTATTTTCAACGCAGGAGAGACGTTCATGAGGTAGCCTCATGTCATTACCATATTAAGCTTACTACATGCCTAACATCATTTCGCCTACTAACACAGAATAAGCCACAATCCATTCATTCCCAAGATCCTAAATTTCAAGTACTTTAGAATATCAAAACTTCTTTTGTTCCGAATTTCTGTTTTAAAAATAACACAGATTTCCTATTCCTCTTAAACAAACGCAGAGATATCTCATTTTCTTAAAGAATTGATATGCAAAATGGGAACACACTTGGCCTATGGTTATTAAGCAGATGTATGTTCCATCATTACTTCAAATTTTTCAGAAAGCCTCCCAGTCTTCCAAACCCAATTGGATGAGCAAGTCCAATGTACAAAGCATGATCCTCAAGTATCAAATCAATTGCAATTAACGAAAGGATAGGTGAATTTTGCAATGCCATGACGAAATGCTACAGGAGTCGTCGCAATTGCATTGAATTATATTATTGCTTAGAGTCTTTCAGTATTATAAAGATAGAGATGGAGTCTTTCAGTATTATTAAGATAGAGATGGAGTCTTTCAGTATTATTAAGATAGAGATGGAGTCTTTCAGTATTATAAAGATAGAGATGGAGTCTTTCAGTATTATAAAGATAGAGATGGAGTCTTTCAGT
>JAPMOQ010047630.1:1419956-1446635 GCA_026543055.1 Argiope trifasciata | reverse complement strand
GATGGAGTCTTTCAGTATTATAAAGATAGAGATGGAGTCTTTCAGTAGAGTTAAGATTGAGAATACAATATATTTTAATGAAAAAAATTCTACTAAAGATTCTAGATGTAATTTCAAAAGATTTAATGATTAGAGCGATAATTTTTGAGCATGCATATGGCTATCCAACAAGCAATAATGGTTATTTCACATTGGCTGGCATGAAATAGACTATTTCATGAATGTTGCCCGGGCCACTAAGCAATTATGTACATAAAAAAAAACTTTTGATGCATTCTGTATAATGCTTAAATCTTTTATTCCTATCGTTGTTTACATTGAAATCTTGGCTATTTGTATTTGGTGTGACTATTTTTTTAATTCTTTTACTTCCAGAAAATGATGCCATGCATATCTTATTTTTATTATATTCAGACATGACTTTTGAATAACACCAATGCATTTTTCTATTCATTTTTGAAACTACTTTTTTCCATTAACGATTTGTCACTGTTTTCATTTTACTGATCCGTAGCTTGCAGATTATCTATCCGATTAATACGCTAATTTTTTTGGAAAGGATAATTTTTTAAAGTCTGTTAGACATATTTTGTTATTCATAAAAATTGAAGTTAGAACAAAATGCCTCTAGAATCTGTAAATATATGACAATAAGATCTCATTTCTCTACCCTACACCAGTCAAAATTTTTCTGTCAAAGACCTGGAGATTTGAGTATCCATTAGTCATACCTATCTAAATCTTCGAATATTTTGTTCCACTATAATCTGAATTTGTCGAGAACTAACCATTAAGCTTGGACCAGACCAGAAGTCCTCTAGCATACAAGAAATAAACCCCTACGACACTAGAGATTAATGATCAGGGTAGGTATCAAGTTGAATGAGAGCACAGAATGAACATATCTATATAGAATTTCTTACCCCTGTGAAATACGGGGATGCTACTTCTGACTTTCAGATTTATCATATCAAAGGTTTGTTGATTTATACTTAATTGAATTCATCACACTGTCATTTAAATAGGGGCATATGGTCAACAATTCCAGATAAGAGGGAATTTTCTTTCAGTGAACTGTGTAATTGAATGGGTAAAGGTAATTGTGACTCATTTTTGTCCCCACGGATCCACCAAAATGTGGAAACCTTCTTAAGGACACACATTTAACTTGAATCTTCCTCATATTTAGGTTGAATTCAAAGTATGTGAACGATATAAGAGGCAACCAAAATTAAAACTTTATTTTGTCAATAATGTAGTGTCTTAGAAACTCCTGCATGAATTTTTTATACACCCCCACCCAACCATTAAAAAAACACAACAATTCTAATGTTATTAAATAAATTCTATGTGCTTAACTAATTTCGATACTCGTATATGAACCTCGTGCTACTGTGAAATTTTCCGTCAACTGCACATTACTGACGAACAAAGTCATGAAAGTCAACAAAGACAATGAATAATGCAAAATTTTTAACGATTATCCGATGACCACAATAAACATGATATTTTTGGTAATTTTATTTTGGCGATTAATTGCTGTTATTTGGCTAATATACAAGATTTAATAATATATATTTATTTATTTGTATGAGTTAATACTATTCCAATATTAATGAACATTCTATTAACATAGATATATGTTCGATAGTTTTGAATGGAAGTGATAAAAATTAAATATTCATACAATTTTAGCCATCAATGTGGCCAGATATAATTCTAAATATGTTTGAATCTAGTGAAGTCTAATATGAAGTATTTCAAATTTATCAAATCAAGAATTAAAGTTTTCCCCCTCCGTATGTGCTTTTGTATATATCTGATATTTTCATTCCCTAGTAATACATGATATTATACGATATCATTTTCCGATTTTCCACAATTTTGATCTATATTCTAAATGCCGAACAGTGTTCTGAAGATATCGTTACAATATTCATGGGAATTCTTAAGTCATATAAGGTAATTCTATTTTTTTAATAACAAGTTTATATTTTTTATGAGGCTTAAAAATAAAACTCTTGTCTTTTATATTAGATAACTGTACTCAAGAACAGATAAGAAAAAAAAAATGGTATACTTAAAAACAAACATATCTCCAAAATTACCTACCCCGGTGCCTCTAAAAATAGTTCTGATCTTTAGAAACGCTACAAAACCCACGCGAAATAACCTTTGATCATAATGCATCATGAACTTTTAATACTTCAGCAACAGATGATGGCAATTTCTGTCATTTCCAATCTCTTTTCAAGATAGCAGGAACAGAATTAACGTTATTTCTCCAATTTTTTCCTTTTTCTTTCTCCAATTTTTCCCTCCGTAATTTCTTTTTTAAAGGTCTACGTCTTTTTTTTAAGGTATTGTTTAATATCATCAAATAGTGTTTTTGAAGAAAGATGGTTTAAAATGAATTTTGTACGAGATTCTTCATGTTTTAGTTCGAGAAGTGTATGAAGGCTGATGTTTGATATATCGAAGATATGACAGACGAAGAAATTTAAATTTTTTCTTTCAATTTTTAGAAGTTTATGAAACAAAAGTGGGTTGTAATGACACAAGGAATTATAAATACACATGATGTTTCGAACCATTGTGTAATCCTTAAAATAAATGAAACTTGAAGCTACACGCAACATAAATTTATTATTTTAATAATTATTTAATAACAATATTCAATTTATTACTATTTAAATAATTATACACTTTTTTAGCTTAGCAAGTTTGTATTGGGAATTGGTTGTTCTTAATTTAAATGATATCTATTGTACATAACGATGTTTCATGATTTCTCCAGCAACTTATTTTTATGTATTAAATTATTAAAGACAATAAAGCCGTGCACTTTCAAAAGACAACCACGTATGTTTATTGTGTATATTTATTACATACATGAATATTCTTGACGATTTGAGCCCGTTATATCATAAAATTATTAAAAACGTAACCGTCCAGTTAATTTCTTTTAAAAATAACGCTAGTATTGCTCTAAAACAGGACATTAATATAACTAAACTAAACCAAACTAATATCTTCTAATTGCATGTTTCCTGTCTCTGTATTAGAATTTCACTTTCTTATTCCGATGTAAATTGTGTCAATAATCAATAGAATGTTTATTCTTTAATTTTCAACAATGGTTGAAAATTATGGCATTAAATATTTAATGAAGAAATGAAATCAGTTTCATTATTAGTGCAAAAATTATTGAAATTTTTTTTTGAAAAGATTAAAAAAAAAATGCTCAACATCTGGAAAAAATAATAGGATAAATAAAAAAGTAAGTTAAAAAGTAAAGAACTGTTTCTGTTAAATCTATAAAATGATGGATTCCTTAAAATTAAATTTGTCCTACTATATGTTCAGAGCTTATTGCCTGAAAACACCATAATTTTAAAGGAATTCTAATTAATTATTTAAAAAGATATAACTCTGAAGTGCATATTTGAACTCTCCGGTGCATAACAGCGTATTGAGTCAAAGAATTCGGCAAATTTCCTGACGGATAAGAAAATTTTAGCCACAAATTTGAAGGATCCAGAATATTCAAGAATACTAGCGATGCCTCTATAAAGATTCCAGTTCCGTCATTAGTTCTAGAACATTAACTATTCAGTAACGGGAGATATAAAAATCGAGACCAGAGTTGAAGGGTAATCAGTTGAACCAAGAGATTTGTATGAGCGCTATTGGGGTTCTTTAATTGCTATTTGCTGTTTGTGTGTTGTTGATTTCTACAAGTGTTGTTTTGTGTCCGCTTCGTCTGTGTTTCGTGTAGAAAAAACATTGTTAAATTTCACCTAGTCTCTTGCACTTTTCATTCTACACCCACGAGTTGTTTTCCGTAGCTATAAGAAAAACTAGTGGAAATTGATATATAAAGGATAAATTGAAAAGTTACCAAATATTATTTATGGTCTCGGCATTAAATTGTTATCTCAAAATTTCTCTAATCGATTCTCTACATTCTATAAGGAAACGAAACATAAAAAACATTACATTATTGTGAAAAGAACACATTCGTTAGAATTTAATGTTCCATATAACATACATGTAATAATATTATAAACTACTTTTGCATATAAAGCAATATGATTTCTTATATCATTTATAACTTTAAATTCTTAAGCACCAGAAATATGAATCATTGTTGTATCATGTAGGCTCAGTTGAGTTAATATTTAAGGTAGTTGGTTTATACCATTCATTTTCCACCTTTCTCTTGCATTATTTATTACACCTTGTTTTGAAAGGTGTGCCTTCAAGATATATCTATATTGTCTATATTGCTTTTAGGTATTTGTCTATATTGTCTATTGCCGCAATTGCGTACTTAATAGTACATTGAACGGTGGTGATCTATGGCTAATACTCATATAATATTCTACTTATAATTTTTATGTTGTTACTTTAAAGGAACAATAGAATACATCCATTTTTATATCCGTAAAAATGTTTAATACTTTACGTAAGTTCTTCCATTCTGAAAAATCCGTTTTAACTAGAAATTGACCATTACTTCATTATTAAACGAAAATAAAGCGAGCAATATTAAGATTTTGGTTAGCAGATTTGTAACAGTAAACACAGATGTTAGTATTTTCCTGTTAAAAATATATAATTTATAACGCTTATTAGAGACCTATTGGTATGCCAATGATGAAGAACATCAAATCCACATCGTCTTTGTTCGATCTGTCCACTGCATTTGTACATGGAAAACTAAAGAAGGTAGATAGATGTCGCTCTAGTAAAAGTTGATGCACGAGATGTGGATCAATTCTGCTGATGGGTTTGTTGATTTTCTTCTTTATGAAACACAGATATGCCAAATTCCTCTTAAACTTTTTTTAAATTTATTAATGTTAAGATTGACGTCTATCACAGGTGCTTTCTAAATCCTCATAGGATGATTTAGCCAACAGAAAAAGCCAAATTTTCACTTTATCATGAGTTTTTCCTTATTGGCACAAAATACCAAATAACATTTTAATATCTTTCCTACATTAACCAGCAATCAGAACATCGAACAATATTTTGATAATATCGTACAATACCGTATGCTAATTGGATTAGCTCACGGATGCTATATAAATCGGATTAGGTGAGATTAAAACAGCTAAAACCACAATTTCTGTAAACATTTTTTTTTGTTATTGACAAATCTAAAAGTTTTCACTAAGAAGTAATAGTGATCTAAGCGAAGGCACGCAAACAAAATAAATTTTCAAAATCATTTGATTTTTTTCTGATCTTAATAATGAATTCATCCTTATAATTTATTTCTTAAAATTGACATATGCAGAAATTGTAAATAATTAATGAAATTATTTTAGTCAATTAACTAAACTGCATTATTTACATAAAAACGAAATAAAATATTAATTTTATTCAATTAAAACGCCTTAATCCCTTTTTTAAAAATTGAAATGAAACGCATTGATACGGAATATTGAAAAAATTTAAAATTCTAGAAACTTAAATGACTCGAATAAATCAAAATATAATTATTTACTTGTTTTTATTTAATCCAACAGGTCTTTAAAAAGTAATTTTAAGCTTATTTGACTGTAAAAATAATTTCCAAACCAAAATAGTTCAAGTTAAAATGAAATTTTCCCTCTTTGGGAATTTTCAAGCCACGTAACATCAGCATAATTTTGGGTCTCGATTACAGTTATTTATATCTAGTTCTTATTTAATTGCAGCATAGGGAATTCTCCAGCTAAGAGGAATCTATTTAGTATTCAAATTGCGGGAAAACACGAAAACCTAATTTAAATTCCCCAAACGGAGACATGTAAAGAGATGGTTTAATATGTTGTTTTATTTAGACAAGAAAAGGACCATGTTTAGATAATAAATACAAAGCAAAGAACTGCTCTTTCATTGAGATTTATATTATGCATGGATATTCTGTCATTTCTAAAAATAAATTCTCTAAATATGTAAGCGAGCATTCTCCAGATTAAAACACAAAAAGCCCGTTTTGTTTCCTCCTCTTAAAACGCAGAAGTAAACATGAATATTTTAGCAATGCACAGTTTCAAATATCCTGGAAAATAGGGAATAAAATAATGCAAATTTGATGGAATGTGACATCCTACATATCAAATATCAAAAAGTAAGTTTTATTATATTTTTTTTAGATCAGAGCAGAACGAGAGGGTATATCTAGGAGAGCTTTAAGGAGACGTTCAAATAGCTAGTTGTAACAGTCGCCATTCTTTTTCAAGTCAAGGAAAAAGAAATGGGGGAATATTTTATCAGATAGAGAGATATTTACTATATCGTGCATATACACGTGGATCTTAAATATTGAAAATCCTTGACATATTTCTATTGGATAAAAGATAGAATAGTGTGCATTTGTTTAAATCTCTTCTGTAGCTGAGAGTTAGCATTTTTGTTTTCATTTTTTGTATATTTTATGCTGCTGTTTGTGCATTTCATTTTTGAATTATTTTTTCTTCCTGCTTTTAATATAGATGACAGAGTACGTCTCATTCCTTCTCAGGTAATAATTAATATTAGTTTTCTATTCGTTTTGTATTTTGAGTGTAAACGCATGAATACAGTGCCGGATTTTCGTCTAAGAATGACGGGTTGAAAAGGGCCTTCAGTATGTATTATATTTTAAAAAAGGTTGTTAAATTTAACTACTAAACGAAAACATTTAAAAATTAGTAATACTATAAACTCTACAATATTTGGATAATATAGCATTTTGGGAAATATAATAGGCCAGTTCCCTATTTTTTAAAATTATGTGCGCTTTGTTATTATAGTAATTTTAAATACAAACATCTGTTAAAATAATAATGTACTCTAACATAAATGCTGAAAAGTCATGAATGATAAATAAAAATACCCATTTTAACAAAATTTCGCCAAAATTATGTGTCAGTAACATGATCATAAATTCAAATATGAAATTAAATTGATTAATTCATTAAATAAGAGGTTCTTAAAATGCACACTGATAACGGACAAAAAAATGTTTTAACTCCATCACTATGTTCCAGTAATAATGTTTAATAATTTGATATAAATTAATTTTAACTAGTACCGGCATCATGGCATAGGGGTAGGGCGTCTTCCACTTGCTCTGAGCTTCCCGGTTCAAGCTTAAGTGTTCTTCTTTTGTGTTCTGTCTGTGAGATATATCAATGTGCCTTTATGAAAAAGGGGGCTATGCAAGCGAATGTGACGCATGAAGCAGTTAAGTCGTACTCTTAGCCGTAGTTTGTGCTACTGAAAAGTCAAAAGATGCTTACTCGGTTTAAATCGCTGAAACATAACTGTCAGTGGTTTTGTAAAGTGACATAAAATACAATATAGCTCTTATTTCCAGCGTTTCTGGCAAAGTAATACCTTTCATAATTTTTTTCAAAAAAAATTAAATAATTAATCAAATTTCACAAATTCTTCAGTAATATCATTCTTATTTACAATCAGAATTTGAAACACTTAATAAGATAACAAATTTATATAGCAAAAATTGAATTGAGCAAATTTCAAATTAACAGAATTTTTATACCGTCTGCAACTTTAATACTATTGGAATGAGAATATCTGTTGCATCAAATATTTTAATTATATTTGTAGAATATATGATCGAAAATATTAAAATGTTAAATCTAAATCAAATTAATTTTTTTTCCAATTTTCCTTCTTCAGATTTTATCAAAATTTCTTGGTAAGTTTAGTATGACATCGTATTGATTTTTAGCAGTAATTTTTTATCAAAAAAGATAATAATGACCTTAAAATGTGTTATCTACCATTTATAAAGAATATTTACCTTATTACGAAAACAACTACTCTTTTTTAAAGCGTATTAATATGCTTCGCAAAAAAAAAAAATTAATTACAAGCAGGTGATTATTTATTCGACGCATTTTATTAACAGAATTTCGAAGTGCACCTATTAATCAATTAAAAAAGGAGTAAAATCTATGAAATTATATCTTTTACCCGCGACTTCGTTAGCATGGAATTTTCGATGTATATGTATGAGAACTGACGGTCTGATCAGCAGTCGAGAATGGTTGTCTAAAATAGCCTACAAGCAAAACGACAACGGCGCCAATCACCGCTTAGTTGCCACGGTTGTCCTACAGATTGCGGTTTAATGCCTATAATGCATGCTTGTGCGACATTGTACCCTCGTCCCATACTATCAACTTGCGCTGCTACAAAAGGACTCCCCGGTCGCTGCTTTTGGTGATGTTGTATGTTGGGGTATCTTTGCTTGCAAGATCAAGCGGGAATTTATAAATGGAATGTGTAATTCACCCACCATTAAGCAAAGGTGCAGCAATGTCCATGGAAACTACAGCCAGAACTGTATTGCGGTCCTTGTAGAGGCTTCAGCATAAACGAGCGTCTTATCCTTAACCCCCTGGTGCATTAAGAAAGAATAATTCATCCTTTCCATTATTTACTCGGTTTAGAATCGCTTCGTACATTTGAAGCTACTTTGAAAGTAACTGTAGTGTAATTTTTTTGACCTGTGTTTCTTAAACTTCGGTGTGGTAGTTTAGCACCTTCAAAACCACGCTTGTGATTCACGTCTCCGCTGCAGTGGGGATAGGCCAAAATCAGGGAGACAATTTCAAATATGAAATCATTTTATCCTCAGTTTATACCAGATCTCTGTTAGTGATTAGGTCATTGTGAGTGTCATACAGCCTATGCACGGTATCTTCTGATAAAGCGCCCATGTATTTATCCCTCAGCTGGAGGGGATTTGATAGTCAGCAAGTTCTCACTAAAAATGCTAACAGTCTTCGAGCTGCTTTCACAGCAAGAGATTTACTATTGCTCTTCGAAAGATTAGATTTGTGTTTTCTGAGTATTTCGAAAAACTATCAAATGATGACAAATTAAAAGATTAAAACTAATCTAAAATCGATACATTTAAAATCTAAACATATACGAAAAATATATAGCTAACATAAATATAATTTAATAACAAAAACACACAGCTAACCTAAAAACAATTTGTTTACATTGCATGCCTGAAATAAAACAAAACAGCAAATCAAGGTCGTGTTTCGTTAAAAACAAATCAAGTCTATTTTATTTATCGATCGAGATTGAGATAGCTACAATAGTATAATAAACAATTTTTAAACTTTTAATTTAGCTAATAACACAGTAGTCGATAATTACGCGTGAACTTTCAACGCCAATTGGCGTAATGCAAATACTTTACTTTCCCTACGTCATTTGGGGTAACGCAATGCAGATTAGAAATTTTTTATTGCCTTTATTCAGTTTTATTTTAATTCAAAAGTACAGAATGAATCAGATGGTCGATTAATTAACAACGTGTGATTTTAAATACATCAAACACTAAGAAAACAAACAGAATTGTTTGAAATAATCGATCAAAGCCATGCTACCATGAAACTACCAAACCATGGATTCATTAGAGTGGAGAAAAAACTTGAAGCCTTACTTATCTTTGGCAAGATTTAGCCAGATTTTTGGTACCTAAGTTAGTTTTTAATTAATAAAAATTAACCATTCAATTAACCTAAATAAACAGAATCCTATGCCCTATTCCAGACTATAATCTATCTCTGTCCTAAATTTCATCCAATTCCGTTCAGCCAATCTGACGTGATTGACGGAGATCCATCCATCCATCGAATTTTACACAATTTTTCTCATCAACAGTAGTATAGATAAAAGAAGAAAAAGCATCAGACGAGTGAAAAAACTTCTTTCTAGAGCTTTATTACATCTTGGTAACGTGAAATTGTTTCATGAGAGAAATTATATTCTCTTTTTTAACTTATGTATTGAAATTAGGATATATCTTTTTTTCCAAGAGTTTACTGTCTTTTAAATGATTCCACTTTTTCAAATTAATTGAGTAGTTAATTACACAAAAAAGCTAAAAAAATATCACAAATGAGTATTTATAGAAATTCTAAATCGATTAAATGAACAAGATTTAAAAACAAATCTTGTTTTAATGAAAATTAAAACAATAACTATTTGTAGTTAAATAAAGAATTCCAATTTGTTTTTAGAAAATGTTGTTAATTTGTTTTTAGAAAATATTATTAATTTTTTTTAAATTCAAAATTGTTAAGGTTAATGGAAAATGTCTTTGTAAGAATATATACGATAGCTCAAATATAAAGGGGAAACGAATGTATAAGTTTCCTAGTAACACAAATGGAAAATTGTGTTTTATGAGATTGTATATTTGAAATAGGGACAAAAACTTTTGATGATGAAGTCGGAATGTGATGTTACATTTAAAAATAAAAGCAATTTTGAAAACAGGATAGTAAACAGAAAAATGTATGTTTCCATACATAATCAATAAAAAAATCCGTAATAAAGGAAAAGAATTAAAGGGTTTCAGAAATAATTAAATAATAATATTGCAAATGTAAACATCCCCTCCCCTAGAAATAGAAACATTCTAAAATTAAAACTGCAAATTTTGATAGTTACTGCTATTGTGAGGTTTAAATTTTGTACCTTTTTATAGTATTATGTTTCTTCTTAGATTAATTTTTGTATTTACAGTAATGAAAATTCAAGAAGTATATCCTTAACATTCATCTTATTATGAAGAATTGATGCATTTCCAGCATCCACATTAAAAAAGGGTTCATATTTCTTTTAAAACATACTTTTTTCTCTTCCGAATGTTAATCCATATTTGATAATAACTGAAATCTTGAATAGAAATTGGAAATTTTCTCTTTTATAACATTGTAATATCTCGATTAAACTTCGATACTTCGAATATTTCTTATTTTAGAATACAAAACAAAAGCGAAATACAGAAGCAAAAATTTATAGAAGCAAATAAAAAAGTAATCGGGATACAACGTCAGGAATTGTCCAATCACATTTGTAATAAGAAAAGCTGTTAATTAGTCACATCTTTTAGAATATAATAATAATGACATGAATGATCTTGGTAATGATGATGAATTCGCATGGCAGTAGATGTGATTCGAGAATGAATAGAAGTTTAAAATCTCATTTCATAACCAGATCTGCCTGACAAGAAAGTCAATTACAGGTTTAATATAAAACCTGAATTAAAAGAGTTTGAGTTTATAAAGTTTGAAAACAATAGATTCAACTGAGATATTAGCTGGAAAGAATGGAAAAAAAAATATTACTCTGTTGCTAAAGAATTGTACGCCATTAATAGAAAACCTCAAATTAGATGAGATTGTTGAATTCTATAAAATCTTCTGCCTTGAAAGAATCCCATTTAATGCGAGCCTTTTACTTTAATATATATTATTTTGGAATAAAGGTAATTGATAATCATATTTCCCATTATGCGTTTTTCTAACTAAAAACTGTTTTCATATCAATCCTCGCCAATCAATGAAAATTTGCATATATCCATCTATACGTAGTGTTAAATTTCGCCTTAAGTATTTGTTTTTCATCAGTAATATGTATTTTTAACTTCGAGGCATTACTGACTGTTTTTGTAAGAGAAATAACCTTTCAGAAATTGTTGTTTTTAAATTGAAAATTATTTGTTATAAATTTGTTTTAAATCTAATATTCTTTCACTTCATAAGTATACAAAATAAAACAAAATAAACCACAAAGAATATACAAAAATGTTATCATAAGTATTGGACAGTATTTTGCTTGATTCTTCTTTAAAACGTAAATGAACCAATATTTCGATAAGGAAAAAGAAAATTTTGTGTTTTCGCTAATAGAATCGGGACGCGCCTTTTGGTGATTCTCTTTCGATGAAAATTTCTGTGTATGGTAATATAAAACATAAAAAAAAAAAGGAAATAAGAGGTTGGGTACTATTGATTTTCAGATAAATTGTTTATACTGTCGCCGAGGAATTCTTTTGTTAAAATAAAGTCAGACAGAGCTCTTGTTTTGACAATGCAGAATAAAACGAATGTTACCTTTGAACTTCCAGTTACAGAATTTCGTTTACTGTTTGATGTCTGCTTTCTAATCTGACCAAAAGTTCAGTGACAGAGGAAAAACAAACTAATAAGCAGTGTGTTCATTTAATATTGTTGGTTTATCAGATAACTTCTAAGATAATTGTTTAGTTTTTACATTTGTTTAGATTAAAATAATTGTTTAGTTTAAGTTTTTCTTAGGTCCACATAATCTCTAAATAAAAGTTAATATAAATAGAAACTTTCGGTATCTTCCAATAGTATATTTCTAAAATTCATTATTAGTTTGATAGGGAAATGAACTTCGGGGATATAGGGGAAATAATAAAATCAACAAGGATTCATTATTTGTCATTTAAATGGGAAGATATATTGTAGAGCCACAAACAGCGAATTTGTTTTATAACTTTTTAATATGAATAGGAATTAATAAATTATTCTATAAATAAATTATTAGCATTTATTCTGACATGCATATTATTAACGGCTACATAATATTTTTTTAATATTTTTTCTTTGTAAGTTTTCATAGAATTTTTATTCTTTATTATTGGATTAACTAATTACCCGAGCAAGAGATGTTCGGTGTGGTTCTGATGAAATAATTCGATGATTCTACAGTTTAATGAATCGATCTTATTAAAGAGAAGAAGAAAATCATGAGAAAAATAAAATACACATTGAATCCGATACAAGTAAAGTTGCACTCATGCTTCACATGTGAATGCCATTCCATTAAGTTGATTTATCTCGCATTGTTCACAGCCCAAAAGGCCCAGAATAAATTTTTAAAAAAGTAGTTAAAAATCTCCCATATAATATCCTGGAGTTGAACTGAGTCAAAATATTGCTCAACAACTTTTTTATATAAATCATGCACCTATAAAAATCTTCAATTTTTGCTTTTTCTTCTCGAAAAACTGGGAAATTATTAATTTTTCAAGACAAAAAAACTATCTTGTGACTTCAACTTTAAAGTCAAATTTTGAAAGAGTTATTAGAAGACATACTGCTTATTAAAATTAACTTAATAACTAAAATTAATTTATTAACTTTTATACGTCTCCTGAACTTTAAAAAATCATGCTCCTATCAATTTTATTGATATAGAAATGTGAATTGGCTGATAAGGTACAAAAAATATAGATATAATCTCATACTTAAAGTATCAAAACATATATTAAAATTTAGCTTTTATCTAAGGCAGCTGGTGTATAAAATAATTTCCTGAATGATTTTTAACAGAAATTGTTCTTTGAAGTTACAACGGAATTATAAGTTCTCTCATGCAATTTATTTTCCTTTCGGTTTCTGCGGGGCAATGTTTATTCCCTCCATCCAATTTGTTTCGTTCAAACTAAAACAAAAAACGAGTTTTTCTCGTTGTTCGTTTTAAACTTATTTTATTGTTTTTCCCTATCAACAAACCAAGAATGTCTCAATGAATTTAAAAAATTCTTCTTCTGTTCTCTATTTTTATTCTTTAACAGCCTGATAATTTTGAGTTTAATTTGAAGAAGGGAACTTTGTTTGAAATCTAAATCACCATCCATTTTAATCACAGACAATTTCATACATAAATACTTTATTTGGCCAGATTTTTAACAAAAATTATAATAAATAAGCTACTTACCTTCATTTAGTTATTGGCTTTTTGTATTTTGTATCCAATGCACATAAATTAATTTCAGTTTGATTCATGAATTTAAAAATAAATTAATTATATTGTGAACACTCAATAATATATTAAGAATATATTATTATTTGCTCAATAATATAATAAATAATTAATATTAAGAATATATTTAAGAATCATGATATTTTGTTACACCTGTAGTCATATAGCCAATACATTATATTTAACCAAAACAAAACAAAAATTTCGTATACAAATCTGAATTACTTTTTTCAATAACTTTAAAATTAATTCCTAAATTCTTTAGCAAATTTATTCGATTAAAAAAAACCACTATATCCTGTAATTTTAAAATTTATACCTTTATTTATGCGCTTGAATATATATATTTTTTATTTTAATCATTTCCTTTATTTTTAATATTTATTATTACATTTTATAATAGCTATAACTGATTTTTAATATTTAATTCTCCCAAATTCCTTATTAAGGGGTGCTATTGTTATGGAATCAAAATACGATTAAATGAATAAAATAGTGATAATTAAATGCTACCAACTATCAAATAATGTTTTTTTGTGAAGAATATGCCAATGTATAAAATGTTAGAATTCTAACGATCAAAAGCAGATTTAAAAAAATCGATAATCTGGTATTAAACAAGTCAAATTATTCAGTAAGATTTCGTTCAACTACTGTTTTGAACTAAACTCAATTATTCTTCACCCCTATGCGCTGTCTCTGTCTCTCTGATTTTTATATTCTGAGTAAAAGGACATCAAATGTTTTAGAAGAAACTCTGGAAATTGATATCTTACAGGGATATCACTAAGATTCTCGAATGTTCTGAGTCCTTCATTTTTTTACCTAAAATCCATCGCCAAGGTTGAAGAAAAATTTATCTAGCATCCGTTAGAATTATCTATAAAGCTATGTTCTTTATCAAAAAATTTACTGCGCAAGCAATTAATTTGTAACAGTGCAATGGCTAAGTTTAAAAAGTGTAAATAAAATAAAGTAGCAGTTAGAAAACTTCTGTTCCGTAATATTCCGTATATAATTCCGTTGTAACTTTAAAGAACAATTTCCGTTAAAAATCATTCAGGAAGTTTAGTTTATACACCAGGTGTCTTAGATAAAAGCTAAATTTTAATATATGTTCTGTACTACCTTTTCTTTGGATACAAGAAATGGTGTTACCTTATTAACATCATTATATATTCCCTATGATTCTTCTACGGGGTCAATATTAGTATTTTCGCCTTCGAGTTTGTTTTCTCTTGTGAACTTAGAAAATAATTCATTAATTGTTCCTTAAAATCTTCTTTTATTTTCATTTACCTTATAATGAAGTTATAAAGAGTCTTAAATAATATTTTATCTCAGTTGGGAAAAAGAAAAAGCCGTGAAAAACTAAACAACAGTTTGGATTATATTAAGAAAGCAGTGGTTGAGCGGGTAATATAACTAAAAACTCATTTTCTGGTGATTGTTTATTTTGAAAAAATATCTGCTATAATTTTACATGTCCTTGCTGCAAAAAAATGACGACTACACTAGAAAATGTAGTAAAGCTATTGAGGTATCCGACTACGTTTGAAGGAAAAATTTGGAAATATTGGATTTTTTAGAAAATATTTATGGTTTTTGGATTTATTGTCAATAATCTATACTTATAATAAAGCTCAATGTGTGTGCGTGTGTGTTGGCGCTCTACAGGCCAGACCGTTGGACCTACAGCTACCAAATTTGGTACATGCATACCTTGAAGGTTCGGAATGTGCACGTCGGAGCCCTTTTTTCGAAATTTTAATTAGAATTTGAATTAATTAAAATTTAAGCGAAATTTCGACGTTTTACAGTTATAACTTCCGAAAATATTATTGCACTGATTTTACATCAATTTAAAGATTAAAAAATTAGCTTTCTAACGGTATCAGTTTTTTTAATTTATAACTTAAGCTTCTATTTTTAACGAATTTTTAAAGAAATATTTTAACTATGTTTTTATCACGTGACTGGATAAAATAAAAGAATGCCGGAAGTTCAAATAAAAAAAAATTATCATCGCAAAATAAATCTACAGAAATGCAACTGTCAGCACATGACAGGATAAAATAAAAGAAATATAAAATGTGATATTTTCTTTAAAAAATAAATGCAAATGATTCTATGATCGTTTGCAATATCTGTATCATTAATTCCATAAATTATCTTTATTTACAGTAAACCTGATTGAATTTAGACAGGATATGCATTGAAATCCGGACTTAATGGCATATTTATGTAATCGTTTGCAATATCTGTATCATTAATTCAATACTTTTTTCCCCTTTCTCGCTTTCTTTGAAAAAAAACAAACATATTTCATATTTTGGCAACATCATCGAAAAAAACATTTTTAATATTTTGGAAGCATAACCGATAGTTAAAACTGATTGATTTATAAAATTAAAGAATATTATTAGGAAAAGGTGTTCTTTTAGAACTTTTCGTCCATCATCTTAAAGAAAATATTGCTTTCAGGCCAATCAATTCCCGGAATTACTTCTAGGCTAATGAATATGTGATTTAATTGAAAATTTTAGAACGCATTACTCATGGCGAACCAGCTGGTCACCAAAGACGGCTAGTACACAATAAATACAAGAACAATTATTTGAAAATATAATATATTTTGAGAGATGTTTAAATGTGTTGTTAATTTTAGTGAACCAAAACGGTTTGCACTCTACACAAAATTGGTAATGCAGGAATCCTATTTTTCTTTGTGCACAAGTTATTCAATATAATAATGAATGAAATGAACAAAAATCTAAGAAAAATCTTTAGATGCAAAGAAGTTAAAGGTAAAAATCCACGTATATATGCATTTTTTTCCATAAATTTACAGCTTAGTTTTTCAAGAAACACCTCTAAATGAAAAAGTATTTCACCGACAATAAAACTTTCGGTTCATTTCATTCCCCATATTATTTAAAACACACGCTAACTTTTTTATGTAAATACCTCTATTAGTTTTGGGAATATCGTGTTAACGGTGGGGAATTTCGATGAATATTAAACTTTTGGGAAAATTGAAGCTAAAGACAAATTTTAGTTGAAAAATTTGGGACCTAGGATAATAGGCCAGGTCTTCCTTTTCTTACAAAAGATGAACTGTTTTGGAAAGGCAAATGACTGAACTACAAGAAATAATAAGAATTTTAAAAAATTCGGCAATGTTGTCGATAACCAGTGTTTTTAACGTAGTCGGATACCTTAAAGCAGAGGTGTCCAAACTTTTCGCGGCACGGGCCGGATCGGAATTAGATCCATGCTATACGGGCCACATGTATATACAAATTGAAAAATATCATTATGAGTAAAGTAGCATTAAATACTATTAATTAATACTATTTTATTGTAACTTGAAAATAAAAAATACTAAACAAAGTATAATTATATAATTATTTTATATAAATTGAAATATTTTCATGCAACTTCTAATGCCAATGATGAAACTGTTTTTTTTTGTTGTTGTTGAAGAATGTCTTTATAGTTGGGATCAAAATTTTTACACCAATCATAAGCAATGACTGCAAATGATCATCAGATAAATTTGCTCTATATTTTGATTTGAGATACTTCATTCGAGAAAAAGTTTGTTCGCACACGTAAGTAGTCCCAAACATTGAAATGAATTTACGAGCAAATTTCTTCATTTTTGCATCCAAAAATTTATAAAATTCTATTAAGTTTCCTTCCTTGTATTTGTCCTTGATTTGTTCGTTTGCTTGAAGATCAATAATTTCTATTTGAAGTTGGCTTGAATTTTCAGCAACGTTGCAATCAAATGGATTTTGGAGCAGCCGAATTTCTTTTGAATTCATGTCCAAATCAGAAAATCGCTTTTGAAATTTTTCTTTTAAATCGGCGATGATCTTTACTGCAAATGCAATTGGAAATCGTTCTTCAATTTTTTTATTTAATTCGTCGTAGCACGGAAAATGCGTAAAATTACATTCAGTCACTTGACTTTCGAATAATCATAGTTTTGTTCGAAATGCTTTAATTTGAGAGTATAAATCGCAAATTAAATTGTTTTTCCCTTGGAACTTTAAGTTTAAGGTATTTACGTGTGTCACAACATCTGCAAAAATAGCCAACTTCCAGAGCCATGCAGCATCCGATAAAAGTGATTCAGGATGTTTTTTCTCTACAAAAAAATAAATCAATTTCACTTCTAAGTTTAAAAAACTGCAAACTTAGGCTTAAAAACTTAGTTTTTCGATATACCTTTAAGAAAATGAAAAGGTTTGGGCGAAAACATCATTATGTTTTAAAACCCTCCGCGGGCCGGATAAAATCACTTGGCGGGCCGGGTTTGGCCCGCGGGCCGTAGTTTGGACACCTCTGCCTTAAAGTAATCTTGAAATGTTTCAAAACAACTTCAGTCACTTATTCTATCGGCAAAAGCTAAGTTGGGAATATTAAATGTTTGGCCAACAATAATTTATTATGATTTAAACTGCAGTCATCATTCATATTCAAGCAATCGATTATTCAATACTTAAGGGAATTGTGATATTTACACTTAGCGAAAGAAGTTCGATATCAATTATGTTGAAACCGATGCAATATAAAACGATTTTCGCGATGCTAGTATCGGTAAAGTAGTTTCCGAAATTGAGTTTGCTGAAGTATATCGATATCGAATTCTAATCGATTATGAGAAGAATGAAATTTCTAAGGAAATATAATGACATTTTTAAACAGGGGAATAATATAACTTTTCAGGCAGCAAAGAAAATATTAATATATTTTCAAAATTCGAACAAGTTGCAAAAATATCTTCTCTCTTTTCTTAATAATTCTGAATATGCAAGTTTATTTGTAGCACAAAAATGCGCCAATTTTCTCAATATGGCGTATTTTGCGCTGAGCTCTGCTGATTAGTGAAATTAAATGCGTATGTATTTTGAAACTCTTGGCTTCAGAATTTCATACAGATCGATAATTTAATTAGAAAGTTAAATATTAAAATTTATCCTTACAGACTGTTTTTATTCACATATATACGAATATATGGACAGGTAATCAACTTCAAGATGAATTTACTAGACAATTTGTTGTAAGTTAAATTTAAAAAAAAAATAAAACGTCAATGCTTGAGAAAGTTTTCTTTTTACAGTTCCAGATAATATAGACCAGTTTTAAGGACCAATAGCAAGAAAATGCTAGAACATCATTTAGAATGCCATTTCTGTAATGGTATTTGAACTTTGCCTTAAAAATAAACCTAAGAACCTTATATAATTATTATTTATTTATGTGCGACGTTATAAAGGCGGATCTTGTAAAATGTTAGGGGGCATTTCAAACTTTATCTTAGTTGAGGCAAGACGCTCAAATCATTTCGATCTTTTTCAGATATCCGTGTCATTTTTAAAGAAATTTTCAATTTTATAACCTATATTTAAAAAGAAAAAATCCTATTTATTTTTCCATATTTAGAAATATTTTCAGTTTTTCTCATCTTTCAATGGATGTAGAGCAAGGATTCAAACAGTGATTTAAAATATTTTAAGAGAAATTTAACTTTAATGTTTTGAATGTGTCTATTTTTGTCAGTTACTATCTTTACGTGATTGTCACATAAAGTAAATGTACTTTAAGTAACTTACATTTACGTAAATATAATTAATATATACGTAACTTTATGTTACATGTTTGTCATTCCATTATTTTAATAATCTATAAAGTATATTCCTTTATGCGATTATATTTTATTGCTTCATTTCCAAACATACATGTCAAGCTAATTATTTATTTTCTTGCGAAGAAACATACGTAAAATTTTAGAATGAAAAAAAAAAGGTATCAAAAATATAATCTCATTTTATTGGAATCTTAATTACTTCTCAATAACTTGAAAAAAGAAAAAAAAATATTTTTACAGATAAATAAAGATTGAGTCTAGCTTTTAACCTCAAAGATCACAGCACAATAAAGTTTGTCTTAGTGTGCTGTTGTTTTAATTTTAAAATGTATTTTATTTGTATGGCAAAGGTGTTGTATAAGCAAAGAAATGTATGAATATCAAGGCAGTTTCTATTAGTATATATCCAGTAACATTGTAAGCAAATCGGATTGCTAAAAATTCATAATGAAATAAAGATATTAAAAAAAGTTATTGAAATCAGGAAAGAAATTGGTATATGTAGAAAAATACATTTTTAAAGTAGTGTAAAAAGAGTTTTAAGGGAATAAAATTCTCCGGAAATATTGCTGATATACTTAGAAATTTTGAATAATTTTTAATTAAATTATAATTAAAAAATTGTCATTTAAAAGAGTTCTTGTTTAATATGTACTCATGTATAAATAATCATGCGTCAGATTTGGTAGTTCTGGGTCCCACGACTCCCCTTTTGGACGATTTATACTATTTTCTATGTGAAGTATTAAAAGAAAAAATAATTATGATAGCCGAAACGTTTGACCACTATATTTTGCCACTTCCTTTCCGTTCAGATTAGTTGAAAAATGCATTTTTGGAATTATGTACCTCTGTAAATACGATGAACGAAAAATAATTTGGGTTTTATGGTGAATTTGGTATGTGCTCTTATTGTAAAATTTGTAAATTTTTTCAAATTTTTAACGAAATAAATTCAAAATTTTCTCTATCCGTCTCTAAGTGCTAATGAATACGGAAATAACAAAGAAAAAAGAATTAGATGAATGCATTATTCAATTTCAACATTTAAATTATGT
Organism: Argiope trifasciata; assembly: GCA_026543055.1. Lineage (NCBI taxonomy): Eukaryota > Metazoa > Arthropoda > Arachnida > Araneae > Araneidae > Argiope > Argiope trifasciata. Next base: position 1,426,307 of record JAPMOQ010047630.1, on the reverse strand, counting down.
CTCGGAATTTATTTGAGTCGGTTTTATGACTTATATATTTGAGCCAAATTTGTCAAAAGTTGTACATATATCGGTTTTTACATTCGTATTCATGCAAAAGCAATAATTTAGAAACCCATCAACTTTCATTAACATTTTCAAACTAATATTGTAACTCAATGTTAAATTTTTATTTCAGTAAGCATAAAGAAAAGACATTCTAAATGTCTTCTTGGTGTTTTTCATTATACCCCGAAGCACAAATGGAGCTATAAGCTATAAGTTATCTATTTTCATATGCAAGGAGCTATAAGTTTAAATTTAGGCACTCTTGACGTTCACGTCTGCGTTCAATGTCCACAATTTTTATGCTGGCGGAGATAATAACTTTGTTAGGGAATGTGCAAGAGAGTTTCGAGGAAAGCATGTACCTTATATGATGCAATTTATAGCTTGCGAGATTGAAAACATTATCATGTTAAAAATAAACCAATACAATCTATTTTACTAGTTATCAAATTCTTTTGTGATTAAGTCCGTTATTTGAATACAAGAAATAGTAAAAAGGTATCATTTTGGCAAGGAAAATCTGCCACAATTTTCGTCGACTATCTCCACATCGAGACGAATTTAAGTATGAGACCAAAAGGTTTCTGTATTATCTTGACGACCACGCCCTTGTTATTGATTGAAACCGTAATCTTCCCACTTAATCAGTGGAATAGCACACAGGCGGATACATATTTATCGTAATCTTCACCTGTTGTTAGGAGACCCCATTATAACACCCCGATGCAAATGAACTTCTCCAGATGCTTCTCCGTGACAAGGCGAAATGAACTGCACGCCGTGTGTATATATCACAATGAGATAATGAATATACGTAAAACTTTCTGTAGATTAAAATTATGAATGCAGAACATTAAATTCTGTAGCAGAATATTTCATCATTTAATCAAATATTCGCATGCGTCATGGTTTTCTATGATTGTCTCTAAGTAACTACTTTCCTGGTAATGTGATTCATCATGGACACGTTGTACTGGTTTATGTAAATGTCATCAATAAACTCTGGAGGTCACCCTCAATGCAAAAATGGCATGTAACATTTCTCAAGTTAATAATTACTACGAAAAGAATGATTAGGTTTATGTTTAAGGTATTTATTCTATATGTTTTCCAGTTAATTTTTTTTATTTAACTAAAAACTTTTATTTTAAAAATGAATGAATGTCTGAATCTTTTCATCTAGTAAATTCTTATAAATTAAAAAAAAAATTAGGAAGATGTAATAGAATTTTAAATCAACTCTGCTAATCAAAAATTCAATTAGTGTTTTGTTTGTTCTTTCATTTAGCAATGTATCTTCAGTTTCCAAACTTTTATTTTGACATTTCTTTCAGATTTTTTAATTACAATAAATAGTTAATTTTCATATCTATAGTAAATGGCTTCAGTAAACAAGTATTGAATGCGATGATTAATATATTTATAATAAATAGAATGGAAATATAATTAAAAATTTTGCTTGGAAAATTCTTTGTTAGCTTTACTTAAAATTTTATTAAACAACATGAAACATTATTTATTTTCATCAAACTTTTATATAATAGTAAGTCAAGTATGAGCTTTTTATAGTTGACAATATAATTCTTTCTTTATTTAGAAGGCATTTAGAAAAAGTTTTGTTGCATTTTTAAAACAATCCTATAAATTTTGGTGAAAAGAAAGGGATTTTAAGAAAGAATTCGGAGTTCAAACAGAGTAAGTTGTATTAATGGCCCTTTTCGAAGAAACACGATAGCTGTTTTAGTGTGGTCTTTGAAACATAGTAGAATGGACTATCTGAATTGGCAGCCCTTTTAAAATTCCCTTACCGTTATAGAGTGGAGATTTAACCTTCGACATTAGATTCAATGTACATAAGGTTACCTTATAAATTTTTTTCGCTTGAATCGGATTTGGAACATGGAAATATCTAATTTTGAAACTGAGGTTAGAGAACCAGAAGGCTATATGTTGAAATTCTCTAGTTCTTTGTATTTAATTTGAATGATGGATCAAATCTTGTAAACAAAAAAATATCTGAATTTTAATAAACATTGCTCTTTTTATTTTCCATTGAACCTATTGTGGAACAAGTTTTTACGCAAGAATGATAGCTTTTTTGTACATTATTCAGTTATACTTTAAATATTTGATTATACTCTTTAATTATAGCTTTCCGTCAATGTAGTCGAACGAATTTGCTATTCCATATTCATTTGAACCAATAAATGCAAATGATTTTAAAAGTTTCTTAGAAATTTCAAGGTACTCACTAGCAACGGAGCTTTTAAACATTAAAATAAAATTCGAAGTGATAACAGTTAACATGCAACTAACTGTTACCGTCACGAGATAAGATTAAATCATCACTATTTTATACTCAAATTTGACTGTTTAGCTGCTAATCTATTTGCACGTAAATTTGATTTTTGATTTGATTTTAATGAAATTTGAAGTCAAAACTCAACAAACTAAATTAAAAATTTAAACATAAGATCTTCGCACAAAAATCGTAGAATTTTACCTAATTTTTGACTCAATCCTTTGATTTGTAGACTGCCTGGATTTGTTTTATCTGCCTGTGAATATGTGATCACTTTAACTGAAACATTACAATAAATAATATGAGTGACAAAAAGTTTTGTCCAGTTTCAGATATTATTCCAAATACATCAACAGATAACATACATACAGAAATACATACTTGCTTCTTTTCAGTATAAACTGAAATAAAATAACTAAACATCCATATTACCAGAGAATAAGAGAAAATAAAGTGATTTTTCTCGATGACCTACGTTTCAGTGCCTGCATTCGAAACTATTTATTCACTCTAAAGAGTTCATTTGGTTCTGAATTTTTCATCCACCTGTTTAATATTATTTGCAAAACCAAAAACTTTTTTCACACCCTTCCCATTATAGCCTTGACCTCTGATTCAATATTGCCATTTTTTATATAAAAATTCCTGGCCTCTTTAACGTGGTGGTCTGGTGGTAAGGTCTCGGCTTCGGAACCGGAGGGTTTCAGGTTCGAGACTCGATTCCACCGAAGATCCGTCGTGTGAGGGGGTCTCTTGCACGTTAAATATGTCAGGCCAAAGTCCTCCCGCTGGTGAGGTGTGGAGAGGGGGGTGCCAATTCAGGTGTCGTCCTCGTCATCTGACCGTGGCTCAAAATTACGAGGTCCGTCCCAAAATAGCCCTCGTGTTGCTTTAAATGGGACGTTAATATAACTAAACTGAACTAAACTAAACCAGGCCTCTTTAAATAAGAAAGAAAAAGAATCAGAAATAATCGCCTGGTCAATAATGGCTTACGCTTTTGCAGAATCTCAAAATAATTACTTAGCAAAACATTCCCTATGGGAAAAAGAAACCTCTGTAGATTCCCTCCTGCAGATCTGCTGTACTTATTTTACCAATTCAGGTTCAAGTTGCATAATCAATTATCACCTGTCCCTAGCACTCCCTATTTATGAGAGAATAAAACTTTGATTGAGTCCCTTGTTTCTAAAATTGAATCAATTGAGCTATTTGTGTATATTTTAGGTTTATTACTAAAGTTTTAATCATGTTTACTTTTGTTTTAATAATTAGAAGATTATCCAACTTGGCTGACATATATAAATCAGTATTATCAATACTCTGGAGGAAGATCTGGTCACTAAATACGGCTAATAATCCATACATTTTTAACCAAGATGTTCTTTCGTGTATGTCAAATATCCTAATAACAGAACAAAATTACTGACTGAAAGTGAGATTTGAAAAAAGGGGGCGGGAAAGGGGTTGTTATAAATCCAATTCTGTTCTGAAATCTTAAGCAGTTTATTCTTGAGCCGTTGACTTTTCACGGAATAAATAACATATAAATGTTTGAAGACCTGGCCAAAGAAGAAGATTACTCGAATTAAAAAAAAACAACAACCCTTTCTTCGTCTCTGAACCCGCTCTGTGCAAAACTTCTTATAGAAGACTTCAGTAATCCGATTACAGGATTGTCTTCGGAGGTGAAGACAATCGAAAGAAAAAAAACTTTTCCTTTTTTGCTTTGAACACAGAAACAGCTGCCGTCTATACGTTCGAAATGGAATGGAACAGAATCAATCATGGCAAAAACTTCGCGCTCCAGTAGAATTCGAGTTTACTTTAAACATTCACCAACCTTGGTCATTGCTTCCGATGGTAGAACATAGATAGTTGGAAAGAGTTAAAAATTATTTGCTTTGAACTGAGAACAATAGATTTTGTGGATTTTTTTTATCCTCCTGTCTGTCGCTGTGGGTCAATGTGTTTCATGGTCGCTTTGCCATGGGAAAGTTTGGTAGTTTTAAGCTCTGTAATTTGACATGACATACATTTCGTTTATTTAATTTATAATAGGAGGGTAAGTAGTTTGCTATTTATATTTCAGAAGGATGTAAAATTAATTGTACAATTAATGGAATCTTTACTTGTAGCATCATAATTTTAGAACGAACAAGTTTATACATATCATTTAAAAAGAATTTGAAGGATGCTATAATGCGTAGTGTACTACAATGCGCCAAAGTCTGTCATATATGAGCTTACGTTGTATTTGCAATACTTATATTTTGCCCACATTTTTTGAGTAGCAAAATCAGCTTTGGGATCTCAAAATGCAGAAGAGAATGAGAATTGGTATGTGGAACTATTTTTTGTGTTAAAGCTTAATAATCTTATTTATTTACGAACTGTAGGAAATCAAAGATGAAAAGTGAAGCCCACAGTATTTTGTATTATTAAGGAGGAATAAAGATATATGCAAGGATTTATTCTATGTCATAATTTTTATTTTCACTAATTAAATTTCATATTTAATTTTAATTTGTTATCATGAATTGTAATAAATGCTGTTATTATACATTACAACTCCTGATAAATCAGTGTCCACGTATTAAACAATATTGTTGAATCTGATTTTTAGTTTTACGAATATTCTTAGTAAACATAATGAAGATAGGAAACGGAACAATTGTATTTGATGAAATATTAATATTATTCTAATATTTATTTTATCAAGAATAATTTGTTTATAATAAATGAATAATAAATCAGTATTTCAAACAATAAAAAAAAAACTAATCTTAACTCGGCGAAGAATAATAGCATGATTTGCAATTGAATCCGAAATTGTTATCTTAACTTTTGGGAACATACATGAGTTTTACTGTTTTACCGATTATTAAACAAATAATTTTGTCTTTTAATAACAGAGATTATTCTCTAAATTCCTTCAAACGATGTCAGTATGACATATTTAATAAACGTGTGCAAAAGCAGGAAAATTACATTGGCGTTTTCATGTTTTTCGTATTATTTTTTTGCTTTCACTGAGCTTGTATACTTATTCAAAGCGATGAAATCAAAATCTTTTCTTAAGTAAATTTATTACCTGACTTCAAATTCAATAAACAGATTTATATTATAAGATATATTGGATTATAATTTTCATGAAAAGAAGCTCAGTGCAACATAAATCATATTCACAAAATGTTTTCAAAATTTGATCACATGCACTATGTAGTATCGAGTGCAGTTTTCATCAGTGATTAACAGAAATACATAAACAAGTCAAAGAATCGCTATTTGCTGTTAAACATAAAGATTTTGTAGAATCCTAAATTCTCTTGTTACTTCTAAATGCTTAAACTGAAATAATTCCTTTTTGTTCAATAATGTCTTTTTAGATTGTGTTTGAGAAGGTTGTAGTAAGGCGTATAAAATATGCGTTTCATTTCGAAATAAAACTTCTGTTATTGAAAATCCATTTATTCAGGAGAAACGGTTGAAAAGATTTCCTGTTTATAATGAAGAAAACGTGATTCAATAACGATAATTAAAATTTGTGTTATTAGATTAAAGAAATGTTTTTTGTATTTAATTTAATTAAACAACAATTACAAATGACTTATACTGATTTAGAAGTAACTGTCATCTTATCTTCAATAGCGACGCGTTTACTGTCTGAAATGGTTTCTTTTCTTTATTTATTTGGAATAGGTAATGCGAATAAGTTGTTCAAATCAAAGTGGCAAGGGAAGGAAAGTCAAATCAAGTCTGATCATCGTAATAGGAAACATCATCCGTACGAAATAGACGGTACATCAATCGTATAATTCACTTCTATACAAATGTTAAAATAGTGGTTGATAGATCCAAGCTTATCGTAAGAATTATCATCACCATTGCATGTTCAAAAAATGCATTTTCTTATTTTTTATTTATTTCAGTACTTGATGTGTATTTCATATTGCGATGTATGCATAACTGTGCACGATTAACAATTGTGAATTTCCAAC
>JAPMOQ010047630.1:1379105-1419556 GCA_026543055.1 Argiope trifasciata | reverse complement strand
TCTTAAAACATAAAATGATTTTGCGGTTTAAGTATGAAATTGGGTGCGAAAAATGCAATTAAATCCTTTGTCGGGAAAAAACGAAATTACTTTCCGAACAACCTAATATATAGAAGGAAATGCTCAAAGTAATCTCTTACTGTGTTCGATATTTTTAATCATTTTATCATTTGTGAGGATAGAAGGAGTTGTTTTTCAATTTATTCACAAAATGGAGAGTTTTCAATAAAAAAAACCCATTCATTTTGAATGAAAAGATTGATATTTAAAAATTAATTTTAGTCTATCTTTGCATTGAATAACAAAACGGTAAAACAAACCGCAATTGACGGAGAACAATGAAGATAGTCCTTAGTAGTGGAATGTCTGAAGTCAGCTGATGCAATTAAAAATCTGATTAGTTAGAAGAATTTTAATGAAAAATTAATTACATCGACTGGTCGATTAAAGCAGATATTTTATTCATTACATATTTCTTAAATAAGACAAAAGAGTAAAATGGAAATGCTTGCATGAATTATGTCTTGCAAAGTTTATAGATGAATAATCTTGATAAGGTTAATTAATATTGATCCAAGTATCCATGTACGTTGAAAACATTACTGAACTCAATAGAAAATTTTATTTTATAAGATTTGATGACATTTACTGGTACAAAATCCATTTTTGTTTATACTGTGCCAAATGTGTTATAAAATATTACGCTATAATAAGCTTGTTTAATATGATTCATTTAATTGTGAAGGTTGCAAAAAATATCCAGCCTGAGAAAAATCAACGACATTAAAATATGTTAAACAAATTAAATTAAATTACAGGAAAGTTGATAATTAAAAAAATTAAAATAGGGGGTTGGATAACCTTATTAAGGTTGTATCTTTTAGAGAATTATTGGAGGATTGAAAGAAACAGGCACATTGATAATGAAAATATGAATATTTCATCAGGGTGTTGAGAATCAGTTTTAAGCACGGAACATTATGGATCGAAGAGTGTAATCCAGCAGCAACAAATGTTATGCATAATTCTTAAAATAGTAGAAATTACTTCGATTTTTCTGTTAGGTAAGAATCTTATTAGTGTTTCAAACCAGCAACTGGTCATTCCTTTGAGATATTTAATTTAATATTAATGACCATCTTCAACTTTGCTGAGAATATTATGCATCAAATTTTATTTATGGAGTTGCATGTTATTAAGTAATCATGTTCGTATAAACACAGCCAGACAAGTTTTATTCAAAATTTTATAGAAATCCATCAATTTGTATTAGGAATATGTACAAAATTTCATTCTCCTTGCTCTAAACGCGTTTGGACCATTCCCGTTTACAATCAGATATATATAATTCAAAAAATAAAAAAATTCATTTATGGAGTTGTGTGTTATTAAGTAATCGTGTTCGTATAAACACAGCCAGACAAATTTCATTCAAAATTTTATAGAAATCCATCAATTTGTTGTTAGAAACAAGTAAAAATTTCATTCTTCTTGCACTAAACGCGTTTGAACCATTCCCATTCACAATCAGATTCAGGGAGGAAAATTTCTGATTCAGGGAGGGCCAAATCATTTGTCAAAATCTTGAGTTCGATTCTTTAACAATTAGATTCTGCAATTGCTTATCCTTATATATTCAGCTGATTATAAAGTATAAAACAATGTATATAAGGTTATAATTCATGTTTTCTGAGATCATGCTAAATGCACTTGGCCCGTTGAATTTTGGAATCTATTAAGTATGTTTCAGAATATAAAAGGAAGTGGGGTGTTTCCTGCATGATAATCATGATTATGCAAATGGCACTTTCCTCATGATTATAAATGATGATCTACACAAAGATAACATGATGGCACATCATACAACTACTGTATCAAATTTTCAGATTACCATCACTGCAAATACAACTCTGTTGATGCTTTGTACAATTAGTATTGAAGTACTGAAATCCTCTATTTAATGTTATATCAAAATGGTATGCTATCATTATTTTAATACCTAGTCATAAACAAATGAATATATTGATACATACATGAATATTTGATTTATCTTAATGAAAATTGTAAGCTAATATCCCTGATTGTGTATAAAAGACCAGTAGATTCGGAATTTTGGGGGGAATTTATTTTTATTTTATATTAAACTAGACGCCTTTGGCAATCAGCTGGTTCGCCAAGAGTAATGGGGTCTAAAATTTTCAATTAAATACTTATGTGCCTTGCTCTCTTTATAATTTCTCTGCCAGATATACTTAAACTTCGAAAGTCACGCTGATTTACTAAATTAATGATATAGAGTAACACTGATTTACTAAATTAATGATATAGATGTTGCAAACGATCATAGAAACCTTTGTCTTGTATTTCTTTTTTAGAAAACATAACATTTAATATTTATTTAATTTCATTCAATCACGTGGTGAATGTTACATTTTTTTTCGATTAAATGTGCAGTCATAGTTAATTTATTTTTTAATTTGAACTTCTGTCATTATGATTTCAACAGAGCTAATAAAAGCTATTTTTTCCCTTTGCTCGTTCATTATTTATTTTAGAAAATGTCACATATTATATTTCTCTTATTTTATCCAGTCACGTGCTAAAAGTTGCATTTCTTTAGATTTAATTTTTCAATGATATTTGTTTTTTTTTTAGTTTGAACTTCCGTCAATAAGATGGCAACATGCTGATAAAACCTAATTTTTCCCCCTTGACGTGCTGGTGCAGATTAAATTTTATTGTTTTGTCCGAAATATATTGTTGTAAAACATGATTAAAATATTTCTTTAAAAATTCGTTAAAAATAGAAGCTTAAGTTATACATTAAAACACTGATACCATTAGAAAGCTAATTTTTTAATCTTTAAATTGATGTAAAAATCATGTTTGTGCGATAATATTTTCGGAAGTTATAGCGGAAAATCGTCGACATTTCGCTTAAATTTTAATTAATTCAAATTCTAATTAAAAATTCGAAAAAAGGGCTCCGAGGTGCACATTCCCGACCATCAAGGTATACATGTACCAAATTTGGTAGCTGTATGTCCAACGGTCTGGTATGTAGAGCGCCAACACACACACACACACACACACACACACACACACACACACACACACACACACACACACACACACACACACACACACTTTGAGCTTTATTATAAGTATAGATTATCTGATGATATTACGGAAAACTATTGTATATGTATAATAAAATAAAATAGTATAGAAATTATTTTTTTATACTGGTCACCGTTACACGAGCACGTCAGTGAACAATACAAAATTCTGAGCAATTCTGTTCCAAATTTTTGAAAAAAAAAATGTAGAAAAAAAAACTGTATACCGAGTTAAAAATTTAAACACACACGCACACAACTGGGAAGAAAATTAGGTTAAGGGCTTTATAAATAAAATTATATGTTTCATGCTTTTGTATTCAGTTTTTTTTTATTAAAACACAAAAATTTATGTTGTGAGAATCTGGTTTTCGAGGTTAGGTATTTGTGTTGGATTATTTTATTCATAGAATTCGAGAACTAGTTTGATGATTTGGAGAGACCTAATAACTGTTTTCTTACTCATAGTTAAGGAAACTAAACTAATAACTCTAAATAGTAATGAAGAAAAAGAATCGAGACATTTAAAAAATAAAATTATATGTATTAACCTTTCGTTTTTACGCATTATCATGAGATTAAATCGAATGAATTTAACTTCATCTTCATTTCGCCTGTTCTTCTATTTTACATTACTTGCGCTTTCTTCATCTTTGTAAGCATCATTACTTTCTCGCCAAATGTGACCCTTTTACGATATCTGACATTTACCCCTTATTATCTAAATAAATAAACACATAATCTTCTCCTTTAGCTTCCATTTCTTCAGTAATTTGTTTCCTTATCGACCATTTAAAAAAAAAAACACGAAATCCCTTTTACGCCAATTAGGTGTTCAGTAGAAAAACGAAAGGAACATGGATGTAACGAGGGGGGCGGAATAAGAAGGTGATGCGGGTTTTCCTATTTCTGAACTAAGGTAATGATTCTTACCATTTTGTGTATCCAATTTCCTTTATTCGTTGGAGCGCGTAATGGTAGTTTTCGGTGTAAATGACGTAAGTTTAATTAAAAGTATGGTTCAGAAGAAGGTGGTTGTGGATTAAGGAGATTGGTAGAGGGAAATAAGTTCTTTTGAAATATGTGCTAAAAAGTAAATAATTTGAGAAGAAGGAATTGTAGGAGGAGGCAATTATTTAGATTCGAATAAGAGGGAAAAGAATTGAAATAAAGACGCTTTTATAGCATGATTTTGCCTGTATTTAGTCATTGAATTCACATACATTTTACGTTTCTGGATTTATTTTGCCAAGTAATTTTTCAAAGTTCAAAATCTTTGTGAACGGTTCCATCTCAATATCGTTTCTTATATGCTTGTAAATTCTGTACATATTTCTGTTTTTTAAACTGTCGATATTTTGGTATTTAAATAAAATTCCTGTAACATGCCCACCAAACCGTTCAATGACAAGAATGCTTACGGATACGGGAATATGAGAAGGTGTTCTTTTCTGTATTTGATCCTTTTAAGATGTAAGTTTAGAGTCAAGAAATTGTAGTTGAAATATTTGGTGGGAAAGGAATCCTTAGTTTAAAGTGTACTAGGTTTAAATATAAATCTAGATGAAAATTCACATTTTAATTTTTTATTTTATTATATTATTTTAATTTTGCAGTTTTCAAAAATAGGTACGCTTTTGTTTTCAGTGATCTTTTATTTTGTTTCTATGCCAATTAGGATCCAAGTTATAGCAAACTATTGATATGTAATTTATGCTTATTTATAAAATTTAAATGTATTATCTGAATAAAAAAATTTTTACAATTATACTGCACGACTATCGTCATATCTCAAAAAGTAATCAAGATATCTTAATGAAATTTATAATTGGTGATGTTAATGTTATGAAAAATGTAATGAACTATGGGTTTGTTATAGAAGTGAATTATGATTGTTTAATATAATTATTGCAGATAAAAATTCTGGAATAATTCGTGGTAATTTCATATATTCAGCACAAAAAATATTTTTGAGTACATTTCTTTGATAATAGTTAGCTGGTCTCTAAGATATGCACCGCATATAATGTTGCAAAGAAAAATAAAAAAAAAACCATAACAACTTCTTGTTATAGAACAATCTAATTTTTGTATATAAATGCTAAAATTTATTTCAAACAACGACTTTTCTTCAAAAATTACATGTATAGATTTAAATAATTTTATTTTATTCATCATTTTATCCTTATATTAATAAAAAATATCATATAACTATTGATATATATTTTTAAATGCCATCCAAACTTATTTGGATACCTTAATAAAGTGAAAAATTGTAATTGCAGAAAACTTATAAAATTTCCTTACAACATTAAATTTTGATTAAAAAGCCAATTAATGAGATATGTTGCTCAAAAAATATTGTTGATGAAAATTCCGGAATAATTCGTAGTAATTTCATATATTCAACTAAAAATATTATTTTTAAGTACAATTCTTAGATAATAGTTAGCTATTCTCTAAGATATGCCCCGCATGTAATGTTACAAAGAAAAATAAAAAAAAAACCATAACAACTTTTTACTATGGAACAATCTAAAAAAATTAGTAGTTATATTTCTTTTTTATATTCCATGAACTCAGCTGATAAAAGACGGGTCTTTAACAGTACCTTCAAAGAAAAGCTTTTTTCCCCTAAGAAAAGATGCAATAAATATCACTTATATGTATATTTTTTTAGTTTTGTTAAAACTGTCATATATTGAATAAAATTACTTGGAGAATAAGTGAAAGAAATGTTGATAATTACTTAAGGTATAAAAAGCTAGGAGTTAATATGGAAAAAAAATTGTTAAAAAAATTTGTTTCCTTAAGTGCATTTAAAAACTGAAAGATTAAATATCTTTCAGTTTCGATTAAATATCTTTTTTAAGTAACGAAATATTAAATACTTTCCTTGATTACAAAATTTGTAGCTAAAGCATTCTCGTCTGACACATATACGAAGAAAAATATTTTATAATTTTACTTGATTCCAGACTTGAAATTATATCTTCCTTCGATTGAATCCAATCTTACAATTCCGTAAATTTCTTGAATTCCATGAAATATATACTATAATCACACTGAATCAATTTTTTATAGAATAATTTACTGTCTTAATCAATATGTTTTGGGTTTTATAAGTTGGCGCAAAATTATTTCGTTCTTGCGTCCATATGATTTTGGCATTAAAATAAAATAGTATAGTCATAATAGCGGTCTTACAAAACTTCCCACCTATTCTGAGAAAAATCTATTGTTCCCCCTTCTCTTCTCCCAGAATAAAAACACATTGAGCATTGAGAAAATTTGAGTTCTTAGATTTTCCTTTTATGAATCTGGATTATGAGTATTTTGTACTACTAAGAATAGAGAAAAAAAATATCAAAATATACATTTGAGGTACAACTTTTTGTAAGTTGAGACTAAGAGTTGATTTGAAACTACAATTTTAATATTACTTACCAAATTTCATTTATCTAATTGTTACGCTTTTCAATAATTATATTTACATGATTGTGATAGTATAGAGCCAGAATGTATAAATATTTTGGATGTTAAATACGTAAACTTATATAATATATAATATATTTACATAAAATATGTAAATATTTTATATGTAATTATTTGGATGTTAAATATGTAAATTAAGTTTTATTATTCTAAGCTGATGTATTTTTGAGTCATCACATTTACATAAGACTGAAATAGATAGATTGATAGATATTCTCTCCTTAAAAGTATTTGTGTCAAAACATTGATACAGATCTACATTTTGGATATTAAATATGTGTGCCAAATTTTATTCATACATGGTTTTTAAGTTTCGAAGTAATCAGGTTCTTTTTTCATTGAAAAAGGCAGATATCCAAGTGAATGGATTTTGAACAAAATTTGATGGGTATCTAAATATTTGGCATTAAGTCCATTTACCAAACTGTCCAGCTCAAAGCCTTTTTGAGCTGTCTTATATAGACAGACAGTTTTAAATTCTTGTTTTTCGGTCTCAGACAAGTCTGGAAAACGGAGACGAAAAAAAAAAAAATCGAATTCCTCGAAATCTCAAATTCAAATTATAATATTTACTCTTTATATACTAATATTAAAAATTCAAATTACGTATTAAATAAAAATAGATATTAATAAAAATTATAGATTAAAAAAACATTTTTTACTTATATAAATATTAATAGAAAATAAAAACATATAAATCCATTTTTCAATATAGTTAATTAATTTAAATTCCACTGTTAGATAGCATTGTTAGTATGAAATGGAAATCTAATTAAATTAATTGATTAATTGGAAATGAAATTTTGAAAATGTAATACTAGTCCATTGCTATTGATGATACACAAGTTTATATAATTTCAAAACTGTAACACATACAAAAAATGACCAAAAAATTTATTACAAAAATTTTTCTTTACAAACAGGAAAAAGTGAATTTAAATGTTTAAAAATAAATGAACTTAATTTTATGAGGGAAAAAAATTGTTAAATCCTTTTGCGTGTTTTTTTATTTCAAAATTTAGTCAAAAGAAGTTCGGTGTCTCCATTATATCAATAAACAGGCGAATATATGTAGAACCCATGAATTAATTATTCAAATAACATCATAATTCTTTTCGTTAATTTGAAATTTTACTTTCTAAATAATTTGATGCTGACATCATGGTTATTTGATGAGAAAAAAAGTTTAATCCACTTACACTTAATAAAAAGAAGCAAATTGGAGTTATATGTTTTGAACCGGATGTAGACTCTACTGAAACCACTTAAAAAGCGTTATTAAAATTCAGATCTTTATTGGAATTTTATTAGATGTAATATTATGAGATAACAATATTTGATAATTCCTACATTGTTCATTCATTCTTTAATCATTGAAAATCAGTTCTTACTATTGATTATTGCGAAAAATAAGTATAATTATAATAGATCTTAATAATCAGGTGATATTGTTTACTTTGATCAATGTACTAAAATGTCGCTATTGTTGTGTTCTAGAAATTTATGACTCCTCGAAGTGGATGAGTACATGCTGTTAATTAATTTGACCATTATATAAATGATAAAATATATATTTAAAGTTCAAATCAAAGATGCAAATCAAAGATTTAATTTTATCTTTAAATAAGTATAAAAGCTTTTAATTAAAAATCCAATTTTTTGGTAATAATTAGCTGATTAAGAATAAGTTATTAAAGAGGCGTAATCGTATCATATCTCAGATTATTTTTGACTTAATTAATTATTTTATGTATAATTTTTGTATGTATAAAGCTTAAAAATGATTCTGAAAATTGTTTTATGTAAATTTTAATTTTAATTGCCATTTTCAAAATATTGAACTCTTAAATCAAAAAATAAAGACGAATTTACGTTACAACTAATTGTAATTGTGATATTTTTTTTCCATATTTTTATTTAGTTTTAAAAACGCAGAATCTACTAAAGTGAATAAATATTTTAAGGTAGATAAAAATGTTTTTTATTTAATTAAGTAGTTATATATTCTTTTCAGAAGTAAACGTCTTAAGGAAAAAATCAATAAATGAAATTCGATATTTTAGTATATACGTTATATTTCTATATAAACATTAACTAAAATGGTAAAAAATTTTGATAGAAAATTAATCTGATTTTTAACTAAGTAATTTCAAACCAACATTTTAACGTTTGTTGTTTAGACCAAGTATTTCTTGGAAAGAAAATATTTTCAGATCTAATATATATTTAATTTAATGAATAATTTCATTTAAAATACAAAGCAAAAAAGACATTTATCAAGTTGAATTAAAAAAAAACTTCATAAATGAGAATATTATTTGTAATTGTTTTTTTAAATTATTAAGCTAATTTTAAATTTTTTAAATGTAATTAAATTATTTTTAATGAGTGACACAAAATTTCAAGCGTCAGGTGAGAAGCCGATAAAAGAAACGGTTTAAAATATTCGTAATCATTTTATTAAAAAAGTCAGGACATGGCAAAAATGTAATATTTTTCGAGAAAGCATATAGTTTTTATTTAATAAATAAATAAATATTTAATTCTCGCGAAACCTTCAATAAAGTATCCATTTCTATTTCATAGATCCCATGGAGAAAATTTTGAAGATTATTTATACCTAGAATGTACAAATTATTTATGACATTTACAATTTTATTAATTTTTATAAAATTTTATCACAAGGCATACACATATTTCAGAATATATTCTAATCGA
Organism: Argiope trifasciata; assembly: GCA_026543055.1. NCBI lineage: Eukaryota > Metazoa > Arthropoda > Arachnida > Araneae > Araneidae > Argiope > Argiope trifasciata. The sequence continues at coordinate 1,410,224 of JAPMOQ010047630.1, read as the reverse complement.
ATTATTTGAAAGTAGCAATTTGCTGAAATCAAACGATTATTTAAAAATGAAACTGATATTTCAATGAAGAAATTCACTTACCATTAACAACTCTTTTCAGACGAATCTTTCCCCTAAAAGGTTTGTTTACCACATTGGCAACACAATGATCATTCCGAAAGAAGCAAGTGCTGGACGAATAGCCACCCTTGAGGTTTGGAAAAAAGCGCACATTTTCGAAACGCGCTTAAACTGGACTCACGTGGAGTTATTCACTTGTGTGGCGTTTGAGGGCGCTGCGGACGCAACAGGTTTCCTTACAAGCTGCTCATTTATGGTGATGTCTGCTAATTGAATAATCGATTGGTTTTAAAGGTTCAAGTGCGCTCGCGAAACTTCTGGGGTACTGTGTTGGAAAGAGATTTGTTTTACATTAGGTTGTTGTCTTCGTTGTAATTATTTTGGGGGGAAAGTTCAGATGGAAAGTATCCGTGTTCTTTTAATTGAAGTGGCTTGCTACTTTCTATTTTTACTCTAAACTCGTTTCTGGCTTAAGGGAAGTTCTGTTTCTGAGCATGCATTATTTGCTTCAGAAATAAATAAACAAATAAAATGAGTCTAAATCTTATCTTTCCACAAGATTGATATTAATTAAACGAAGAAATTAGTGTCTTGGAAGATTTCATCAAAAATATCAATTCATCCTTGCTTTAGATATATTCCTTACAATAATACTACCTATTGCTATGGTTCTCGTGATAATAATTTACTATACCCCATCCACCTTTGGGAAAATCAGTTATGATTAATCGCAATTAAATTTTTGGGCACAATTGTTGTTTTAATTTGTTGTTCTTCCCTAATTAATAGTCATGAAATTGTCTTGGATGTTAAAATTATGATTTTTAATATCTTTTCCACATTTACTGTATACGTAAATATTATTAATAGAGTTTAGCACCATACCATCATAAACACCAATAAAAATGTAACAATTCGGGTAATCTAGTCTGCTTTTGAAAAGTAACTGGTGGTTGTGTTTAGATATCTATTGTATTTAGTTTCAGTGGAATATTTTATCCATAACTTATTTTAAGCATCATAATATATTTTATCAAACTGCGACAGATATTAGAGCCATATTATTTTAATAGTTTTAAATTTGTTCTGTTTATGGTATACATCATTCAATATTGGAATGAAATTTTCAGGACAGCTTTGTGCCATTAAAATCTTAAACTTCTAGTGAAATTAATTCAGGTTGCATATTGTCTTACGCAGTAATGCAGTGTTATTTTGTGATTTTTCTTCTAATATGTGCAGATAATAAGCATAATTTTTCTTCTTTAACTTTCAGGAATGTATATTTAACGACACAACGAAAAAAGAAGGTCAAAATTCAGAGCAATTATGTAATTAATTTATCGTTGGAAATAATATTAAAGTATTTTGTAAAATTATGAAAATCCAGGGAAACAATGGCATGGCAATTAAATTAACATCACTTAAAAGATATTTTAAAAAAAGTTTTAGTAGTTATTGAGGAAAAATGATGTACAGTATACTTTGATTAATTAAAATAAAAAAAAAGAGCTTCAAGATGTACATTTCCAGCTACAAAAGTTTATCTGGAGAAAATTTAGCAAATGTAGAGAAAACAACTTGTTATGCTGAGCACATACACATGCACAATATAATGGTTTGCCTATGATAACTTGAGAACAAAATAAATTTTATATATTCCATCAAATTTGGCGATCTAGGGATGTGTTGCTGGGAATCTAAAAATCTCTCTCTAATTTATAGAGGAGCTATTCAATTCAACAATGATGGAAACAGAAAGTAGGGTAGGTTGAAGTTTTTATTTCTCCTAAATGCCTTTTTGACGGAAGATAGAAAGATGATACATTGCAGTTCAATTGCGATTTCATAGTGATGAACAATTTTTTATAGTAAGTTTTCTGATTATTTTAATAGTTTAGTTCAGTGGTCGACAAACTACTGAAGCGGAAGAGCCATAAGAAACAATTTACAAAATTTTCCAGTTTTTAAAGAGCCACAAAATTATTTCGGTTTATAGTATATATATATATATATATATATATATATATAATGAGGGGATATGTCAATAACCAAGAGCGAGATTTTTGAATTTAAATTAATTAAAATTAAGCATATTTTGACGTTTTTTACGATTATTTCCAAAAATATTGTAGCATAAAAAGTGAGTTTTCCCTATCTTAATGTACAACCTGTTTTTTTTCAACTATAACAAATATTTTTAGCAGAATATTTTTCTATTTTAATAAATTTTTAAAAAAATTACTAAGTTTTTGTTACAACAATGTCTTTTATTCTTAGAATGAAACTTAAGTCGATTTTATTGGTTCTTGTAATATTTCATTCTTACTTTTCTGCCATTGTTAATCTAGATACGAGGATTCGGTTCATTTTTCAACATTGAATTGATTTTAATACTAAGTATACCTTTAATAAAATATACAACATTTTATTATTGCTTTTAAAGTTTAACTTCAGAACCAAGCAATTATGAAAACATTTTTAAAGGGCGCTTACTTTTAAATACAGCTAATGTGTTCTGTGGTATAATGGAATTTAAAAATATATAGGCAGGAATTTACAGGAAAAAGGAATAGAACAATGTAAAACAGCAAAAATTCTTATAATATAATTTTAATAAACATCAGTCAAAATTTATCGATGAAAAATAGCTTGCCGAGGAAAAAATTAAGGCATAGCTGTACAAAATATTTAATTGAATGTTTTAGTAACAATTGATAATGGCAAACTAATTGACTGCCAGACTGGAAACATTAGTAACTAATGTTGCATTGAAAATAACAAATTGGATCTAATTTTATTCATTGCGATTCAATATCGATGAATAGTATATTTATAAAAATCGAGAGTGTTCCAATCTCAACGTTTTTGTAAATATCCTATATATTTTCTTCCTTCCATCTTGTGCTCATCCTATTGGTTAGATAACTTAGTGTTATAGGTACAGTCCTAATTTAATCTTAATTTAACCATACTAACTTCATTCTAGAATGTTCTCTTGTTTCCTGATCCCATTCCCAATTTTTATCCAATTAATTTTAACCTGCTCTCTATAAAGCTTCCGGTCTTTGCATTTTCTCTCGCCCCTAGTGAAGAGATAAAAATATTTAATCCTTGCAACATTCTTTTAAAGATACCTAAGATTTCCTTTCCCAGATTGGCAGTATCAAAGAAAGTCTTATGAAAATCCCCAAATATCATTCAAGAAAAAATTTGTGTTCTCGAATTACGGTGTAAACAATTATTGTAAGGATACCTTATCAATCTTTATCCCTTTTTTATTACAGCCACTTCTCTTTAATATAATGATTAAAAGGAAATTATTATAATCAATAAAAAATGGAATAAAAATATGTCGACTTCTTTTATTTATTTGCTTTAAAAAACAACAGCATGGGCAACTAAGTTTTATTGAATTTTCTCATTAATAATAGAAAAAAAATTTCTTTTCAAATACTTGGAAGAAGTGCTATTGCTAATACATGTGCTATTGTTCTGATTACGTTTTGGAATAATTTTTATTTTATTTATTGTTTCTAACATAAGCATACAAATATAAATAACGAGCAGAACTGACAAATAATACAATACACAAAGAAAATTCGACTTTATAGCATAAAATCACAGTTGTAATTAAAATGATGCAATAAAAAAATACGTTTTTTTTTCATTTAAAAAAAGATTTAAAAATCTATTTTCATTTTCACCTTAAGAGTTTTGAAATTATATTCAAAATTCCAACTTATTTGTTGTTCAGAGTTAAGTGTATGCAACATTAGTATCGGTTTTCGATATTAGTTTCTTTTTTTATAGGGCATCAAATTTTATGTTTGTTTTTTTCCCTTGTCCGTGTTCAAGTAAAAACAAAATGAGCTCTATTGATGGATTTTGTTCCCGTAAAAAATGTGATATGTCGAGAACAGATACTTCAGCTAAGAAATTGCACTGAAAGATTACTTTTAACAGGCTCATCAGTTTTAATCTAAAAAGAAAAAGAAAAAAACGAAAATAAATTTAATTAAAAAAAGTTTTTTTCCCTCTCGACATTAAGTTAAATTTTAATGAATTAAAGAATAAGTTCAAATAAAGCATTTTATGAATTAAAAAAGAACTCAAACACTGAATAGGATATAAATTTCGATAATTTTATCTAAGAACATATTCAAACTATTATTTAAAAAAATTGTCACATTTTTATTCATGATGAATGTTCTCAAAGAATTATTGCAGATATCTAAATGTTAAGTAAGTAGTGCTTTATTTTATACATCAGAATGATTTTTAAATTAATAAATTAAATATTTTTTTATTAGTAAGAATTTTGGTTTTAATAAATAAATATTATTTTATTTGAATTCTTATGCATATCTGTATTCTATTTGCGTTAGAAATCTATTGTATATATATAAATATATATAATGTTTTCCTCAAGTTTTAATATCTTTCCATCTATTTTGTTTAAACTTCTTTAAAACTCATTAATTTATTTACAATATTTGAAGCGAAACTTAAAAAAAAGTTTGCAAAATCCTCTTTCTCGTAAACAAGTAATCAAACGAACTTCAGATCACAAGAAAACTATACCCTGTTTCAACGACAATAATTTATTAAAAGCAAGTGATCTACCTTTTGATCTCTTCTCTTGCGGAAACTTCAAAAATATTTCTCCATTCTTTTTAATTAGATGTTCGCGAATGAAATTCATATAAATCGATAACTTAGATTCACAATATAATAAGCTTTCAGGATTAATTTTATGTTTTTTTATGACGTGATATATTACGTTATTTTATTATTATTATTACTACAGATTTTTTGTTACTTTTTTTCATTATTATTTTACGCTATTTTCATATTATTACCTGTTTTTTAAAATTTTTTTGGCAACATTAAATTTGAACATAATTAAAAGATTTTAAATTAAAGGTAGCCATTTTGAAAGCAATTAAAAACACCTTTTATTCTAGGTTTATCACGGGCTCATTTTGACACCTCCGAGAAAACTTTTTTTCAAGAAATTGCCGTATTTTATGAGAATATTTTAATTAATTTTTACTTACATTTATAAGACACACACAATCTTTTTTATCTTTTAGTTTCGGTGAAATGTATAGAGTACACCTATTTTTACTGAAAAGGTCATTTTGACCATTCGAATAAATATTGTTGAGAATTCATACATCTAGATTTACATATGTAATGGCTTGATAGGCACGCAAATAGGTATAGGTATAAATATAAAAATAAGTATATATTTGTAAAATGTATTTATATAAGAAGCAAGAAGTCGAAAGTTAGTCAGATAGAAGCTATAATAGGTTTCTGTTAAGAAGACATGCGAGTCAAAGATGATGGTAAATGATGATGAATAGATGGTGCTGAATATATATATTAAACACTTTTTTAAGTAAATAAACACAGAGGAGCCGCCTTTACGTTACATTTGAACTCAACAAATATATTAAAAATATAGAAGATTTTTTTCTATTTAATTTCATAATACATGGGTCAATTTATATTTTTTTCTAATTAAATTAAGCGGTCGTTTTGATCCTTTTTGTAAAAATAGTTTTATGCCAACTCATGATAAACCTAGTATTAAGGCTGAAAGCAAAATTAGTTGTCTTGGCCATTTAAAATATTGTGTATAAAAAATAACGAAATATATTTTAGGAGTAAATTTCAAATTGGTATAAATTTTTTAGAATAGATTAGAAAACAGCAAAGCATGGACTGATATTATTGGGGAAAAAGTATATTGCAAAAATAAAATTTTTGTGTTTCGAGAAAATGTACTAAATCAGAGATATTAAATAGGTTAATTAAGTTTAATTAACCAATTAAACTAAAAGGAGAAAATATGTAGAAAAGATGTCATTTTTATTAAATAATAGAATTTTATGAAAAATAGAAAATGTATACTATAATTCTTTCCTTTGAATATAAGGAATAAAAAAAAAAAAAAGGAAGAAAGTAAATTGTTTAGAGAAATTTTTTAATAAATCTTATTTATTTTAAAAACAATATTAATATAATTTGATTTGAGCAACATAATGCAAGAAAAATAAAATTGTAAATAAGAAAGAATTCTGCAAGAATCCATATATGTTTGGTAAGCTGCGTTGTTTCATACTCTTTTCTCTAAGCCTCAGATTCCTTATAAAGCCAATTACAAGAAGAAAGCACTTAAATGCATGACTTGTGGGGAAAATTAAAAGTTCTTTTTACGGAAAACTAGGGATAAAAGACTTACATTATTTATATAACATAATAAAATCCAATCTCTTAAAGAAAGAAAGTAGATTATGAAAAATATTTGTTTCGTGTTTTTCCTTGCGTGTACAGTTTTTAATAGACTTAGCACATTTTTTAAACATTCCTTTTAAACTTTGTGTAAAGATTTTTTTCAGTCTTGGTTTTTCTTCTTTTAACAGGATAATGTTTTAGTTTGGCATGTTGTCTGTAAATTACGGTATGCAGGCTAATGTTAAATCATCCAAAACTTACTACAGGGCAGGTATGCCACAGGATAAAGACGATCGCAATTAGAATGTAGCTATTTCTTATGTGGTGAATGGTCGGTATAAAAGAATTTTCTAATTAAATTTTAAATTAAAATTTCATTAAATGTTAATATTTCTCCGCAGGAACTTAAGAGGATATTTTTTTTATTCTTTGAAATTTTGATGATTGCATTGCTTTCTCTTTGTTCACAACTCATACACGAGAAAATAAAATATGATAAGGCGTAACAGGAAAGAATCGTATTGATCTCGGAGACGAGTACTCCCACAAGTGTATTAGATCGCCTAAATTTACTAATTTACTGCTAATAATAAAAAGCTGAACAACTTTTAATAATAATAAAATCATTCTTGCATTAAGCATTATTAACATAGTGTTAAGGGTGATATCTATCGGTCAAGAAAACAAATTTCTCTTTAAAAGCATCCTATCGGTCGAATTTTAGCTTAATTTTAGTTATCTTCCTAGCTGGAAACGCAAATAAGCACTTAATTTACAGTATTCAGTTTGTAGGAGTTTAATTTCAAAGTGACAATTTTGAGGAAGTCTTTCCAATAATCTTTTTCATAGCCTGCGGTATTTTGACAACAAGAGAGAAATTTATTTTCCCTATAGAGTCTTTAAAAGATAGTGTCTGATAGTGAAATTTCCCTGACGTTTTGATTAAATTCAGACAGACACTTTTCAGATTTTCAACGTATCTATATTGTATCTGTTTCTTAAGTGAAAACCCCTTTGGCAGAGCTCTCTTTAGATTGAGCATACACTTAGCTTTTAGCTGGCAAAAGTTTAATAAAGAAGCTTAAGTTATGTAATGGGTTTAACAAAATTAGAATATAAATATTCTCCTTTGTTGTGCTGAGTTCTTTAAAGATTTGTTAAAGTAATAAAACTAAATTTACAAAGTGCTGATATAACTTCTTTTTGAGGAGGAAGGATTAATGAGCTCAATAAATCCAAATTTCATTTAAATTGCGACATTAAAATTAAAGCAAGATATGAGTTTGCCAACATTCGTGCAGTAATATTTAAAAAAAAACTATCAATATCCTATCAATATAATGTTTAAAAACATTTGGCTATTAATGACTTAGGTTAGAAAAAATGGAGTGTTACGCTATAGAACAACGTATTAATACAAGATTTGAATTAAATAAAACCAATAAAGATACACTGTTTTTTACCTGACATAAATCTGTATAAAATTATGTTCAGCTCTTTATTTTACATGTTATAACTATAGTTATACAATTTCTCATGATGAATTTACTTTCTGGTTGTTGAAAATCTTTTGTTTCTGTCTGTGTAAAGAAATCGGAATAGCAAACAGAACTTTTAGATTCATGCATAATTTAATTCAATTATTTTTAAAGAATCCATCGATATAAGATTGTTTTAAAGGCTTAAAAACTTTCATAAAATGAAGGATTAAGGGAATGAAATCTTTCTATTAAAGTCAGATAATAACTAGCTATTAAATCTAAAAGAATGACCTTTGTTTATATAATATTTAAGCTCGAAAAGTTGATGAATATTGTAAGCAAATTGTAATTAATTTCTTTTTAACTTGCTTCCTTCGTTAAAAAATAAAGAAAAATCCTTCAAAAATTGAAACTGAGAAATCACGCAGAATTATAATATCTTAAAAATATGTGCATTAGCAACAGTTAAAATATTTTGATATGAAAACTTTCGTTCCTTGCATGTCGTAAAATATGCCTAATGGGGCGCATTTGAATTGAAATAACCAACAGATTTTGCATAAAATGTTTAGTCTGATGGTCTAATAATATTATTTAAAAAATGGAATCTACTTTAATAAATTTAAAGTTAAAGAATATTTGTAGAAACTATTACTACTTTTACTGTACGCTCATCATAAGTTGTTACTCCCAATTTTGGCTGGATTGCTAATCAAAATCTATATAAAAGCACACTTATATTGAGTTCTAGTTACATTTCATGTTATAATAAGAATAGAAGTCCTTATAATTAAAACTGCAATGAGTAAAAAAACAATAAAGAGACATGAAAAACACCAAACATCTGTTTTTTTTTTAAATCCAAGTTTACGTAGATTGTGCATTTGTGTGTAATAAAGGGGTTGAAAGAAATGACAGTGTACGTAAAATGTCTCATTTGGATTCATATATTTCGAGTTCACTGGAATAAATTCGAGTCTTCAGAAATGCTTTGAAAAAAAAAACATTTTGAAATCGAGAAACATTTATCTTTTTGTAAAATTAGTTGTATTTTCTAATTGACAGTAAGTTCTAAAGCCATAAATCAAATGAGTGCAAAGTTTTCTGTAGGAATATCAAAGAAACTTCAACAAAATAAGAGTCTTGTAATGCATTTAGTTTTGCAAAAACAGGCTTATAAATTTATTCTATAATATTTTTTATTTTCTTTATTTTTACAAGATAATTTATATTTTAGATTCTATTCTTAATGGCATAACTACGAACAATTTTATTTATTAGATTTTTTTATATATTTCTTTGAATATTTTTTTAATAGAAGAACAAAATTAATTTCAGTATTGATAAATGGAATGAGAAGAATTAGCTAAGTATGGATCCCCAAATTTTAAATTAATATTTTCCGAGTGTTTTGAAAATATTTAAAATAAAAACTGCTAAGTATTGTTTAGATTACTACTCTATTCTCAATATCCTTTATTCTTGTTCCATTATTAGTTTTATTATTATTATTCTTACTCTATTTTTCAAATTTACTAGATATAAATGACAAAAATGCCTTACCTGTTCGGGAAGACGAAGCGAATGTTGTTGTTTCTATATTAACCGAAGAGAAAGTAAATAAAATTACAGTTGCTTACTAGTTTTATCAGCTGAGCAAAATCTTCTTTTGTTCATTTGTTCCTAAATCGCATTATGAATGAGATTTAAAAGTTATGTGCCGCATAATTCAAGCGAAGCTAACATGCTTTATTTGGAATCAAGGGCACTCAAAACCCGATATTGCTGTGTAATGCAGGCGAGGGAAAAAATTACAATAAAAATAATCAGATTTTTGAATCTGTAATAGCATCGTAATATTTATAGAGGAGTTTTAGCAACAAAAATACATTTATGCTCAAGGGAACAAGGTTATCGACTTAGAAACCAACTTTCAGATGTTGCTTAGAAGTCATTAAAGAGTAAATCGATAATGTAAAGCTATTCCTTAATCATCTTAGTTTAAAACATTTTTTTGAAAAATCATTTTATGTTTTAGCTGTAAGAAATAAATGCAACCATTTTGCAGTTTAAAAGCTAATAATTTGTTCAATAAAGGGATATTTTGAAATAAGAAATCCACTCATTTAACTGAATGTTTGATTTTTTTTTATCAAAGAGCTTAATTAAATTATACTGTGCTAAAAAATCCAGTAAATATACAGTGGTTCAAAAATTGAGAGTGCACCTGACTTTCACTTTTCCGACTTCCAATATAAATAACACATTACTGAGAGGTGCAAGTATGTTTTTATTTTTACGAATAAAAGATGTTTAATTTAGATTAAAAATAAAGAAAAATCAATGAAAAATTTCAGAAGCATTTTAAACAAACATACTCAGATTTTTGCCTAAAAATATTGTGAGTACACCTGAAATTTCTGCTATATCTCGCATAGAAACAAAATGTCCCTGCTAAGTTGCATGTCTTTTGGCTCATATAATGGCCTCTAAACGACATGCTTTCAATACAACAAATTTTTGGTAGTATCTGAAGATATTTTATCTTACTCACTTTGCAACGCTTGTTTTAAATAGATTTTGTTCCTAATTTTATGCGGTGTTAATTCAACGGTGTTAAATATTCGTGTAAGGGTACTGTTGTACCCTTAGAGTATGGTAAGGGTACTGTGGTAGTGTGTGTAACTGCTGTTTACAATGAAAGAGACACTGCATTTTAACGTTGCGACAAATTTAATCCATCTAAATTTAAAATTTTAGCACTTTCGTTTAGAGTGCTGCAAAGTATACCCAAATAAACCATATGGTTTATAATCCCATCTATAAGAATTAAATTTCCTACTCAGGAAGGAAGCCTACAGCATCAAATCATGACGGAGTCACTACCATGTTTAACCATAGGACGTAATTTTTTAAAATCCAAAGTAGCATTAGGCTTTCTCCATACGATTCGATGGCTGTTCCTGATCAAAATATTGAGTTTTCTTTCATTACTAAATATAACTTTCTTTCAAAAGATAACGGTCTTCAGTAATGAGTTTTTGCAAACTTCAAATGCTTTTTCTTGAATTTACAAGATGATGAACTTGTGTCTTTATAACAATGTGACATTTATATGCAGCTTGTCTAATGTTTCAACACTTACATTTTTGCCTATGATTTGAGAAGTTTCTGCAGCAAGTTGGATGAACCATATTGTCGCATCAATCAAAAGGAAAGTGTGAAAAATTTGGGTTTCAATGGGAAGTCCATTTTTCAGTAGGACAACGACCCCAAAAAGAATGGTCGTAACGTTAAAATGTAGTGACTTTTTCATTGTAAACAGCAGTTACACACACCGACACAGAAACCCGAGATCAATTCCCTTGATTATTACCGTATATTGTGGATCATACTTGAAAAATTGGTTCAAAAACGCAAAATAATAAACAAAACCTACTTAAAACACATGTTTCAATGAGAATGGGGTAACATATCTTCAGATACCAGCAACACTTTGTTGTATCGAAACGCCGTTTAGAGGTCATTATATGAGCCAAAAAGACATATAACTTAGCAGTCACGTTTGGTTCTATGCGAGATATTGTAAAAAAATTCATTGGTGTATTCTTAATTTTTTGAGGCAAAAATCTGAGTATGTTCGTTTAAAATGCTTCTAAAATTTTTTAAGTTAAGAAGTTCTTAGTTGATTTTTCTTTATTTTTTATCTAATTTAAGTAATTCTTAATGTGTAAAAATAAAAACATGTTTGCACTTCACGGTAATGTGTTATTTTTTATTGGAAATTGGATTTATCAAGTGAAAGTAAAGTGCACTCTCAATTTTTTGAACCACTTTATGTTTTTTTTTCTCAAGCTCCGATTGATCGTAAAAAAATAGACAACGGCATGGAAGGAAATTGATTTATTATCAGAATTAATCTACTAATTTCCTATTCTTTGACTTAAAAGTCGTGATTTTGGCACTTGTCACATCGGTGAACTAACCTATAAAAGAAAAACTTAATCGCCGTTGATGTAACATGAGCCTTAATGAAGCTGCTCATTAATGTGGATTCTTTGAATTCCAATATGTTTTTCAATATGTCAAAGTAATGAAAATCGCTCGCTTTTAAGTCGCGTTCTTCAAGAAAGGGGAAAAGAAGGAAAATATGTTGCAACAAAAGATCTTGTTCAGTTAACTGACGAAGTGATTCAAGGAAACTAAAGATTGATGATACGGATTGATGATTGATTTGCCCGGCATGCCAAAATTGTAGGGTGAAACTTTTGATATTCTTGCTCTATATTCTTTATTTAAAAGGAAATTCAAAGAATTTCACGATTAATTAAAAGTTTGAAATGAACTTCAAGATTTATCTAACATTACTTTCTTGGAATAGGAAATCTGGTTAGTCCATTGATATGACAAATGCTTGAATCTTCAAGACGAATTTGTCAAAAAGTTACTGTATAAATTTTTTTGTCATAACTTTATTTTGTTTTATATTCTTGTCTTTAATCATATAACATGAGAGCTTGGGACAAAACCTCGAACTTTGCATTTGAAGAAATTTTCCTCTAAAAGATTGTTTAAAATGCTTTTTTAAGCATTTTTGAAGACTGTTCTGCTTTTTAAAGTACTTTGAGAAGCGTTTTTGGGTTTGGCTTAATGAAGTTTAGACGGTAACAGGCTCTTAAGCCCAGTAAATAATGAAGGAATAATTTTAATTAATTAATTAAGAAATTGATTGATTTATAGTAAATATAAAATTGCCATACCAAGTATTTTAAATTTATCTTTGATAATAGAATGTAATATTTAAATTAATAAAAGGATTTATGTCTAATTCAAATTCAAAATTGAATAAATAGTCAATAATTTGCATTTGAGTTTCAATAATTGCTTTGTGTATAGTTTTTGTTACAGTTTTGATGTACTTTCTTGAAAATAACGTTCATAGAAAACTGAAAGTTTATTAATCAAATGAATGAAATAATATTTTCTATTTCGTTAAGTTTTAAAAGGAGTCTAAGCCAGAGGGAGTATTCCTCCTTCAACTTTCTGGTACATTTTCACCTTATTGAGTATTTTTGCCTCTTACGAATTGCGAAGAGAATCATGGATGATTTGTAACCTTTTCCTAGTAAGCATTTAACTACAAAAATTGACTGGGAACAAATGTTTCGATATCAAGATATCAGATTTATTCATATTCGTAGTTTTATTTTAGTGTTATGACTTTGTTCCATAGGCACGAACAGATCAAGACAAAATTAATACTTTGACAAATTAAATAAAATTTGATTAGGCCAACGATTTTGATGATCAAGTTATGTTAATATATATTAATATTAATATATATATGTTAATATTAATATATATTATAAGAAGTTATGTGTATGTTATCACTTGTATCGATATTTTTTTTGGTTCTACATTTTGCTCAGGGCATTCCGAAATTAATCTGCAACGTTGTATTTGCTGTTTTAAGAAAATTGTATTAATAATATGTAGAACTAAAAGGTATTAAGATTTTTTTCGTTCTTATTTCAATAGATTCTATAAATCTTGGAACTGCCTTTATAAAAACCTTTATAGTAGTATCACCGAAACCTTTATATGTATCACCGAAATAAAATATGTTTTTTAAAAACTCAGTTTTTTTGTTTCTTTTAAAAATATTCATTCTTAATTTTTATAATTATCATGGGAATTTTGATTTTGCACCTCACTTCTTACTTTAGTTATATTTCTAAAGAAAATAATACATTTCAAAAGCTGGAAGCAATTTTACTGAAGGGAAAAGAACGATTTCAAAAACTAACCAATAAAAACTGTTTAAGAGTGTTTATGTGTTTCTACATGGGTGTTTTTTATGTGATCGTTACATCCTTATTTCTGTCTTGCATGAAATTTCAGCTTTATCATTTTATTTTTTCAAAATTGTGTCGATTTTGAATTTATTTGAATTTTCAAAATAACTTTTTTAGAGATAAAGATCAGAAAATGTCGTGAATAAATAATATTATTTAGCGAAATCAAGTGCAGATCGGGACATAATTTTTAATGAATAATTATATCATTAGTTCCACATCAAATAAAATGATGTTCTCTTCATTACACGAATGCATTAAAAGCAATAAAAATACTTCAAAATAATTTGTGGAAATCTATGTGGGAAAAGCAACCAATGAACAAACTATTTCATATGCAGCCATTTGTCAAATATTTGAAAAGTAGATCTCTAACCAGCAAGAAAGGTGTTATTATATCCTGTTTAAACTCTCATCCCCTACATTTTTTGCACACTGATCATGCACCAATTTGTAAAAATGCAATTATGTTTCCAACAGTTAAGCATATTCTGTGTGAATGGCAAGATTTTAGTGCATAAATTCATTTAGGCTTGACTGTTTTTAACTGAAACATTTTAGGTGCTAACCTTCATTAAAGTATTTCTGCCTTTTTAAAAGATATTAAAATTTTGCATTGAATTTACATTTAATTTCAACTGAAATTTGTATCTATTTTATATTTAATTTTTTTCCAAGAATGCTTTAAATTTTAAGGCGAAAAAAATATTTAACGGATGTTTGGGACAGAATGATGAAATTCATGTGCCACAAAACCAAATCAAATTATAAATAAAATGAACGATACAAAAATGAAATAAAAATTTGATCTGAACTATTATTTCTGGCTATTTGCAGAATTATTTTTGATATATTTGTATGACGTGCAACTTCTTTTCTAAATAACTATATATTGTGATATTTAAACAAAGCAAGTAGTTCTTACTCGAAAGACAAACGAAAGATTAAATGGCATTCATCTCAAAACCAATTTCGACCCTCTAAGCTTGATGCAGCATTTAATTTCCTTTGTGTATCTCCGTCACTCTCTAAAGTAATTGATGTCTTTATCAGAGAAAATTACATTGCGGATTATACCCTTACTTTAGACACTTGGTAATATATTTTGGCACCGGGCTAAAACGAGGGAGCATGCGAAGATTTGCCCTCGACTATTTCAAAACTTGTGAGAAATTGACGGCTCCTTCCTGATTTAATTAGATTATTCATTAAAGATAGTGTTTTCTTTTTCTTTTCTTCTCATTACACTCACAAGCATTGAAATTTCAATAAGCTTATTTTTGTAGGAGAGGTGTTTTAGAGAAAATTAGCTGTTATGATAAAGGTGGTTGATGTAGCAGAAAGTTAGAACGTATTTTTGATTTTCATGTTTCTAGAAAATCATTTGTTTTCTCAAAAATTAGTTGAAGTAGTTTAGTTCAAGAATTAGGACCTGTGTAGCTGGTAAGGTTTGAGTTCAGAAAGTTCAGAATAAGATTTTATAGAGGAACTACCATATAAGCTTACATGGCACATGTTAAAATCGGCAAATAAAATGAGCTTTTGTTGATGGGCCTCAAAAGTTTGGAGAGGAGATTGTTGGCTTGGTGTCACACTCGGCTTCTGATTGCAGTACAGAATTATGAGTTTCTTTTCAAATAACAATAGTTCTATTTTTTCTTTTAAAGGACATGCAAATACCTGTGAATTTTAAAGTCGAGAAATGTTTAGAATAGGAAAAGTGGGAATAGTTTGCTGATAAAAACTCCTCCATAAGAATGCGAACAATTCGAAAGCATAAGGATCCTTGTTTCTAATGGCTTTAGGCAGTTGACTACTTATGTACAAGAAAAATGCCCCTGCCTTTTTTAAACCAGAACTTAGGTTCATTTAACATTTATGAAGAGACATGTACACATTTCATGTTCACTTATTCAAAGACATACTTGATTTTTTGAGTTTCACTGCATTTGCAAATAGTTAGCCCAAATTATATATTTCTAATCATAAATTAATCAACATATGCTTAACGTTCATTTATTAGCATTAGTTTTATTCAACATGAGTTGTTTTATACTTGAAAAGTTTGAATTTTGTAATCGATTTTCCACCGACATCTTTCCTTGGCAGATTTTGATACATTATTTCTATACTGTGGCAATACATTATTCAATATTTTTAAAAGGTTGAAATGAAGCATAGTGTGCCCCCGAATTTCTCGCCAATATGGAAGTCCAACGGAACATTTTCTAGCAACCCTAATGCTGTTTTGTTTACTGCTTTTTACCATGGTTGAGTTGTACATCAACAACAAACATTTTATAAGAAATGTTAAATAAAAAAATAATAAAGAAAAACTATTAAAGATTTCAATTTTTTTTTCTTATTATAATTAAAAGGTTTCTTTACAACTACTAAGACACAACAATTTTATTTTTTAATGTAAATATGAGCAGAAAATATTTATTCTTTTACAATTTTTAATTGTCAGCATGCGCTTTAAAAAATGGTCTGAAATCTCACTTTACGAAATTGTCTGTATTCTTAAATTAAATCTCAACTGCAATGGGATTCTTCTATCGGTTTGTTCCTTTGATAATTTATGTGGGCAATTGTGCTAGAATGGATTTCGAGTAAATGAAATGGATGACAGTATTTCGAACCTGCAGATTGGTGAGTGGAATATACGTATATTTTTTCCAGTTAATGAAATTAGGAAAAGGTGCTTGTTTGTATTCCCTTTTCCTGTTATCCACACAGCCCTTATGTTCAATGTTCTAGTGAAGCTACGGGGTTCCCGCTCCCATTATCAGCGTAGCCGTAGTATGTTTTTTTCAAATTAAAAAATTCTGCCTGTTGCCTTCCTCAGATGCCGTAAGGCATCACATGCTCTAAATATTGCTGTTTACACAAAAAACAGCACAGCCGGTTTGAAAAAACTTATTCAAAATTGTTAAGATAAACAGCTATAGTTATACAAAGATCAAAAATTTAAAAAAAGAATATCAGTTACATATTAAGTAATTCTCGGATTAAAATAAAAGATACAGTACTTAACATCAATATCATAATTTAAAAACAGAAAGTAGAAAGTTAATGTGACACTCCTGAGAAGCATAACTGTTTCTCAAGAGTTTTTTATTTTTTATTTTCTCCGCCATCTTTATTGGCGACATGGCATCTTTGGCGCAACATGGGGCACAATATTCTTCATTTTTACCTTTTAAAATTGCATAATGGTTAATAGATTCATTTAAATAAATTTGAAATTGATTTCAAAAGCTGATGACATTTGTAAAAAAATAATTATAAGTTATAAACTAAAGTGTAAGGAATAATTTTCAAAATGCCTAATTTAAAAAAAATGTGTTCTTTTAGTTATTGAGTGGCATATATTAAGTGATAAATTTATTGTTTATTTAATTATTTATTAAGTCTTTTAGTTATTAATCGACATATACTAAGTAATAAATTTATTATTTACTTAAGTGATTCATAAACGTTATTTATTGAGTAATTAACTTAATAACACATTTTCTTTACTAATTTTTAGGGAAATTTTTTTAATAAATGAAAGAAACCGAATTTATTAAATTAGCAGTAACTTTCAAAATTTAATTGTTATTTAAAATCGTTAACTATATTGAAAAAAAAAAGCCAAAAGTTTTTTTTTATTGAAATAAGTAAGAGAAATCCTTCCAAAAATAAAACCTTTTTTTTTAGATAAAATAAACAAACAAAATGAAAGAAAGATATCGAAAGAAAAAAAGTATTTCGATGGCACTCTTTTCCATCCCACCTACTGTCAAACATTTATAAGGTACTGCCCACTCACAAATGGTGGTCTGAAGGATTTTTATTTTTATTTTTTGTCTGTGGCAGTCTCGTGCTGTAAGAGGATAAAAAACAGAGAGCATCACAGCATTCCATTTTTCTGACAAATTTAATGCTCTGTGGATGCAGGTGCGGGCGAATGGGTCTGGCGTTTCACGGAAGCGTCTCATAAATCTCGGCTCGGTGGTTTCCTGGCGTCCCCCTTTTTGTCTTCAGTGAGATCTGGATAGGTCCGCTGCACCGACAGGAACTCTTTGTAGTTGAGGAAGCCGTCGTTGTTGGTGTCGTGCTCCTCGAAGATGTCGTCCACCTGTTCTGCAAAGGGCAAACAAACACTCGGTCACTGATTGAGGGAGACAGAAATAAATGCATGGCGCAATTCTAAACGTTATATTATCAGGAATATTCTCGAGTAGCCATTGGGAAGACCGGATTAAACAAAATAAGCATTTGTCTAAAGGCCGACTGGAATTGGGGGAGAAGGATTCAAGATGTCAATATAGTCTTTTGGATTATTTTCATGCTTACATTTAATTTGCGAAGTCATATTCCTGAGTTGATTAAAATTAATATCGATTAAATTCTAAAACATATTCCCAATTAATATTTTCAATTAACTATTTTCAAAAAGTTATATTGCACAAAATCTTTTTAAAAATATTTTGTTTTATCCTTAAAAAGTGTTTAATTTCTTAATTAAATGGCATTTAGATTTTATTTAATGTAATTTATTTTAGATTTTATTTATATTTTCTTAAAAATTATTTTAAATTTGATTAGTTTAGTTTAGTTATACTAACGTCCCGTTTTAAAGTAACACGAGGGCTATTTTGGGACGGACCTCATAATTTTTAACCACTGTCAGATGTTGAGGACGACTCCTGAAATGGCACCCCCCTCTCCACACCAGCGGAAGGACGTTTGGCCTGACAGATTTAACCTGCAAGAGACCCTCTCACACGACGGTTCTTCGGTGGAATTAAGTCTCGAACCTGAAACCCTCCGGTTCCGAAGCCGAGACCTTACCACCAGGCCACTGTGGCCCCATCTCAAATTTGAAAAACTGATTGTCTATAACATTATCGAAATTTGATACATAAAACTATTTATATAGTGTAGCGGTTAAATAACTCTACTGCCTTCACTTTTGATACAACAGATGGCGTTACCTTATTAACATCAAAGTATTATTCCCATAATCATTCTTGGTGTCATTATTAAATTGAATTCTAAGTGAAAGTCTTTTTTTTGTGTGTGTACGTATTTATTTTGTCTTGTGAAATGTGGGGCATAGAAATAAATATATATTCTTTAAACTCGTCTATTATTTTCACCTACCTCATAATGAAATTATAGAGTCCTGACCTTCTTTACAATGACGCACAACATGACCCTAGACATCGAGATTAAGAGTATCGTACTCTGCCGACCGAGCTGGTTTAGTTTAGATCAATTAAAAGTAACTGGTATTCGAAATTAAAGATTGGCAAAAGAACCCTTGATGATGCATTGCCTAAGGTAGGGGCCGGCAAAATGTGACGTTTGATGCAAAGTTACAACTTTCCAGTTCCACACGAAAAATTAATAACTTATTATTAAAACCCTTAAAAAATAAGAAAAATATTTTTTTAGTACCTGTTAATAGTTTTATTATCAAAACTGGAACATTTTATAAGTTGCTGCTTTTGCTATTCCATTTCAACAGGTTGCGACTTCTGGCCTAAGGAATCCTTAGAAGGCCTAATCTGGCTATGGTCAGGGGATATGCGGCGGCCAGTAGGGGAAATTTTGAGTTGTGTTTTTTAAGACAACATTCTTTACGCAGAATTACGAAAGAAATCAGTAAGAGTGCATCTAATTAAACTTCAAATACTAATAATAGAAAGAGCTTTTTATAGAATAGTATAGCAACGTATTAGCATCGTAATGTAACAACGAAAACTTATTATCTGCTTCTAGCGTCTGCTCTTTCAATAAAAATCAGCATTTCACATACATCTACAATGTCGGTGGGAGGAAGATAAACCAAATTTCATTTGTCTAACTTGTTGCGTTTTAGAGTTGTTTGGTTCTCATTTCTAAGAATAGAGATGCCAGCCTTTTGAAGAATTTCTTTCAAACTATGACGCATATCTTCGATTCTGATGATAAATCGATATGTCAAATTTAATCCTTTTAGGACATTTTGTTCTCGATTTTATACATTTACAAATTGCTCATTGACGAATTTCTCTCCAAATTTGAAAAGAGTCTGATTTGTTTGTGTTTTTTTATGAATTTTTATGAATTTTTTTCTGTTTGCTGAATGGCTTTTTGATTTACCACATGTATATGCAGCGAAATACAATAAAAAATGTAATTTTCTAATTTAGGGTGAAGTAAAGGGATGGAATTTCTCACAGTCAAATTACAGATTTTTTCGATAATGATAAATATTTTCCTTTATGACCAATACGAAACAACAACAACAACACTGAGCTTAATTTTTAATCTTCTAAACTTCTATGTGTTGTTATACAGGTGTTATAATGTTATATAGGTTATGTATCTATCTACCCACTTTAGTTACGTCACTGAATTGAATTGAGATATAACCTTCTGATGTTAGACTTTCTTATGTGCTTGGATCCAAACCTTCTTATGCGCTCAATGTGTTAGACCTTCTTATGTGCTCAAACCAATCTAATTTATTAGAAATCAGCTTAGATCGTAGACTTTACGGGGGTTTTAAAAATCGCTTAAAGATTTTCGTTGTAAGACAATAAACAATTATAAAACTGCAAATGTAAATAATTTATAAATAATTGGAAAATAGTTTTCCTTTCAACTGAGGAAATAATCAATGTTAGAAATTTTTACTCATGCTTTAGTTGCAAAAGAAAACAGATTTCAAGATTCCCTCATTTTTATTTTATGTACCAGATATACGGGAATAGATAATTTTGTTCCAGATTTAGAAACAAATAAATAATATTTTTTTAAATATCCTAGTTCCTTCGTGAATATGACTTTGAAAAAAGAAGTAAACTGCTTTTTTTCGTATTCTGTCGTTCAAGTAGATTTTAGGACCAAAAATTTACCTACCTGCCCACGACAACTCAAAAACACGATGAGTTCAATACGCTCTCAGATGGATGCAATTCTGAGGGTTTTCTATTTCTCATGTATATAAGACTCAAAAAAAGGGGTGGAAGTTCGTCAACTTGTCCATTCGTGCATATATCACAAAGGAAAATTTAAAAGCGTGATAAGGTAGAGAGATTTTGGTAAAAGCCGAAACGCTGAAATCATATACCATTGTTTAATTGTGGAATAAATCTGTACTAGAGCTGATCGCTCATTTGTTTGCTTGAACTCACGCATGAGAAAAATACACGAGTATGGTCAGAGAGTTAATGTGATATAATATTCCGAATGTATGCGAAATTTCTTGCTCAGAGGTCTACAGAAATAAATAAAGACACATTATTCGCATCTCTCAATCAGTAACACAAACTGAACAAAAAATATTTCTTATTAAGTAATTATACGAGAAATTCGAGGGAAAAAATGCCTGTGTAGTACGAAAAATACGTGCCAATGAATATATTTTTTTCGAATTTTATTTTTCTCTCCTTAGGAAACAAATATTCATCTATTAGGTTGTTCGGAAAGTAATTTCGTTTTTTCCTGACAAAGGATTTAATTGCATTTTTCGCACCCAATTTCATACTTGAACCGCAAAATCATTTTATGTTTTAAGAGCTGATATAGCAAGGCTTGAGTGTGAAAAAGTGCAGCTGATTCTTCGCAGTAGTTTTTGGATGGTGCCCTTTTAAATATGGAGAGCAATAAACAGCATTTTCGTCATTTTTTTCTTTTTTGCTATATAAAAGGTAAAAATGCTGTCAAGCCAGAAATAAATTAGCCAATATGTGTGGAGAAGATTGTTAACAGTACATCAGTACCAGAACTAATTTGCATAATTTTTCCTTCAAATGAGGAGGCCAAAAACCACCTCGATCAGTTTTTTTTTACAGCAAAGACCAAAACTTTTATGAGCGTGTAATCATGTTACTACCAAAAATATGGCAAAAGGTATTAGACCAGAATGGCAATTTTATAATTTAATAAATAATTTATTCATTTAACGAAAATTTCTTTTCACTTTGACAAAAAAATACGAAATGACTTACCGAACAACCCAATATATACGTAAAATACTGAAAAATATGTAACAGATTGAATACAGAAATCTTAAGCACTGGGGGGGGGGGAGGAATGAAAAATATACTTTGGTCGGCATCGTTATCGGATGCACAAATCCTAGTTTCTGTTTCGAAGTCAATCAATTCCGACAATTTTTTTTTATGTTTAAAATGACTGATTCATCAACGTTCGAATAATCCTAAGCATTAATAATACTTAGTTATGGGATCTGACACTTCACAACATTTATATATTTTTTTATGCTGGATTATGGCAAGGTCAAAGAGTGAAAGCCCACAAGTCATTTTACTTATTCATTATAGGCTATTGTTAATATTTTCTTTTAGTATTATTTTTTCATATTTTGGATTTAGAATTACGTTTTTTATCCCTTTAGTAGATCATTATTTGTTTCAATCTGATTTTAGTGTTTAGTTTTGATTTGAGTGTGTATGATCATGATGAGGTATCTTCCAATGTACAAGATCATCATATCTGAAAAATTATAAACATATCTAGAAGGGCGCATTTTTACTGATAAAAAAGATACAGCTAATAAAGCTGACCTTGAAGTGAAGAAGGATACATTTTGGACTATGAATACTTATTGTTGTTAAGACTATGCTTTAACCAAATCATTCTGCATAAGGGAATGATCCTTTCAATTTTAATAATATTTCGTCTTTTTTAAAAATAAATTTTTAAATACTTCATAAAATAATATTTAGATTTTTGACTTGAAATAATTCATTTTTAACAAAATAACTAGAAGGAACGTATTGCTAATACTTAATTAATTTTAATTTTTTTTATTAAATTTTTTTTTTGATTTGTTTATGAATAGATTTTCTGATTTGTTTTTTATATTTAATTATTTTGTAATAAATAGCAGAGAACACAGTATTGGGATAAAAGTACCTTTTATTTTGGAGTCTAGAATCCGTTATTATCCTTATCGATTTTTAAGCATGGTTGTAATATTCATCGAAAAGTATTGGTTCGTATGTGCTTTGGAAGGAAAACAAAAAGGATTTCAAGATAGACGCATTCATTATTATTATTAAGAAAAGACGAGTTTTATCAAACAATTCTTTTCCTCTAAAGCTTTGTGTTTGATTCATTGATCCTTCAGCAAATTTTTACGTTTATTGTTTCTTTATCTACGACTACTTACTGCTTATTTGCTCAGATATTATTAAATAAGGGAATCCAAGAAAAGACTCACATTTTTTTATTATCGATCATTTTGGTCATGAAATGACATTTTTATTTTATTTTCTGAGCTATGTCTCTTGGGTGTCGTACGATGAGAACTTTTTAGTCGTAAACCGAGCTGTATAATATGTTGAAATTCAATGAAATATTTTTTTTGGGAAAAGATGTGTTGCCTTTGTGGTTATCAAATTAGGATAATAGTAGCTTTTTATGTTAACGGGGGATTAAATTTCGAGTTCAGTCAGTGACACCATGACCTCTTTATACAACTTTTTAAAATTCATGTCGGAAAGAAAAATTTAATGATTTCAATAACACCAAAAATATTATCCTTAAGATACATAATTTGATTGAGGTTTTAATGAAATATTTTCTCTATATATATTTACTTTCCTTTAATGGCATAACCAAAATCGTAGAATCTAAATACAAGATTACTGAATTGTTTATTTATTTGTGTCTTAGAATTTTATATGGAAAGCAGCATTGCAAGCCAATTTCCAAATAACTGAACATGTATTTATATACTTAGAACATCTAAAAACTTTCCAAATAAAACTGAACTGTTCTTAATTGAAATTGTTTGGGTCATTTGGCTGCTACTGTTGGTACCAAATGCATTGGATGAATGAATGAATTTTCTATTTCTTAGGAAATTAAGTTTTTCTATTTCTTATTTTGTTACTTTTTAATCAAACCTCTTAAAAATTTTTTAGAGTTTGTCTTTCAGATGTGTAGATGAATATCTTTACAATTAGTATTTTTTACATTACTGTAAAGAATTTTCTTACGCATCTTCAGATGAAGTTAATTTATATCTTTATTGAATAGGTTAGGAAGATCGGTAAGTAATGTTGTTTTTCTGTATTAAATTCAAACAGCTAAATGTTTACCAAGTTATTATTTTTAATCAATTATGCAATCACTTTTGTTAACAACAACCTTTTGCCACCTAATGTTCTGTCATTGTTAGATTGATAAAAATTATTGGTTTTTGAACAAAATTTCTAGAGATGGTATTTTGGGCATCATCCGAATTTTCGCATTTTTTTTCTACTTGGTAAGTATTAGAAAGCGTCTATCCATTATTCGTCTGTACTGTAGAGTAAGTCTGATTAAATTTAGAAATTGCTTTATTATTAAATTGTTTCAACAAAGAATTTGAATGTTGTATTTCAAAAATTTTCAGACAAATTAGGAAATATTAACATCAATAAGAGAAGACTTATTTTCAGGGTTATGAACAATCTAATTTTGTAATTGTATTTCGCATTTTAGTGTGAATAACATGAACAAAAATGAAAATATTATCTTTAAATTCTTTTTATTTAAATTGCAGAAACATAATCATAGAACCTTCACGTAATAATACTTTTGATTTTGAAAAAGTGTACATAGCTTTCTAATGTACACTTTTACTATTACCAGTAATTTTTAATGTACTAGTAATTTCAAAAAATTATACCATAAAATTTAGTTTTGTGAAATAATGAAAATTTATTTTTTAAAAAGGGATATTTAAAAGCCTGTAGATAAAGATATTTTTTTTTGTAGGAAACAAAAATTTGGGAATTATGTTTGATGGCTAATTCAAGCAAATACAATAAGTATCAAGATTGTCTGTCTTAGATAGAAAATTTACCAAATTATTGTGAAGTATCAGAATTTTTTGTCCTGTGTAGAAAATTTATAAAATTATTGTGAAGGGATTGTCTATCTTATGAAGAAAATTTACTAAATTATTAAAATTGTTCCTGACGAATGCTTTTAAAAAATAAAATGAATCCCAATGTGAGGATACTTATTAAAATTATACATTAAAAATATTATACATTTTATAAATCTACCAGTTTTCCTCTAGGGAATGCCCAAATCATTTTAAAGTTTGGAAATCTGTTGATAAAAATTAAATGGTTTGAAATCCAACTAAATTAATATTCCGGTTATTTACCGAGAATGCATAATTATAAATTAATTTAAATTATTGAATGAAACGTTGAGAACAAACAATTTTTAGATCAAAGAAGAATTCTGACCTAACGTTAATATAAAACTGCATTTTTATAACAAAGAAGAATTCTGACAGAACGTTAAGAAAAAAAAAAAAGAATTTTTTGAACATAGAAGAATTCTTATAGAACAGTAAGAACAAACAGAATCTAACAAACATAATTTTTATACTTATTTTTTCCCCAAATTTCTAATGTGGCTTACCAAATTTTAGGAATGGGTTGTTACTACGTGCTGTGTCATCTTCACCTAACTAGAAATGAGAATTAATAAACCAGTTCCAAAATAGACTCCAGAAATTTCAAATCTTATTATTATTCTAACTAAACTTCATTAAGTATTAAACATTTTTCAATCCACATTTCATATACTTGGATTGATTTAATTTATTGAAAACTTGATATCGAAATATCAGCAGTAAATAAACCAATTATATATTTCAACTCCCCCTAGTGGCACCACGAATACATGGTTGAGAAAATGCGGGTTAAGTAACTACGTTCTCATTTCCTTAGTGGAAATACTGATTTTTTGGGTAGAATATCTGTACTTAGATGAAGGAACGTATTTACTGAGGGAAATATTTGTCCATGATGGTTGAAGGTCGTTAGAATTCCAGCCTCAAATTCTGAGTGCTTTCGTGAGAGTGATCATTTAAATTTCCTGGATACCTTAGCAGGGTAGGGTTAACACCATTTTGCTTATGCATTTATAATTAAGTAATAAAAAATATTGTAACATCAGTAAGCTAGAACTGAATATCCTTGTATTTAATGTAATTATTTGACATTTCGAAGTAATTGAGATTTATGTATACTTATAATAAAGCTCAATGTGTGTGTCTGTGTTGGCGCTCTACAGGCCAGACCGTTGGACCTACCGCTACCAAATTTGGAACATGTAGACCTTGGAGGTCTGGAATGTGCACCTCTGAACCCTTTTTTCGAATTTTTAATCAAATTTGAATGAATCAAAAAGTAAGCGAAATTTCGATGTTTTCAGCTATAACTTCCGAAAATATTAATTGCCCAAACATAATTTTTACATTAATTTAAAAATTAAATTTATCTTTCTTATGGTATCGGTGTTTTAACATATAACTTAAGTTTTTATTTTTAACGAATTTTTTAAGAAATATTTTAACCTTATTTTTCAACAATATATTTCGGACAAAACAATAAAATTTAATCTTTTTGAGAACGACAAGGGGAAAAGGATTAGGTTTCATTAGCATGTTGCCATCATATTGACGAAAGCTCAAATTTTAAAAAAAATCAATAATGATTTCAAATTTAATCTAGAAAAATGTAGCTTTCAGCATGTGACTGGATGAAATGAAATAAATATAAAATTTGATAGTTTCTAAAAAATAAATGCAAAGGAAAAGTTTCTATAATCGTTTGCAATATCTGAATCATTAATTCAATAAATCTTCTTTATTTACGATAAACCAGATTGAATTTATACAGGATATGCATTTAAATTCTGATCCAATGGTCAATTTGTAAAACATTTGTAATCGACCCGTATTGTTCAGTACTCTTAGCTTGGTCCAAATGAAGTAAATAACAACATTTTATGTAGCTTGAGTCAAACAATGCATTGATGAATAATGAGTTTTAGATTTCTTCATACTTTGCTCTGTGTGCTATATTTTCCAGATATGTTTATTAGTATTTTAAATGAAAGTTGCTACATCAATCAATCTTCTAAATCAATCATTAAAACTGACTGATCTATAAAAATTAAAGAATATTATTATGAAAACGTGTTCCTTTAGATCTTTATATCCACCATCTTAAAGAAGATATCAATTATAGGCCAATCAATGCCAGGAATTAATTAATTAATCCAATAATCAAATGAATATGTGTTTACGCATATGAATGAATGCGCAGGTGTGTGTGTGATGTCAGTACACACTAGGTCATATGATCTGGAGCTACCGCACTTGGTATTTGCATATTTACTTTAGAGGATGAAAAAATATACCTTGACTGAGTTTTTTTTTCTTTTTTGAAACTTTACTTATTTAAAAATTAAGCTAACATTTGGAACTTTTCTGCGCTAATTTCGGAAAATATTACAGTACAAATCTGTTTTTAAATCCTCTTAAAAATAACTTTTTTTTTCATGAATAACAATGTTTTAACTTTTAAATTAAGTTTCTTTTTTTAATTAATTTAAAAAAATACTGTAACTGTATTTTACAACAATTAATTTCTCACAAAATGAAAGTAGAATTTAGCCTATAAGAGCACGTTAAGCTTGTACCAGTGCTTTGCAGTTATTTTAACAAAACTCAAATGGAATGATTAACTCTTATTGCACATTAACCCGAGGAAAGTTTGATGTTAGTACGAGTGAAATCGTGGTGTAATATTTTGGGATAAGTATTAGCTGCTATATTTTTCACATAATTCCATAACAGCTAATTGCAAATCAGAGAGATATATTGTACAATGAACAAATCATCGTAAGAATTCTATAATAATACGAGTTACGTGACTATATGAGTTTGAAATTTAAATATATTTGGATGATAACTTATAAAGAGAGCAATTATGTAACTATTTAATTGAAAATTTTAGAATGCATTACTCAAGGCGAGCCAGCTGGTCGCCAAAGGCGGTTAGTGTGAAATAAACAAGCAAAAACAAATAAATATAACGAAGCTGTGTAAACTGCATTGAAAATTATCAATATATGATTCATGCTCAAAATATTTAACTTGTAGATTCGAGATCTCTTACTATTGGAATAATAATCTGTCATATTCAACGTTAATCTTAAATGAGCAATGAGATCTTAATTCCCACAAGCACTCTAATAAATCTGAATTTCAATAATTTAGGCACCGCGACACGCATCATTAAGAAGTAATCGTCTCAGCCACAACAATTTCGCTTAATTACAGAAATATTCTATTAACCGATGTTGAGCGAAGGTAGAGTGAATGCATTAAACATTAGAATTGAAAATCTCTCGTCTGCTAATTGCCCCTTTGGTGATCTGAAAATTTTGGAGTTTTGGAAACGCATTTATTTCAGAAATTCCGTTTCGTCTTAGTAAGAGACTCTCATTTAAATTGTCGATTGTAATAATTCGCAGATAATTATGTCAATTTATGCTATAAACAAAAGAAAAAAATAAAGGAAAATTAATTTGATATAATAGATTATGTTTTTTTTTCTAATGAATATTTTATGATCCGTTAAAAATAGAATTTATATGATTTTGTTTCGTTAGAAAGCTTTTCATATATACTTTTTTACCTTCTTGTACACGGAATGTGCAAAGAAAAAAAAATATTAAAATCGTAAAAAAAAATCTATTTTGCCATTTTGATTAATCTTTATATTTCAGATCGCCCCTAGTCCGAAGCACTCATATCTGCAATAATGATTTCAGATACGCAATAATGATTTCAGATTCAGGAATGAAATTTAGTTTGTGATCTTAACACAAAATTTTTAAATTCCAATTAACATTTAACAGAGTTTTCCCAGAAAAAGTTTGTGTGTCTTGATGACAAATGAGAGTGATATCAAGTGAAATGAATATGGTAACTGCATAAAATAAAGAGCTGGATAGGTAAAATTGGATTTACAGTTTTAGTTAAAGTGAAAATCTGTATTAAATTCTAGATTGATTCCATTGACGGATTAACCATCCGCCCATCTACACATTCGCAAACAAGCAAATTAATATCTTAGAGATTTAGTTAAATAAAATAGGGCATGTGACTTTGCTACTAAAACTGTAGTTTTGTGTCAAATTTTGGTTTCAATCAGTCAATAAACATGTCCAAAATGCATACCTGATTTTCTTCCCTATACTACGACGCATTAAATGCTCATATGCAAATTTTTAAAATCTAGCATTTGAGGCACCCATAACTTTAATGCGGAAATGAGGATCACTAACACCTGCATTAGAGAATTTGATAGAAAATTCGAGAGAACTTAAGTCTGCTGGTTTTGTTTAAAAAAAATAAATCGATCCTCTAATATTCTTCTGCACATTTGGTATGTAATTGCTATATCAGGAACAAGGGATTATAATTGAGTGCACTCAGTTTATGCTAAACTGATTCCATACAAAATATTTTTGTTTTAATATTTATAGTAAATCACTTTACTTTATAGTAATATGCTATAGAAGAGCGCAGAAATAATTGTAGATGCAGCACATTGATGAAGTTATATGAGTGCGACGCTGTGAAGTAATCAAAACTTAAATATCATCATTTTTTTTTGTTTAAAAGTAGAGGCTTGATTCTGTTTTGAGCTTATTTTTTCCATTAGAAAATCATTCAAAATTGAAGCTATCTGTAAATTCGCATCTTTCCATTAATGCATTAATTATGCTAGAAGTGTAAACATCAAATTATTTACTCAAAAAAATGGAGTCTTGTGAATTTTTTTTCTTACAAAAGAAGTGGCTTGAGATATTTACAAGTACATAGTTTTTATAGAAACTGCAGTTATGGAAGGATCGCTGGAAAATATAAAAATATATATTTAGACACAAACAATGGAAAAATAGGAAGAACTTCACATTTTGATCGAATGCTCAGCTTTTGACTCCCATCGTCACCATTTTTTTCACTCGTCAAGTGTAACTCTCCCAAAACTGCTGGGAAAGAATTATCCTCCAAACATCTTTAAATTTTTACTTGCTCTACATCTTTTACCATATATTTAACTTAAATCATTTCCATCTTGTTTATTTTATAATTCAAAAATGTAATTTTTGTCTTGGTCTGTTATAGCTTTTTTACTTTAAATTTTACACGAAAAAGTAGTTTTATACAAAGCTTCAGACATTGAGAATATTTTACCATAACATTGGCGCAGTATGGCCAAGAATGGCCCTTGTGCCAGAAACCCAAAATAACCAACCAACCAGGAAGAAGAAATTACTTATCACATGTAAATAAGCTTTTACCAAGCGTGGCTCTATTTTTTTTCTTATATTATGTATCTTCGAAATAATTAACTTTGGTGAAAGAAATTTAATTTCAATTTTAACATGCTGAATAAATAGTTTAAACCATTTGTCTGGCGAAGTTTAGCCAAAGCATGGCTCTTGCGCCAATAAAACCTAATAAACAACTACAACAACTTCGAAATAATTGCCATTTAGCTTTATTTTCAAATATTTTATTGAACCAGTGACAAAAATCAGAGCGAAATTTATATTTTGATATTTTATGATGATATAAACGAAACTTGTTCTGACTTAGCGCGGGCCGAATGACTCACTGATAGAATGCTATTGACTGAAAGTGACAGTTCTATCTGCCTACAGACAAGGTGCTTAAAAACTATTTTATTATTTATTCATTGATTGTTGACTACTGATCTGTTGTTCTAGAATGTTCTTATAATTTCTGTATCTTTCTAAATCTGGAAGATCCGAGTCATTTCGTCTTGTGGATGACAACAAATTTAAGGTATAGTTCCTTGAATAAAGTCTTAATTGAGATTAGCAAGTGTTATCTCTGACACACGGTTTATCTATGCCGACTTCATCTATGCGACAATATTTTATTAGTATGTTCTTACATTACAACTCATTTACTCAGAGGAGCCAATGAATACATTATAGAGAAGTCAGCCTAAATACGAGTGTTCTTGGGTGGTTTATTGATGGAAGAGATTTAATTACCTTCACTATAATAACTCTTTCAAAAGACTTTAGGACTATGGTCATTATGGCTGAATGGAATCTATTCACAGTTTGCATGCAACTGTTGTTGCGAACATAATTTAATTTAATCTGATGCATAAACAAAAAAGAGCTATTACATTTTTGATTGCACTGTTTCTTATAATAGAATATATGAAATGGCATTGATTATACCAATAACCAGACACTATTTTTACTCACTGTGGATGAGTTAAAATAAGTTATAATTGGTTTTTTTATATAATGTCTTTAACATTTATAATACGTCTTTTGAAGTAGGTTTTTATATTACAAATTGAACCATTAAAAATGACGTAAAAATTGTAAATGCAAAGCTAGACGGAAAAAAAAAGATTCAAAATGACAAAAATACTGCAATTTCTGTCGACATTCTATAAAAAAAATCTAAAAATGCGAGTGAAATTAAATTTAAACTTCCCACATTAGATTTTTCAAATTAAAAAAAAACTAATTATGAATTCAAAACCGTATAATTCGTCAAAAATAGAACATTTAAATTCTATAATTGGTATCAATCCAATATATATATATATATA
>JAPMOQ010047630.1:1366613-1379005 GCA_026543055.1 Argiope trifasciata | reverse complement strand
AAAGGAAGTCGATAGACTGAAAATTCAAAATGAGGAAAATATAGCAATTTCTGTCAATATTTTATTAAAAAATTCTAAGCATGAGAGTGCAAATAAAATTCTAAAATTCCTCATAATAAATCTCTCGAACGAGAAAAGATTAATTATGAATTCAAAACCGTATTGTCCCTCAAAATTAGACATCGAAATTCTATAAATGGCGTCGATCCATACAGTCGTGTTACATAATAAATAGAGAACATAACATTAAGTTACAAATTTGTCCCAGTTCTTACATCATAAATGAAGTTCCGCAGCTATCGTATCAGAATTTTATATTTTCGTCATGCGGTTCTAAACGTGTCACATACATATGGTAACAATTAATCTTGCCGTCGGTGGAGCAGAACGACTCACATTCCCAATTTTTAATAATGACACTGTGTTCGTGTCCCTAAAACTATTCCATTTGAGTGAATAAATATTCCTTTGATCTATGTACGAAATGCTATGAGCTGTCGAATTGACATAGAGAATAGCGTGACATTCTATATTTTAATTTGAGATTTCACGAAGCGTTGAAGAGTTGTTGATCTATACTCGATATTTTAGACGGAATATTTTTAATACATTGATTTGCTTTATTTTTATTTGAAGTTTTTAGTAACTGTCTTACTTTAGAATTTGGTAAAAATAAATGCGTATCATTTCATGCTCTACATTCTATTAATGATAAAACGGAATAAATTAAATAAGAGACATTTATCACACCGGATATAATATGTTTTGAAGATTGCTTTCATTAAGGTATCTGTCGATATATAGAGAAAAGTTTTTCAAAAATCTCTCCAATGAGCCATTTTAGTTTATTTTCATTATTAATGTGATTGCAAGTAATGAAAAAATATTGACCAGGAAGTTCTGTGACAATTGAGATTTTGTAAAATGTGAATATTTGGGCAAAAAAATAGTAAAAATTGCAACAAAAATCAAAACACTATATAAAAAATTATTTTGCACATACACCAATTATTTTTATACTCTACTTATAACTGTAGTGAAAGGATTGAACTAAACTTTAAAAAATATATACATTTCCAAAAATTTACTGCTAATCGACTATTTCGGTTTTGAAAATTTTACAAATTCATTGTTGAAAATTACATTAGTCAGCTCTAAAACTAAAACTACTCAATTCAAAATTATATCCATAGTTCATTTTATTTTGAACACTTAAAGTAACATATACGCAACATTTCAATATAATATACTAATAAGTGTTTAAGATATCATGTTTTGGATATGAAATATTTTACAAAATTATAGAAAATTTGGAAAAAAAACCATAATTAAAATGATTTGTAAACATAAAAGATTACTCAGAACATATTCTAATACACGTGGCTTGCTGATAGAATATGTTATAAAATAAATTATAATTCATTGAGGCTTGTATTTAATAAAATGTTGAAAAATATTCAACTTCTGGTTGGTAATTCTAGCTTCATTGTCGGCTAAAATGGTTTATAAAAAATCACATATTTCGGTTCTTATCTAGCTAAGGTTTATCTTATCGTATTTTTTATCGGTTTTATCGGTTTTTTATTATCGGTTCTTATCTTGGAAGCTAAAAAATTCACATTTTTGGAAACCGAATAAGTGGGGTTTAAAATAAAAGGTACAGAAGAATAAAAGACAGGTACCGTAAATGTTTTCATATTTTTCATTTGACATTTCATCTTAGAATTTGTTATTCCTTTCATCAATCTCAGAAAAAATTAGGATTATTTATGCAATTTATCGAAAGTTCATTGTACGCTTAACAGACTAAATAAGGAGTGCTCAAAAGGCTTAGAAATTAAAATACGGAAAATAAAATTGTATAAAATTTTTGCAAGTATTTAGAAGCGGCAAGAGACAGAGGCGACTTATATAGGGGTCATGAACTCTCATGCTGTTTAAAATTGAAGAATTCAGTACTAATAGCTATAGTATAGCTATAGCTATAATATACAGTACTAATAGCTTCAGTATAGTGATTGGGGCCTGCAGATTTTGTTATGATTCTACCTTAAAGAATGTATTTTGGATAATTATCGTTAAATTGGAAAGCAAGAATAGACTGGGTCCATTAATTATTTGTCTTGAGAGCATAAAATTTCACATGGATTAAAAATTTTCAAAATTCTAGCAGCAGCTGGGACTAGAGAACTGATTCTTTGGTTTCCTAATTATTTTAAATATACAGTTAAGTGATTAAAACACATAGAGCACTTAAATAGGAAATTCAATTATTTTAATTAAAAAATATATTTCGCTATAATAAGGCTGAAAACTCTTTTTATTCATTTGTATTTCCTTAAACATTATAGCAAAGAGGCCTTTTTATTTTTTCTAATGAAAGAATGAAACTCCTTATATTTAAATAAAATCCATTAAAGCGTAAAAATTCTTACACGCCTCTCGCACATGTCGAAGTCAAGACTTCAAAATCTTTCAACAAATTTACGAGCTAGAATTTCAGCATTCAAGCATAGCACCCCTTTATAGACTAGAAAATATATTCAGCGACAGATCTGATTTCACGGAATGTAGATTTCACTAAAATACAAAGTCTATTTGAAAATGTAGACATTCGTCTTTTTCAAAAGTTAGACAGCCCTTGAAAGAGATCATGTGAAGTTTTGCAAAGTTCTTTCAATAAATGTCGTTCCATAAAAGTTTTCAAAATGCGAAAGAGGTTTCTTCGTTTTTCTTTAACGATAATTGCGAATCGAATTTCTATATTCTTGCTTAATTTGCTATACTCAAGAGTTATTTTTCAGTGCTAATATTTTTTAAAACTTTGTTTAAGTTGATGTTAACATTTTCTTTATCCTAAAAGCTATGTGTACTTTATTCGTATTATATGTTTTGTACAATATGAACCCAAGTTGCATCAGTTTTAATTTAATTTAGTTATATTAACTTACCGGTTTGAAATACTTCTAGCCTTATTTTGAGAGCTTCGTGATTTTAAAATGTGATGAGATGGCAAGAGCAAATGTTTGGTTACATTAGGAAACATTTATTAAAAAAAGTTATAATTGAACTATCGAAAAGGGAAATTGTATTATGTTTAATAAAATATTGATCGATATTATTTCGATTTTTAAAACTATAAAAATTTTCAACTTTTCAAATAATATAATAAACATTAGAGTTTTTAATAAGCTTTAAAGCTTCAATATGTGAAATTTTATTGATAAAGTCTATCCGCTTACCTAAATGCCAATTTTTCCATCATGTCTATAATGCCTCATTCTCCTTGCTTCTCACAGGAGAGTTGAGGATCCTGTGGTTTATAATCAGTGAATTGTTTTTAAGCACACTTCATATAGAAATTTCGGGAATTCGGAGAACATATTCATTTCCTTCCATCATACAGGTATTATTATTATATGCAACATAAATCTTCAGCATTTTCAAATGTTCCTTGTTATTGAAATAGATCCTTCTCTTAGAAAACTCAGAAGGGCAAGCAATTACTTTTAATTTCAGTCAAGACATTACTTTATTTCTGAAAAATATCTTAAATGTTGAGTTTTAACGATTTCTCCTTTTTTTTTCATAAAGTCGATATTGCTTTTGGATAACAATCATAATGAAAAATATTGTGCATGATAAACAAATTAATTTGAGTGAACTTTGATTGGATGAGGTATTACAAGACAAATATTTAAATATGACAATTTTCTTACATTAAATAACTTTACATTTCTTGAATAAATGTTTTCATCTAAATTTGTGATAAATCCTACTAACTTTGCAAATATTATACCTAAAAATGTGAAGCTTTTTGTTCGAATAGATGAATGTAAGAGAAATATTTTACTAATTGACGCTTTCGCTCTTGGTATATGGTATATTTTTAAATTTACGGTATATATTTAAAAAACTTTCTACCAAATAAACTCAAAAGTTAAAATATTTTCAAACGATTACTCGCTTTGTTTAGTGAATCTTTGTAACTGGAAATATATATGTCTAAGGACATTTAGTAAAATAACATTATATTCCACTTTTTTGAGGCACTCTGTATATAGCTTTTCTGTTATATCAATTTCATTTAAATATTCTGATTTTCCGTGTCATTCTAATAAATTTTCAAAACTATTTTACACCCACTTTACAACAACTCTTCTTATTTATATAATAATAGCATTTATCCTATCAAATTATCATGTTTCAATGTTTCAGATTTGAAACTGAAACTATTTTAATTGTTTTTTTGTCTTGTTATTATTGCTAATGCATTTTTTAGTTGTTCCTTAATGAAGCTCTTAATGTATCCGACTACTTTCGAAGGAAAATTTTTAAAAAACTGGAATTTTAAAAACAATTTATGGTTTCTATATTATTGTCACTAATAAACACTATAAATAAAAAAATACTTGAAAATGTAATACGTTTTGAGAAATAGAACCATTTATTGTAAATTTTAATGAAATTTAACCAAAACGTTTAACACTTTACATAAAATTGCAATGCAGCAATAATATTTTTCTTTGGACGCTAGTTATAGAATATAATGATGAATGAAATGGACCAAAATCTAAGAAAAATTCTGAGAAGCAAAGAAGTTGTGGGTATATATATATATATATATATATGCATTTTTCCATAAATTCACTATTTAATTTTTCTAAAAGCACTCATAAATGAAAAAGTATATAAATACCAATAAAACATTTGTTCCATTTCATTGCCCATATTATTTAAAACACACGCTGAAATTTTTATGTAAATAGCTCAATTAGGTTTTTGAAATATCCTGTTAACGGCAGAGAATTATTATGAAAATTAAAGTCCTGAGATATTTAAAGTTAAATACAAATAATTTAGCTGAAAAATATGTTTTGTCAAGAAACAAATAAATAAGTCAGCAATAAACAAACAATAAATAAGTCAGACCTTCCTTTCCTTTGAAAATATAAACTGTTTTGAAAAAAGGTAAGTCTGAATTACAAGAAATAACAAGAATAAAAAAATTAGCTAATGTGGTCGATAACCAGTGTTTTTAACGTAGTCGGATACCTTACGAGTTGTTTCATTATTTCTTAAAGTTTAAGACGATGAATTTACTAATTCAAGTTTTCAATAATAGGTTCAGATAAAAGAATCATTTAAATACCATTTAATATGATATACTCAATTGTTTTTTACATTCATTTACCACATCGAATTTCGGCCATGTGTTAACTCCTCTTACTCTTTTATTTCTTGTTTAGAAAAACTCTCTCAACTCAAGCATACCGCTTCCATTCATTCATTCTCTTTAATGCTTTCTTGAGCGAGTCTGCTTTTCTGCGCGTCCCAATGGAAACAGCCACCAAGCACCTCCCCGACGAAATTTCCAGCCCATGGAATGAGGATGCATGGAGGTAACAGTACTATCTTCCTCTCACAATGGCTGATCAAATGTAGTAAAATAAATTATGTGAGGCGGGATGTAACAGCGAAACTACGCGGTTGTAACCATAATCCATGCTTGTAGGAGTTATGAGGGTCATTTGAAACATTATCTTCATGCCGCACTCTTTTTGCAAGCGTTTGATGGGAATGGCTTGCTTTTATGAAAGAGGTGTAATAAATGCTCCCGAGAAGTAGAGCTATTCGAGTATATGTGGTAAAAATGGTATTTTTTGAGATATAGAGGGAATAGTTTTTCATAAAGAAAGAATCCAAAAACGTCTTTTATATCATATGGCTTAAAAAATAATTATTGTCAAGTTCACGTCTTTGAGCAATGATATTATTTTTTAACCTTAAATACTTTTTTATATTTTTGTTTAAATCAGGTATAAACCATTGAATGTAAAACTAATAAAATTGGGAAAAAAGTATTGTTTAAAGTTTATATTTTTGCTTTCTCAAATGCGTAGTTAGTAATCGTCAAAAAACTGTGAACACGGGATTTCAACATTTTTGGAAAATGCACATCCGATGGAGACAAAGATAACTTATAAACGTTTTCAACTCCGAAATTGAAATTTATTAAACGGTTTTTACAACAATTTTCAATATTTCTGTAAATTTTAAGAAAATTCACAGGAAGTTCGTCTGTTTTATTAAAAGTCAACATTATCGTTACAACTCTCTAGCTGATAGCTAAGATTCAGTACACAGATTTAACATTTAGAGTGATGTTAATGTTGATGTTAATAGATGATCGGTAAATATTTCCTGTAAAACTCATCAAATAGTTGATTATCTGTTGGTCTTTATATTAAGAAATATGTAAATGCAAAAATTCAAGACCGTAATGACTTAAATATATCGAATTCGGCAGGTATTTTGTGATTACGAGTGCTGGTTTTTGACAAATCTTTGTTTCAATTGGTTGAGAAAATCTATCAAAAGAACAAATTCGATTTTCGGAAACTGTTTACCGAATTTCAGAGGATCAAAGCCCCAAAAATTGCAAGTGAA
Organism: Argiope trifasciata; assembly: GCA_026543055.1. Taxonomy (NCBI): domain Eukaryota; kingdom Metazoa; phylum Arthropoda; class Arachnida; order Araneae; family Araneidae; genus Argiope; species Argiope trifasciata. Next base: position 1,372,555 of record JAPMOQ010047630.1, on the reverse strand, counting down.
AATGTTAAATTCACACCAAAAGCTCGTAACTATTTTCCTTCAATGTCATGCAAGGTTTATTACAATGTTGAACATATTTATTACAGAGTATGCTAGAAAATTCAGGGTTGACAACTCCTGCTGGTTTCCATAAATCTATAAATGTTGACATAATAAGACTATTCATTTTTGAAAAATTTCACATCATGTATTAGATGATTTTCTGTTTGTCAGAAAATACAAAAAAAAAATGAATGGTGAATATAATCTAAATAATGTTAAAATGATTCATCAAAAGATACACACAACCGCCTAACAGTACTCTGAAACAATTCATAAATAACACTTAAAAGAAATGGTGAATCAAAATGTCAGAATTACTTTATTTAATAACAAGTTTAAGGATTAAAAATTGTTATAAATCGCTGAACTTATTGAATAATAAACAATTTCTTTCAGTATATAGAATAAATGCGAGTTCCTATCTATGACCTAATGAGTTAAGAAATTACGTGTCTAAAGATCAAACATTGGGTGAGAATTGTTATGGATTCTATTCAATACTTGTTTTTCAAAAACACCATTTAGCAAAAGGTAAATCAATATGAAATCCAGCAACTAATTACTTGCTAGGAATAAGTCGGTCAATAGAGATTTTCCTCTAAATGAAATAAAAATTCGGCATATTTCCGCTAATGTCCTTTTGAAAATGAAACATTTTCCAAATTTTGGCCTGAAAACATTATTTTAAGTACTTTAAGGTAGTTCTGATCATTGCTGTACATTAATCCTAAAGTCATAATAGACTCGATTAGATATGCTACTTTAAGATTGATTTTAACTACTTTACCCAATCATCAGACAAATAAATTCCAGAGAAAAATATATTTTGGAAATCTTGTGAAAAAAAATAAAGCGTCAGCATTGAAGGAAGGTTTAAATTCAGTATATATTTTTATAATTTCAGAAACATTAATTAAAAATTATGCCAACAATTGATCGAAGCAATAATTGAAACCATCTTTGTAAATTTTCCAACTAATCTTATAAATCCTGAAAAATATCGTTTCAATACGTAAATGACTTAATATGCTTGGATCATTAACATATCTTATTAGCTAATATTTGGAAAAATTAAAAGCAACGCAAAAAGATAGTTTTCGAATACATATTTTAAAAAATTAAGCTTCTATTAATTGATTTCGAATTTGAAGTGGGTTTTCGATTATAGAAAATTCTAAAAGTTTTATTCGATAATTTTGTAAACACAGCAGAACTAATGCAAGGCTATGATGAAAATAAAATACGGGAAGATCATATTAGGAAATTTAAGTTCAAAGAGATAACCTTTAAAAGATGAATTGTTCCAGGTGAAAAAACAAGCGTTAACTTCAATATGGAAATTGAGCAATAAATTTCAGCTGCAAGAAAAATCCATAGTAATTACAAGACGCTCTTCTAGTAATGCTTTCCTTTCTAAATTAAAAGAGGAGCCATTTACCCAGACAGCAAGTATAGGGTAAACACTTATTGTAAAAGGTGTTAAGATCCATGATAAAAGGTTTTACGTTCATAGCTTTTTTTTAACCTGGAGATATGGCGAGATTAAAAGTAATGAACGTAATATTTCTTCTCCATGTAAAAGCAAATTGGATATCTTAAATTGAAAACGAACTTTTAATGAACTATGAAAAAGGAGAGCATCCTTATTTCAACGCTTGTATGTGCGAAATATTAATTTTGGGAGTGAGGTCACAGATATTCGCTTTCTTTGCATTTTTGTTATAATGAATAATAAACATAAAGTAGGTTTTCATTTATCACTCAGACTTGTTCTTTTCTTACTGCAGTAAAAAATGATTATCTAGATAATGTAAATATTTAATTTTCTTTTTTAATAATTTGTTATATTTCTTGTCAGCGTATGTGAATTTATCATTTGTTTGCCTAATGGATAAAATATATATCAAACAATTTTTCAAGCCTAATAAAAGAACTAATTTAATTCAGTTGTTCTTTTAAAATAAATATTTAAATCCCTTTATTTAATAGAAACTTTCTTTGATATTTTAGAAGCTTTTGAGATTTTAATTTAATAGAATGTTCGTTATATTTTGGAAAATATGATAAATTATGCAGAAAAGTATAAATTATTCAGATATAACTTTTTTTTTCAGAAATGTAATTTTTTTGTATATTTAATTTTTTTATATATTTATTTATTTAAATTAAAGTCTATTTTTTATTCCTAAATTGAAAATTACTTTTTGAATATGTCACTTGTACAATTATTTGTAACTTTATTAACAAATAGAGTTAATTACGGATTTTTTGGTATTCGTATTGAAAACGATTAAAGTCTCTTTTGTAATTAAATGTGAACAAAGATGAAGGCAATTTGTCAAATTTTAAAATACAAGCATTGAGATTATTCTGAAAACGTGCAACATCAGGTGTATTTCTTTATCCATTCAGAAAAAGGGAAGTAACATAGCAAAAACATTATAGACATTTTAATTTCATAGAAACCGGTGGGAGTGGTTTCCCTAAAGCTTTCTCGTATAATCTCTAATAAACTTGTCTTTCCAGAGAAGGCTTTGCATGGCATTGGCGTACAATAGTTACGAAATATTTTTTGGCATGAATTTAACATTTTTTCCGAATCAATCATACCAACCTTCGCGAGTAATTTGGCGCGAGTGTTCTCTGGGAATTTGTTAATAATATTAAAAAAAATAAATTTGAGTTTTAGACGTGTTTATCTCAAATCACCGAAACAAACATTTGACAAAAAATTGCAAATGTAATCACAAAATTCCATACCAAGTTTGATAAATTTAAATCAATCCATTTTTAAACTATCGCGTTTAAATGTTTCTGAAAGAACAGATTGACAGACAATCAATCTGTTGTTGGATTTGGCTCAAATATTGATAGGTATCTTCACTTATAGGTACTAAATCTGTGCACAGAATTTTATCTTTATTCTCTTCGTTTTTTAATTATCGCGTTAACATATATTGGAACAGACGGACTTTCTCGGAATAGATTTTACTCAAAGTTTGTCGGAAATCTGCAAATTCGGTGCAAAAACTGTTTACTAAATTTCAGTCATCTAGTTCAAAGCGTTTTTGGGTTATCTTTGTCACAGACAGACAGGATTTTCCAAAAATGTGTTTTTCGAATTTTGGGAGGAAAACGTGGGGATTCGTTGAAATCCCGTTGTTCGTTGAAAAATATTCTACTTTTTTGAAGATTGTTATACTTCCTCTATAGTACGTACACGAAAAAGTAAAAAAGAAATTAATATTTTTATATTAAATAGTTCATTTAAGTTCATATGTAAGCAACTTCTTCACTTATGTTTTTTACTATTTCTAGTGTTATGAATTATCAAAAAACATTACATATTCTTCAATTTATTTTGCTAATTTTAATTTATTTAATAGCTTTTCGGAAATGAAAATTATTTAGAGAAAGTTTATAATTCTAATGAATAAGACGAATTTATACACAACCAATGCAATGATATTTTCGTTATGTCAGTTTTGATTTGACGTTTCCAAACATAACCAAGTTAGTTTATTAAGTTTTTATAGATTTTCTCTGTTTTGGAGAGAAAAATTGAATTATTCTCTATATGAGGAAAAATGTCTTTATGCAATTTAAAATAAGGTCTTTGAAACATATTTGAAAACATTGCATCATGTTTATTCTTCTAAACATTCAGCTTTCTGCAATGTTTGCTTTTTTATTCATTCCTCCAAACTTGATGTTTTCTTTCCTATTTATTCTTCAGTATATATTGATATCGGACTCTTCCCCCTTTTGTAGAAGAATGATAATTAAAAAAAATGACAGTGAAACGATGAGTTTGTGAGCGGAATCAGTGATTGATGCGTTAATCATAGGAGAATTAATAACAGAAGATTAAAGTTATATAGATATATCTGCTTATGTAAATAAGCAAAATTTTCTTCTTTTCTTTTTTTGTTTGTAACTTATTTGTTCCTATCTATGTAAAATTTATAAAAATTCCTTTAACATCATTCATATTTTTTAGATTATTGTTTATAGGAAAAAAATATGCGTGATAAAAAAATTAAGTATTTTTAGAGTTTTACGAATTAATTGCTGAAATATTAAAGCGTATAATTAGAATAAATACTTGAGGACAATTCAATTTGAAATTTTTTACTCTTTTTATGTAATATAAATTTCAATCACTGTTAAAACCCATACAATTTTGTGCATAAGTTTATCTAAGATTTATATTCAATAAAAACGGTGTATTAAGATTATGCAAGTGAAAGTTTTTTCTTACATTTATAAAGAAAAATAAGCAAATTTAGCAATTTTAAAATATGACTTATAAATAACGAATTATTTAACTATTTGTTTCCTATAATAGTCAAAATTGTACTGTAGTTTTATATATTTAAAAAAAGTTTTTAATTTCATACATACTAAACCAGTTATAAAAATCACAATTGCATAATAGTCATTCATATTTTAAATAAGTTCTTAACTTTATACCAGCACAACTATTTTATTGAAAGATGAAATTTAAGTTCCATTTATATGGAAATTTTACAGTACAAAATGTCTGATGGATTTACTAATGAAATGCATTGAAAAGTACGATTATTTCATTCAAGTTGGAATAAACTGAATGAATAACTTATATGGAAGAGATTTTTAAGGGAAAATTTTAATATACTTTCAACTTATTTACATTTTCATCAATAACGTTCGAATAAATTTATCGCATTCTTGAAGCTGATGTAAAGTGTTCTTAAAATTAAATTAAGTAAGGACGAGCAACATTTAAGAAGACCGAAAATTTAAGAATTATTCTTGCATTTTTACACTCCTCTAAGTTTTTATCAAAATTTACTATAAAATATTTGCAACTGAAAGCAAGCGACGCTTTTCAATAAAGTAGGACACTTCTGAATACAAGTTTGGTAAGTCAAGTCTTCAGGTAGTAAAGTTAATATAAAAAGCACCGAAACTCTCCAACACAATAGCTTTTGTAATCATGGAGGGAATCTATGTTTAGAAGCATTCAGCTATCTCCAAACTTTAAAAGCCTATTCGTGCTTCTCTTTAAAGAATTTATTTAAGTACCTTGGGAAAAATAATACAGAATTCTTGAACTTTGTCATTTGTTAGATGAAGTGGAACTAATTACACCAGAGAGCCCGAAATCTTTTTCTTAAACCGCTCAATTTCCGGTCCCGAGTACCGGAGTCAACCGACGCGATTGCTTCAGTTTTTTTTTTTTTTTAAAGAAGAAGAGAAGACATTCTAAAGTTCTTTTTTATTATCGTTGTTAGAAAAAAGAGTTGGAATCTCATCAAGAAAAAATGAGCGCATATGCTTAAAAATTGGAAAGTTCATATTTCTTTCAATTGAATGTGATTTTTTAACTTCTGTCCGGTTAGAGTGACCAAAAAATTAAAGAAGCACTGAAATAAATTTTGAGAAAATGCAAAACTAAGGATTATGTAATATTTTGAAGTCTCTGGATTAAAATATAAATATTTTATGTATTACCTACAGACATAAATGTAAGAATAAAAAATAAGGTTAACAATGTTTAAACGCAAATAAATCTAAGAACATTTATCCAATGTATGGTTCTGTTTCAGTAATTAGTTTCGTTTCCTCTTATATTGCCAATTTTTGTAATTCATCTGTATTTTAGTAGTATCTGCATTCGCGTTCACTAAATACAATGACAGCTTTTGAATTTTTAAAATTTTCCTTTTTAAATTTTAATCTTGTTTGAATCTGAAAAAATTTTTAGTCCCATTTCCGTAATTAGTTTCGATTCGTTTCCTAAACTATTCTAATTTAGGGTAGCTTCATAAATAGGTATTGTTATCTTTAGCTTTTAGGTTTGTTTAATTTTTGTAGTTTAATTCAGATTTGAATTTTAATTTCGATTTCGACATAAT
>JAPMOQ010047630.1:1349989-1366213 GCA_026543055.1 Argiope trifasciata | reverse complement strand
AAAGAAATATAAATGCATGATTATAAATGCAAATATAAATTTTATAAATTGAATAAATCAAATATTATGATTTCCCAGACGCATGCCTGTTGTTTACTTTGATCTTTCCGACTAGTGAAAAAATCGAACGGAAGAAAAGGCTGCACTTCATTTCCTATCAATTTATTATTCCAATTTTATCGAATGCCTTCATTATTTATTTAGTTTAATTTTTTAATTTCCGCACTCATTTTTTTAGGCGCTTAGTTTTTCAAGATTGCAAATCAATCAATCTTCACAACGAATTAAAAGTTATGAAAACGTAAAATGGATTGGACCTGTAACTATAGCATTGATTATCGAATCTTCACACAACTGATTCGATGGAATTTCCATTATGCTAATGAATATTTTTTACTTATTATGTTATTATTTTTCTCATCCTGAAATTAACTTTTCAATGAAATTCTAAGGAATTCTGATGAATCTTTTAGCAGTTATAGGTTTTTGAGAAATATATCTTAATTAAATTTTTTAAAAATTTAATTTTCAACACAAGTCTGAATGAAATGAAATACATATTAAATGCTATATTTTCTAAAAAAATAAATGCAAGCCAAAAGTTTCTATGATTATTTGCAATATGCATATCATTAATTCAAATATTTACTTTAAATCTTTATTTAATGTAAACATGATTGAATTTATATGGGGTACACTTTCAAATTCGGGACCAATGGCTAATTTGTAAATCATTAATTTTAGGCATGCATATTATTTAGAACTGTTAAAATGATCTAAATGTAGTAAATTGCATAAAATTCTATTTTATGCCACAATAAATGCATTGATGAATAACGAGTTATGTATTTTATCATATTCTGCTCGATGAGTCATATTTAACAAAACAATAACAATACAATATTTAAAAAAACGTGTTACATCTTTCAGTAATCTAATAAATCAGGTATTAAAACTGACAGAATTATAAAAAAAATAATTTTTACTGTTAAAGCGTGCTCTTTTAGAGATTTCCGTCCACCATCTTAAAGAAAATATCAATTTCAAGCCAATCAGTGCTCGGATATTTCTCCAAGACTGCCAATAAAATGTGTGTATGTGTTAATGCTCTACACACACCACAGTTTATGATTTTGGGCAATCGCAATTGGTATGTAGATAGTTACTTATAACTAGACAGACTTTTATTTTTCAAATTTTAATCAAGTAGGAATTAAGCTAAATATCGGAATTTTTCTGCGATAACTTCCTAAAATATAGCATAAATTTGTTTTTTAAATAGTCATAAAAATGACTTTTTTTCATTGAAAACAATGTTTTAATTTTTAAATTAAGCTCCTATTTTCAATGAATTAAAAAAAATATTATAAACATATTTTTCAAAGAAAAAAAATTGTAAAAAATTAAAGTATTATTTAACCTGCAAGAGCACATTAAGAGGTATCAGTGCTTTATCGTCCCTTTGACAAAAATTCAAACTGAATGATTAAATTAACTCTTGTTGCAAATTAAATTGTGAAAAGTTTATATAATCATCCAGTAAAGTGAAAAATTTTATCGAGAAAATTATCGTAAAATCGTATTAAATCGAGAAAAGGGGGAAAAGGGGTTCAGCACGTGTTTAAATGGAAGCGTGATGTAATGGAATAAATATAAAATGTGAACTTTTCCATATAATTCCATGGCAGCTGATTGCAAATCAGAGAGATATATAGTATAATGAAATTATATTAAGGAATCTATAATAATATGAGTTACGTGGCTTTCGAAATTTTAAGTTTAAATATATTTGAACGAAGAAGTGATAAAGAGAACAAGGTAAATAAGTATTTAATTGAAACTTTTAAAACACCTTACTCCTGGCAAACCAGCTGCTCATCAAAGACGATTAATATTTTATAATCCAAAGAAAATTCTAATTATTTGTATTGACTTTTGTAATGTTCAAATAATAGCTATAATAGGTAATTGTTTTGCTTTTGCAGGCTGAAAAAAATTACATTGTATTTTTTTTGTGTGTGGTTTCAATGAAAATCTTAAATTAGAAATGATACCCACTCTTGAATAGCTTTATTTTTGGTAATTGAAAAGTATCAAATATGTAGTTTGCCAGATGTAATGCTTATTAACAGTTTGCTGAATTACAAATGTGGATGTTCGTTTCAAAGATATACAACTTGATGTTCTTCAAGGGACTAATCCAAAATATCTATTTTTGTTTACGGTGTATGCGAATAAGCAAAAAGTATACTTTATTCGAAACGTAATTATAAGTAAGTAAGCTTACATTTAATATTGCTCACTTCCGTTAAGTGAGATTAGCAACAACACCATGAGCTAGAAATCCTTATTGACAAATGTCAAATTCGAACGCTTTAAAGACATAGGATTTTTGTTTCAGGAAAACAAGACGATATAAAATAAGTTCTTTCATTTAGTCACAATATCTTCGAACAATATTTCATGAACAGAAAGGCATTGCATTCGAGACAAAAATATTTATAAAACTTTCGAGTTCTTTGAATTTGAGATAAATACTGTATATTAATATTGTTTTCCAACGAATTCGAAGACCCTTCGGGCTTTGGGGTATGCATTGGAATGGGTTTAATTCGTCAAAATAAGGTTGAAAAGACAGATGAAAGGGGGAGTTCTTGCATAACATAGATTACTCGTGGACTGAATTAAATTACGATAATACTTTTAGAAACAACGCGACATACGGATATACGCGGAAAAAACTGAACGAAGAGGTATTTAATAGTTTGGAAATCAAGGTCTAGGAAGGCGAAGAATTCTGGAAGTCGGTTCATCCTTTCGCGTCTTACCACTTAGCGAGATAGAATCGTAGAAAAGTAGCCGTCTAGGTATACTGAAATGAACAATGTATATATTTTTTTAATAATTAACGTGTTTATATATTTCTCTACATTTGGTATAATATCTTGTTTGAAAAACTTGTAATAATATATATTTTTAGTGCGATATGTAGTTTCATCGCCATAATTTTCATTTTCTTTATATATTTCACAAAATTTTTTAATGAGCGCCAAGTTTTTTTTTTGCAAAATTTAGCACCTGAAATTACTCTTATTTTATTTTAATATTTCAAAGAATAAAATGCGTTTTTCTAAAAAAATTTAAGATTGTCAATCAATATCTTTCTAACTAAAATGAGATAATTCAACTATTCTCAAAGTGTAAACAATATTGTATAAAGATAATTAAAGTAAATCACTATATTCTAAATAATCGTGCATTATATGAATTCAGCAGAAAGAAGTTGTAGAACGAGAGAAAATACAATTGTAAGCTTTTTAAAAGAATTGCTTGATCACCAAGAAAACTCAAGCCTATTAAAATGTAAATTAGAGCATTAAAAATGTTTTTCTAAACGAACCTCGATTAATTTCAACGCTTTAGTGAACCTAGCTTTTATGCCAGCTAAATTACTGAGAATGAACTGTTTAAAAAACTTTAAAGTTTCGGTAAAATTATGCTAAAAATAGATTCTTTATCCGTTTTTTATTGCAAAAATATATTGTAATTGCAAGTTGTTAAATGAAATATTCAAAAAGGCAAATGACAAATTCGTCATTCCAATAAAAATAAAACCAAGATGGTAAATTTTTTCTTCAATCTGCTTAAAAAGTCAAAGGTGAAATCTTTGTTTTAATTATAAACTGTTTTTCTTTGTATTTAATTGAAAGGAGAGTAATCGCAAACGATAATTATTTCCTTCAGATTTACTTACGTAGAACGATAAATAAGTTTTCTTGCCATTTGAAAGAATTGTTTAGTACTTATTTAAAATTGTATAAAGCTTTTCAACTTTACATTATAAACTCATAATGATACAAACATAATAATGTAGCTGTAAAAAGTGTTAATCAATTATAGATCATCGACAGATTTTGATGAAGATACAGTATTCCTAAAATACGTTTCGTACTTCGCATTCAAAACTAGTTTTTTATCTTTGTTTTTTAGGGTAAAATTTTTAAGTAAATAATATAATAATATAACTTTCAAATTTATTAAACAGCTAGGTTATAGCATCGTTTTCTTTTTTGGTAATAATTTTTTATATTAAAATAGTTAATAGAGCTCAGGAGAAATCTGCCCTTTTTTTAATCAGAACTCAGTAACACGATGACGAGACATTTTATTAATACATATTATTGGTACTAACATCAGCTTAATGATAGTCACTTATCATTAATTTTTTATTAACTGGAAGATATCTTTCGAATGTGTTTGTAATGCTTCTCTCAGAGTCGAATTATAAAGTATTCGTTATTTTCTAAAAGCTATGGCATAAAAAAGGCAATTTCGAACTTTAAATTCAAACATTGTAACATTATATTGTTTCACGTTTGATTTATTTTTTTCTGTATGTTTGGTGTAATTGCTTTGGCCATTTCATATAAAAAAAGCTTTCCGAATTGAATTTTTAGAATAGTTCCGAGTTTGTAGTTCGTTAATTATAGGAATTTTCTAGCTAATGAGTTTCTCGGTGGAATAAATTTGTCTCTGAGATACGATACGATAGTAAATACTCAAGTTACTGAAGTAACCAACGCATTGAACAAATTTTGATTTAAATAAATATATTACTTACAGAATTATCTTCCCTGAAATTAAACTTTGATTTATATAAGTCACCTCTCAAAGTCTTGTAAAAATTTATAACTCAAAGAAAATGAACTGTGTCTTCCAATATGAGGTTGTATTTATCATATATATATACATTCCTGAGTTTCAGTTGTGATATAATTTATTAATAATCCAATTGATAAATTTCTGAACATTTCTTATCATGCTACAAGATAATATTCTTCTTAACTTCTAAGAAATATTTTATGGAAAATTTCTGATATAATATGTGTGTGATTTCCTTGCTTTCCATCTAACAGTTATGGAAATTAATAATTGTGACTCAGGGATTCCATAATTTCAGTTACTTCAGCATTATTGGAAAAATCTAAAGATGTTATACGATAAATTGTCTTTCAATTAAAATATTACGCTCAGAAATGTTAGAACTGTTGAAAAACCACGTTAACAGATTAATCATACAATTTGTAACGTATTTTCTCACTGAAAACAAAGCTGTTTGCATCCGCTTATTATGGTATGATATATAAAAAAGCATATTTAATTGTTTGTAAAATTTCCTGTTTGTGCAACGTTCGATAATTTCGATATACCTAAAAGTTCTCAATATAAAACTCCTCTAAAAATCAGAAATATTCTATTTCCCAAACATGGCAATACTATTATTAATATATTTTTTGCATTCCCTAACAGAATATTTGCCTAAAACACCTTGGAAAACTTCTTTTTTTAAACTACCTTTTGAAATAAAAAGGATCAGAATTAAAAAAAAAAAATCTTACTTTCAATGTCTTCTGGAGTTGAGTGGTCTTCCGCATGACTTTCATTATCGTGCCGGGAATCATGGCCCAGAGCAGTGTAGAGTTCGAGTCCATCGAGCTTTTTGTTATTGTCATAGTCGTGAGCTCTAGAGAATTAAAACCGGGAGAAGTTTAAGACTCTTTTCAGAGTATTAGGAAGCAAGGAAAAAAAACGCTCATTTTTTAAGGTAAAAAATAAAAATAAAGAGTGAAAAAGATTTGTAAGGTTTTTTTTAAAAAAGAAAGTACTTTTAATAATTCTTTTGTTTACAGAAAAAGTTGACAGTTTTTAATTTTTTTATTTTTCTATAAAAATACTTTTTTTTCCATGATATTAGATTTTTTAAATAAAAACTAGTCAATATGTAAGCAAATGCAATGGAAAGTTTTTAATTTTTGTGTATTAAATTTTGCAACGTAAGTTTGTAAGTTCTAAAAATTTATCTTCTTATAATTAAAAAATTTAATACATTACATGTAACGAAATAATCTGATAAGTGAGAAATTAGTGAAATGCAGTATGGCTATTACTGATTGTCATTTCAGTTACTAAAATTATGGCTATTACTGATTGTCATTGTCATATCATTAAAATGTTTTAAAGCAACTTTTTACTTTAAATGAATATCCACATTACTTGCATTGTTTAAATCATCCTCTTGTACATTTTCAGTTTTAAAGAATTTCCCCCCTTTTTGATAAGACACTTAAAAGAGTTTCAGATTTCTTTACGAAATTATTTTCTTACGCTCGTGCAAAGCTTAAACTTTTGGCAAGTAAAAAAAATTTAGTAATTGCTCATTTAATATTTAATACGATTGATGTATCATAATTTAATGCATTAGTTTAATCTTATTGAAATAAAATTATTTAATATTATTTTAATAAAATTGCCATCTAACATAATAACAACATGTTTTGGTGTTGTGTATATGCCTTATCCAAATTTTTTAATGAAAAGCTATCTACTAATTTATCTTTGGTTGATTATAATACAAAGTAAAATGGCAACTGTGGTGCAAAAGCTGTTTTCAGACTATAACCTGGCATCAACCCGTTATTGAAAATTAAAACAGTCGAAATGCGAAGACAAGTGTTTAAATCTGTACCGGAATTCGCCCTGTGAAAACTAAAATGAATGAAGAAAAAAAATCATATTACAGGAACATCTCTAAATATTGGTTTACTTCTGATTCTTAAATGAAATAGGTACAGCTTTATTAATGTTTGAATTTTAAATTCCTGACTTACCAAATCATTTATGCAGTAGAATCTTTAACAACAGTCTTAAAAATATATTCGAATCACGATTTATGAATAATCATTTGTTTAAAAGTTTACTAAAATTATAGATCTAAAATTTTCTTATGCATCTATAAAGTAATTAATCAAAAGGCTTTTGAATATATTATTTTGTCATTTCTTAATCATTTGTTGAATTTTGCTGGTATTTCAGATTAATTTAGACATTTTTTTTATTTGCATAATATTTTTTATACAAAATTCTTGCGGCAAGCAAAAAGTTTAATGTATAGATCTTGAAGTTAAGCAAAAGTACATTAAAATATATTTGCATTAAAAGCCTTTTTAATCAAAATAAAACTAAAAATTGTATTGAATTTAATGTATTTGTCAGTGATCAGCCAAGTCTGGTGACTAATTTAAAAAGTATGGAGTGATATACAAAATACTCTTTTATTTATATACTGTCTGAATAAAAGCCTTCATTACTTTAAGTAAGACTTTTCTAGTTAATGGCAGCTCGTAAAAAACCCGCAAACTGTCTACCTAAGATAAAAGATGGTGAAAAAGCAAAGTGTAACAAAAAAAAAAAGCAACCTTTGAGTAACGCGATCTCTTTGTTACCCTTCTGTAATGACCAACAATAGCTTCAATTGAATCCTTATCAAGCCATGGTCTTTATATCACCAAATCCTGATTGGTCCGCCGGAAGAAAAAAATAATGATGCCAAATCCCCAGAGATAATCAAGCTTATATGACCCGTCTGCAACGTAATCTAAGAACGCGTTCGAGGTGTATAAGAGGGTGGCAAAGTTGTTTTCGGAAACGCCGACTCAGGGAAAAAGGAAACTAACCAACACCCATAGACAGTTTTCTTTCTCTTGCCAACATAACACACTGCTGAGAACTGACCAACCAAGCTTCATAAGATTATGCCAAGAGGAATGGGAAAAGGCTATTAGAATTCGTTTGCGACAATACGGGAAAATATGGCCCTGGTTGTATGATTAACTTCGAGTAAAAGATTGTACATCATTAATCAACTGTTAATCTATGTTTGCAGGAAATTGCATACAGATAAATGATATGTGATTACAGATTGTTTTACGTGTTTTATCAAAGGTTGTGAAGAAGAAGAGTAGAAAAGAAATATTTTGAATATCCATTTCACTTCGGATAATGTGGATTTTATCTTTTTGCATTTTGTCTTGGATTTCAAGTAAAAGTATACATAATTTTGGATTTTGGGGTTTAATACGACTGTTTTTCATTAAATAAGAAATTCGTACATGTAACTTCTTAGTTTAATACTAGTCACCTACAACGAGTAGCGTGATATTTTTGAATATTTATTTAATTTAGATTTTATTTTATTTAAGAATAGAATTTTAATGCTTGCTTTGAGAATCCAGATTTCTATAATAAGGAAATTTTAAATTTTGAACTACGAGAGTAATTGTGCAGTTTTTTTTTCGTTTATTGTCTATGCGGGCGGTTTTAGTTGATTAAAGTGAGTTTTCAGTCATCTAACGTATAATTACATATTGACTGCAACAAATTCACTTTTTAAAAAAACATTTCATGCAAAATATGCAAATAATTTCAGCAGTATAAAGAAAAGATTGCTTTTTTAATCTCCAGCATTCTAAATAAATAAACGTCGATAAAAATTTATGATTACCACTCATTATATTTAAGCTTATTATAATTATTTTCCAATATATTTTATATGTTTGGAAATATTAAAATCTGTGTAAAAACTGATAATGTTTAAAAACAAGCTATACTCCTCAGAATGTTAACTTAGTTTTCAGCGATAGAAGAGAATCAAATAACTACATAAATAATGAAAGTAATGTGAGTTTTATCACAAATGGAGATTATTGTTACAAATTTTGTATAAACTTATTTGAAATTGTCAAAATTCAGATATTTTTTCAGAGTAATTAAATTAGAATAAATTTAAAGACAAATTTAGGATTTTCTATCATTTTAAATTGTGTTAATTTTGGAAGTTACAAAAGAAAAACACTAAAAATGCTTAGATTTCAATGTATCAAAATTGAAAAAATCAGTCCATAATGTACATTTCTACCTGCAAAATAGAAATGTACATCGTGGATTCAACATTGACATGAAGTTGTTATTCGTAAAAAATTTGCACTTCAATATTTTCCCAAGAAACTTCTATTACCGATTTTTTAAAAATGATTTTGCATATTTCTTAATTTTCTTATATTTCTTTAGATTATATTTTTTTCTTTTTCTTTATATTTCTTTAGATTTCTTTAGATTCTTTAGATTAGCTGTTATTCGTAAAAAATTTGCACTTCAATATTTTCCAAGAAACTTCTATTACCGATTTTTTAAAAATGATTTTGCATATTTCTTAATTTTCTTATATTTCTTTAGATTTCAGAATAACGAATTTACTAGAGAGGTTTAATCGAAAATGCAACGGGGGATTATTTTTTTCATTTTTATAAGGCAGTTTTTAAATTTTGAGGTTTTGTTCTATCCTTTTCAATAATATAGTGCTAAGCATTTCTGAGTTTATTGGTTTTTAGTTTCTTGATTTTCTTTTTCTTAAAATATCGAAAAACAAGTGGTTGTTATTTATTTTATGAAAGAATATCAATAACAAATATTGAAATATTCAAAATTTATTTAAATGTTTACTATTTTCGAAATGTTAATAAACTTATAAAATTAATGCGGAAGCATTTTAAGATCACTACATTAATACATAAGACGTTATGTGACATTTGTTAAGACCATTCTATCTTTTCATCAAAGGAATACTATAAAGGATTTGTAAAATGCAAATGCCCATAGAAACAGAACTTCTTAAAAATGTCGCACTCTGTTGTGCATTATAAAAAATGAAATATTAATATATCAGCTTAATTTCTATATCTGTATTATATATAGTTTCTTTGATATTTTCTTCATTTGACATAAAGAAAAAAATAATTTCAGTTTTTCAAAATTATGACAAAAAAGAAACTATTTTGAAAAAAGAATTGACCTTTCTAACAAAATTTAAAATTTTGTTTCTTTTAAAGCAAACCGTATCCATTATGTGGCTCACGAGTACTGCATTTTGGGAAAACCGTAAACCCTCAGAGACTTCAAAATCAGCCAACCTTTGTACGAAGACTGTGTTTTCTTTGGCGACTTGACAGAAGCTAATGAAGCAATTATGGAAATTTTGTCGCACTTGAATTTTTTCTCGGTATTGTTTACCTTCTAAGAGGCTGAAAGTTTTCTTTCCTGAGAGAATTGCGCCTTACTTTGCATTGAAACATACGTGTTAAAATTGTTTAGAAAAATATCGCTTCCTTCAGATTTTTGAGAGGTATTAGATGTTCTAATTAGGAATATCATCAAGTAGCGTACCAGTACCATGGCGCAACGTGTTTGACGCTTATGGTTATGACGTAAAATTGTAATTAGAATGACTAAAATCAATAATTCCGATTTGTAGTAGGAAGAGAAAGAGTAACTAAGTGTAAAATTTATCTAGATTATTAACATACCTTAAAAATCTATAAAACGGATAACTCCATTCTATATACAGGGTGCTTATAATTAAAGCTTCCTTTTGAAATGGCCATAAAAGTAAAACTATTAGATAAAATGATAACAAATTTAGATGGCAACAAATTTAAGTTTTAAAGGTGGTAATGAAAATTTTCTTTCTGTCTTCCCCCAAAAGAGAAAATAAAGAAAATTCGGCACTAAGTTAAAAATGGCGCTGTATGCTACATTATTAAAAGTGGTAATGAAAATTCGGCATTAGGTTAAAAATGGTGCTGTATGCAACATTATTTAGCGAAATACGACTTGAAGATACCGGTCTCAAATGTGTTTAATTGTTTCTGAAACATGTCACAAAATATGTTCAGTGTTGGTTGTCCCCAAAGCACTGTTTATGGTAACAATCTAAACAATTTGACGGCACTGAAAGATGCGACCCACCGACGTAGCATTCCTCCTGATATGCTAAGAGCTTCTATTAAGATAGTAGTGATACGATTTAACTTGCTTTCAGAAAATTGTGGACACCACATTGAGAATGCTTTGTAGCATGTGTCAAGAACGATGAAACACATTTTAAACCGATATTTTCTTGCCATATTTTGCTTAACACTTTTGGATACTGCGTCGTTTCTCCTCTTGGTGATAACTTTTGATTCTTTTTGGTGGAAAAGAAATTTCCATGACCTCCATTAAACGATTATCAAAATTTGTAACATTTGATCCATTAGTTTTCCTTTTGTGAACTTTAATTACAACCACCCAGAAAATATATAGATTAGATCTATTATTATTACGTATGATACACAAGATCCTCTTTTGACATTGAATCTTTTAATATTAATTTACAATGTTACATTTCTTTTACTATTTAAAGCCATAAACTACTCAATATGAATATGTGTGACTCTTTTCCCATTAATTTACCCTGTTACATTTTCCTTTTAATACTTAAAACATAAACTAATCAATCATATGAACATATATATAGGAATCTATTTGTTTGTTGCATTTTCTTTTACTATTTAAGGACATAAACCGATAAAAAATATGAGCATTTATGAATGTTTTGAGTATTTATTGACGATGATATAATTTCATTTACTGTTTTGAAATATTAAGTGTTCAATTATATGAACAAGGGTAATAGCTATAAAACCAATTATATGAACATAGTGCAGCTATCATTTACACTGGATGTGTTGGATCTGTATAAGTGTCTGCTTTGTTCCTTGGAAATGTCTAACAATAGATTTGAAGTTATATTTTTTAATTTATATCAAGAATATCGAAATTAAGGTTACTAGAAATAATTCTGTAAAAAGAATAATTGCACTTATATATACCGAAAATAACCTACTAAAAAAGAAGTACCAGGGAGAGTGAATATGTATGTGAAAATAGCTTTGTTGAAGGTAGGGTTGCTTTGTCCAGAAAAACCGATGCCTTTTTAATGTTTTTTGACTCCTAATGCACACCAAAATAAGGCTTCTAAAGCCTTAAAGAGGCAAGAATAAAATATAAAAAAGCATACTCACGCAAAGTATCGGAAATCCATCTCAGCGTCAGAGAAAATGGTCGACCAAGAGCCAAAAATGTTCAGGAAATCGGACTTTAAGTGGCTGCAAAGAAAGAAGTTTTGCAGATATTTCAGTGAATTGAAAGAAAAAAGATGTTCTTCAATTCTGGAACACAAATGAGCAATGAGAAAAAAGAAGAAAAATCGTATTATCAGTGTTACTTCATACGATCAATAATGTGAATAACGTAAGGACAGAATCATGAATAACTTTAATTCCATATAATTGCCTCGGGAAAGAAATGAGAGAAGAATGGAGAGTAAACCCAATATTTTCTTGTGAAGAAAGTTTAGCCATTGTTAATGCAGTATCTATGTTATAACTACAAAACAGGAGACTATAATTGGAATTTTTATAAAGCATTCATACTGTTTATTAACTTCCAAATTATTAATACCCAATTTCCTGATCGTTAGGATACTAACATTTCAAATTGGTGACCTTCAATTTCAATAATTTTGATTGAATCTTGTCATACTTCAGAAATTAAAAAAATCAAATAAAATTAATAGGCAATTATAGCTAAACAGATATTTTGTTGCCATATGCTTGTAGAATCTGTATCAGAAGTGTTTTGTTTTTGTGAGATGTCTTTTATCTTATGTTGATTATTGAGGAGTTAGCTTTTATTACAGGAATGTAGAAAATATTATAAAAACTAATTTATCATTTGAGAATATGGCGATGTTTTGATTTGGGAAGCATTCAGAACGGGCAAAAAATAAAGGGCATGGATCCTAAGAAGTTATCACCTGAAGAAGCACAAAAAAGAAAACTGGAAGCAACGCGAAACAGCGAGGTAAAGTATCGAAAGGTGTGTGTGTGTAATATAATGGTAAAAATAATATAATTTTTGTTTAACTTACATTTTCAATTTTTCTAGCTTGCGAAAAAAGTTTTTAAGCTTGAAAGATTTTGAAGTGTTTGTGTGTGTGTGTAAGTTTCTAAAAATGAATGATTGCGCGTTACAGTGTTCATGTGATCATTTTAAATGGAATTTTTGAAATGTTTTTTTTAAATAGCAAGGAAAGAAACTGGTGCTTGACTGATTCTGAGATGAAAAAGCAAAAACCACCCTTTTTTAAATATCGACGCATGCTTAATCTGTTAGTCACGTGATTGTTCCAAACCGGTTTAAACTGGTTAATGATTTAAACTAATTAAAATAAATAATGATTTAAAAATAATGATGTTCTCGCATAACTTGAAATAGTAGCAGATTTCAGTTATCTTAAAATTCATTCAACTATTTTATCTTTATGTATATAGAGTTTTGGGGAAAAAAGTTTTAATGAACTCACTCTCTATCTAACTTAAGTATCCGCTTAGCACCGAGGCCGGCACACATTAAAGGTAAGCAAAGGAAGAATAACACCGTCACATCCATAAGAAAGTTCCTAAAAGAAAAATAAAAGAATTAATTTTATGAAACATAAGAGACAAAATTTATCAAAATCGATAGGTTTAAAATAGTCTAAATAAAATGAATAATGGGTAAGTAATTTTAAATAGTAATGAGTTTAATTTTCAAAAGCTTTACATTAAAAAAAATCAATGAAAAAAATTAGGAACTTTTATTTTAACAAGTATAGAAATTACTTTTAATGTAGAAAAACAATTAGAATACTTAATATTATAAAAGTATTTAGGTTTGCTTTCCTCTAATTAAATATATTTTGTATATTATTAATAAATGTATTACTCCCTTAAGGTGAACAACTTTTTTCGAGTTGGTTTGGTTTACTTATATTTACATCCGTTGCTAAGCAACACTAGGACTATTTCAACTTTTTCGAGATTTCAGTTATTTTAAATTCAGTAAAATTTCATATACATAATATGATGTTCACCCTTTCATTAACAAGTATTTTTGGGTTTTAAATATCATAAATATTAAAATTGGATTATTTGTTTAGATTTTTTACTTGTTTCATTTATTGTTTACTAGAATCTTTTTAATAGAACAAAAACCTCCAACATCATATTGTAATAACAATATAAATAATACTTCTAATGATATGTTCTTTGATATGCTACATAACTTTCTTATTTTTCATGTAAGATACCAAAACAGGATCGTATTTTTAAAGATTTTAATAACAGAAGAAGATTAAGCGATTTATTGAAAAATGAGAACGGTGTTTTTTGTAAGAATGAAAACCATTACTAAAAATTATGCGAAAATTTTGCTAAAGAAATTATTATGATTCCAACAAAAATTGGCATGAAAATTAAATTTGTATCATTAAAACAAGATTTTTTTTTTGAATTCTAAAGTACTTTAAGTTCTTCTTCGTGCAATAATATTTACGGATATTACAAAGGAATTTTGATTCTTAACAAATCAAGTAAATCTTTTTAAAATTCTCTCTCAAATGCACATTTTTACCTCACAAAATACACTTGTGCTAAATTTGGTAGCTTTAGGTCAGATAATCTAGGTAGCCAACAAATGCACACTTTCTCCTTTATTAATATGCCTCTATTTCAGTCACAGTATAAAATCCTTTTTCATAAAAATGAATTAAGTTACTCATAAAAAGTAAGGAAATCGATTTGAAAAAAATGAGGGGTTTTTAAAAACAAGTATTTAAAAATAAAATCGAAGGAAAAACCAAATTCTGAAAAATGTCCTAATTTTCATGCACACACACACACACACACACACACACACACACACACACACACACACACACACACAATTTTACTTATTTTACATACATCCCAACGGCAACTATTTTGTTATTTTGTACGCAGAGATGTACTTACTTATTTTGTTTTCGTTTAAATCTTTAAGTTTGCAAGGAGGGCAAAATGTCTTCCTATCGTTTATCTTTAGAATGTTTCGAATCATATAGGTGAGAAAGCCGATTTAGGTTTAAAAAGAATAATGGAAACTTTTAGTAAAACTGTAAACGATTTAAAAAAATTTTCGTTAGAGTTTTTTAACAAAATCTAAATTTTGCTAACAATATCGGAAAAAAATTATATATTTACATTATCAGAAAAAAATATTTATTTGATATAATATGATAATCACCGAATAAATTGCAATAATATGACGAATATAGTTAGTTTGTGGTCCCTATCCAAAATCTTAACTATGTGTTATAATCACTTAAACACACACACACACATCTCAGTCGGCCATGAATCTTTGAAATGATAATATATTCTCTTCAAAACTCAGAATTTTAAAATTTTGACGGTACAGAAATTTTAAAATGTTACTTGTACAAACTTGGAGTTGCACAGACAGAGCCATATAAACTTACAACAACCAGAAATAATCAATAAGTGATAAGGAATAAAAATTAATTGAAACGAAACTTATATTACTCACTGAATGCAATCCCTCTTCTGGTTGCATGCAAATCAACATTTTCAATCGAGTTACACAGTATGACGCTCTCTCTTTCTTTATAAAAAAAAACTACCTTCGAATAATAGTGAGCGTGAACTTCCTGTTTCTATTATGTTGACTCTACGCAAACACGAATCGATTCTTTCTTTGCAGCTAAAGGGAATATTTCCTGAAAGCAGTCTATTGAAAACATTTCTACCCATTTCTATGATTAAATCTTTACTGTATTTTTACCGAGTCATGCTGAGAAATCATTAGAAGAACTGCTCTTAAAACATTTTGCTATAGCTATATTTTTATTATTCTATGTTAGATATATGCTTTTTTGAATTCTTATTTTTTGTAAGAATTCGTATTTTTCGTGCATTCGCATTTTTATTGTGAGTAAGGGAAAAAAATTAAAAAAATCTTACCAGATATGTTATTCCTTACAAGTTTCGTTTGAATATAATGCAAAGCAAAAATCCTTTAGAATGGCATTCTTTTTTGCTTTAAAATCGTTTTTATAAAGTCTTTTATTTGCCAGAATTATATTTTTCATTTCTATTTTCCATGTGAAGATTCTTTGTAGTTTTAATTTAAATAAAAAAATATCTAAGAAATCTTGTCTTGTTTGTTGTCGTAAACAAATTTCTTTTGAATATAATTTGCAATGATATTTCTTTAGAATGCCATATGTTAATAGTTGCTTCTCTCACGGATCCATTGCAGATAATTTCAAAGTCTGCAAGAAATCTATAATCTTGCAAGCAATCGATATTGTATAGTTTAAAAAAACTGTAATAAAATATTTGTATTCTATGCATGGCAATTAATGTACAAATTAAAAATAATCACAAATATTTAAAATATTTGTGCATTTTCCATTGTTATAAGTATATATCCATAATCAAGCATTGAAGAAATTGAAATCATTGCACTAAAATATTCGCATTTTGTATAGGAAAGTTATTTCCTTAATTAGAATTATATAGAATATTAGTGCATTTTGCACTGATATAATTAGACACAAATAATGAAACATTACAAGAATCAAAACGAATGAAATAAATTTCAGAACAAAATTAACTTTTCTATATT
>JAPMOQ010047630.1:1314912-1339989 GCA_026543055.1 Argiope trifasciata | reverse complement strand
ACACACACACACACACACACACACACACACACACACACACACACAATCTCACCTTGTTTAAATTTTGATTATATAGTTTGCAAAGCAAAACATTTTCATTGATTAATTATTTTAGCTTATTTCTTAAAAATTTCACCCATTTATGGGAAATTTGAAATCTGAATGGAAAATATTTATCTAAGCATTCTAAATGTTTCGAATTTTGCTAAATTATGATCATTTTCTTTTTATTTTATTTAGTGATAAAGTGCTTAAATAAAGGGTTATCACTATATTTATTATATTATAAATATACTACAACTGTATATCCCCTTACTCTTAATTCAGTAATTACTTAATAACTATTGAACATTAAGTAATAAGTGATTAATTATTTAGGTGAATATTTATTTTTAAAATGATGGAAGGTAAATAATTATTCATTTTTGCTGATTATCGTGGGTTTATTGTATTCATTTTTCATTTGCAAAATATGAAAAATTGAAATATATAAAAAAGACCTATGGTAATTCTTAATTTTGAGTATGTGTGTGTGTGAAATTTCATGCTGAATAAGTAAAAGATGCAATAGTGTAAAACAATTCTTCAATTTACAATATGATGAGTTCCGAAATACTGGTTTCCTTTCAATTTACACCCAATCTTATTTCTTTCTACATAAATTATGAAATTTAGCAATGCTTTAGTCAGTATTTTTGGGACAATTTATCCATATTTAAGTTATTGATAGTTTTAATGTCAAAATTAACATTCAAGAATTATTATTTTTGCTTTACTATTTACTGCTTACAATTCTGAAAACTTTTGCATATAAAATTCATATACATTCACATTGAAGTATAGGAACAAAAATAAAACTGTCTAATGTGTCTAAATGTTTTATAGAAATAATATATATTAACTTCTGTAAATTTTCTAATTATACTAAAGCAAGGGAAAAAATGTAAAAAAACTCTTTAATTGCCTCAAAAGCTATTAGCCATTAGAATTAATTTATGTCATATACTTTTTCTGGAAAATTTTAATATTATTTTGCTAATCAGTAACTTATAAAACACTGTTCGACTTTTAATTTTAGAATCGTTATTTATTACAGTATATTTAAATTATTCAGACTAAACTTTTACGAAATAACTGATATAACTTTTTCGTTGAATAAACAAAATTTCAAAACTTTTAAATCTGAATGTTCCATTAAGACGGAATTGTTTATGAGCTGTTTCATTAATATAAACAACAATATATAATAATTTTTAAAGCTTCTTCTAAATAGAAAAATAAATAAATGATGTGATATTTTTCAAATATCCTGCAAATATCAAAATACTAATTCATAAATTAAAAAAAAATTAATAATTAAAAAACAACATATTATACATTAATTTCTTTTAATATATTTTTATTGATTAGAATAAAAACAGTTATCAAATTGTCTTCTGTGACAGAAACTTAAAAATTGCCCTTTATCTTGATTATAAAATTATTTCTTAAATTTTTTATAAGAATTTGCATTTTGACTGTTCATAATTAAAAAACGCATATCACGAAATGAAATTTGCAAAAAGAATCAAGTTTTTAATTACACAAAATGCGCTGGATTCTAATTACTTACTCAATGTTCCTCTTCTTTGAAACTTTTAAAAAATGGCGCTATCACGATTCTTTCTGTAGAATTAATTAATTCACATGCGTCTCCAACAAAGACCAAACGATAAAAAATTATTTCCGAAATTAAATAATTTAAAGTAAATTGCTTGAAAAGCAGAAAAGGCAAGTCTCATTCATTCAATGACTCCGAGCAGTATTCGCGCAATGAATGCAGTGGTGCCGGTATCAAAGGAGCGTTATCATTTAACCGTTTAGGACATCCTGAAGCCAGGGTTTCCGTTTCCTGACGCAATTAGCTTATTAATCTAGGGAGAATATAGCTGGATGATATAAATGGTTTTATCGCCTTCATTGAACAATGCAAATAAAAGACAAGTCGTAATAGTGATTGTTATAGAAACAATTTTTGGCATATTATTTAACTTTCCATATTATTTACTAACGGTTTTTTTATTTATTAACTGTTTGTTTTTAAATCTAAATGTCAAAAACATTGCTATATTTTTTTAAGTTCCGAAGAAATTACTTACAAAAAAAGGAAATTAATTAGAATAAAAGGAAAAAAAAATTGTATGTTCAATAAAATTAAAATATCGTTTGAACAATTTTCTTTTAATAAAAGACTTTCTATTTTATTTATACTAAATAAACCGAAGTAAGTTTAAGTTAACTGATATAATTATTTTGTAGTTTTGTTTTAATAATGCAAAAGTATAAGATATTATATTAGGCATAATATTAAGAATATTTATTTAGAAATTTTTTTATATCTTTTGTGAAATTTAAGTAGTATAGATTATAATCGGTATTAAGCATAATTTGCTCTTAATTAAAATTGTTGTCAGATTCTGTAAACATAATCTACTGCGTTTCCGTCAATCAATAAAACAAATTGCAAAAATAAATAAATAAATAAATAATACAAAAATTTTTTTAAAGTATAGACTGCTAAGGAAATAATTTTGTGAAATTTGCTTAAGGAAATATAAATGAATACTTCCTCATCAGTTTGATTATGATGGTACGAATGCAGTTTTGCACTTTTTCTTTTGCGAATTCTTCCTTTTTTTGGGGGGGGGGGGGGAAAGGAGGGGTCTAACATCGATTTTTTTTTATAGTTTCTGTTTATTTTATTGAAATAATGACTGAATTTACATTAATACTAATATTATAAATAAAATCCTTAAATCCAAACTTCTCTCCTGCATTTTATTTCCATATATCACGTGTATATCATTTTCATAATTAAATAAGCACTGCAAATTAACATAATTCTTAAATATGACTCACCTTTCATTTATTTATTATTCTTACAAAATTATGAAATGCATTTTGTGACATATTTCGCAAAGTTAATTCTTTGAGAGCTAACGATTGCTTTAACTGTGTTTAAAATAATTGATTTCTATTCATTATATTTTTGATAAATAAATATATGCTTTACCGAAAAATTAATTAACCTTTTCCGCGTACTGTTCAACAGATATTTATAAAACAGTAAAATCACGAAGTTCATTAGCTTGTGTTGTGTATTACACATATATTTTCCGCCGAGCTGATATATTCAACAAATAATTTGCCAGATTTTTACTCAGCATTTTTCTTTAAGTGTGAGAAATATCAGAGTTTTATATTTTTAGTATATAGCATTAAATTGTATTCTATGCAATTAATCCCCCTTCAAGTATCGCTAATGACTTAACTGACACAAATAATGTATGCATTGTCACAAAAAATACTTTTGCTATCTCGTATTCATATTATTTGAGAAAAAATTCGGACTCCAGGTTTTAAAGAATATCTATATTGTAGACTGATTTCCTGCTGAATTTGATATCTGACAAATTTGCAGATTTTGTCATATTATGAGTAAAGTCTTTTCAGTGAATGGATGTTCGAATGCAATTTAACATGATGATTGGAGGTTTTGCTGCAAAAAGATGTAGCTCAAATTAGAGGAATTTGGAGTTATTTGTACTATAATGATAAGAATAATGTTTGTTTGAAAAGAAAGGTATAGCTCCAATCGTTAGTTGTTGCTTTAATTTAAGCGATATTTGTCGTATTAATTTGTAACAATATAGAGGTAGTTTCTAGTACTACTGCCTATTTTCAGTAAACTTGAATAATTGGAGCTACCTTCGTTTTGCAGCAAACCTTTCGATAAAACAACGAGGATAGATGTCTGTCAAATTTTGTACCAAATCCAACAATGAATTGGTTGTCTGTCGGTTTGTACTTTCAGAAATATGTAAAAAAAATGAAAAAACCGCAACTTAAATAAAAATTGGTATGCTGTTGTGTGACTACAAGTGCAGTTTTGGGCCAATTTTTTTTCAATCGATTGACAAAAACGTGTAGAAAAAACAAACTCAATTTTTGCATACTATTCATACATGCCAGACTTTAATCACATAGTAACTCATCAAGAATTACCCTATAAATTCAGTAAAAATAATTAATTCACGCCAATAAATATTTCGTAACTATTATAGGTCAATGCCATGTAAGGCGTTCTCTAGCATGACAAGTATTTTAGAGAGTGTGTGAGAAAGTTTTGAGAAGACAACTCCAACTGGTTTTTACATTCATGGCAGATTAATTTCTCCAAGCTTGGTTTCTTAGTTCTTTTGATAACATTGATTGCATTTTTATAGTTGTGTGGTTTTCTAAAGAGCAAGGATTGCCCACAAATTCTGTTATCAACAAACAATGGAATATGATATTCGCCATCATGTTCAAGTTTACATTCGAACTCATTGCACTCAGGAATAGAAAATGCGTTGCTTAGATTATAACATCTTGTTATTAGGGGAATAAGATACTATTAAACATTACAAATTATAACTCATATTACATTTTTTTATTATAGTAATTCTTTTCTGAATATTAGCAACAATATACGTAGCTTAATATTTGAATTATTTTTATTCGAAATTTTTCGGATGAATTCTTTAAAAAATTATAAACATTTTGAATTTGTGTTATTATTTTTTATAAATTTTTTGTATTATGCTTTAGATAAAAAAAAAGCTTCTCTGAATACCGTCATTTATATACTAATATAAATATATACTAATGGCACTACGACGCACTAAAATCACAAGGACCATCTCTATTTATGGGAAACTGATTTTCGAATATCGAGAAACCCAAACTTAATAAAAATGTTACAAATAATGCTTCCGTTTACTTGATGGATGATGCGAGTTCCGAGGTGTCAAACAAATTCATCTTTGCTTTCTTGAATATGTTCGTAAATGATGAATGGATCTTATGATTTATTACAGGTCTTTTTGAAACGTGGATTCATTATACCACACAATATCATATTTATACGCCAGCATTAAGTATTTATGGTGTACCTGTGCTGATTCTTTCACAGGCAAGAGCTTCCACCCAAGAGTGTTGTTTTATTTTGGAAGAATTTTGTTGTTGAAAAGTCATATAAGCATGCTATGTGATTTCAAAAATCTAGACTGGGCAACCTCAAAATATTTATCTGTTTTGTAAATTCTTTTTGAATAATGCTATTATATATTTGATAGTGATTTGTAATCAATAAATATTAGTCGAAGTGTCGAAAGATAATTTCAACATGTATAAATTTTTTTATGATGCTGTACAATTTCTCGTTGGAAATAACCAAAAATTTCGAAATTAAGAAGAGAACATGTAATCTTTCTTTATTCAGTTGAAAGGAAAATAAGTGACTAGTAAGGCCTGATAATTTAAGACTATCTTCGTAAGTGCGAATATTTTTAAAAATATTATTAATTTTCTTTTGTGTTCTTAAGATTTCAAAATGTTCATACAAGTCAAATTCTCCAGTAAATGTTAGGCCAGATTGTATATGAAAATTAATTAAGGATCAAAATAATTAAGAATAAAAGATTAGAAATAAAAAAAGAACATATAACCTAAATGCAAAATTCTTTATAAAAAAGCATTATATTACGTTTTTTATTAACTTAAATGGGAAATCTTAAAAGATAATGCTTAGTAGCTTATTATTAGTGAATTTTTTATAAAATTATTAGACTCTTTATTATTTTATTTCATAAGCTATCGATTGTAAATAGGATAATTTTTGCAGTGATTTCAACAGCTAAGAAAGATCAAATCAAACGAAGTCTTAGCGCGAAGGACTAAGATAGAAAAATGTAAGGTCATGAATTTTATTTTCTGGCCGAGCTCTTAACCACCATTAATCGAAAATTGATCGACTTAGGTACATTTTAGCAATAAGCTGCTCGGTGCATCTGAGTTGGCTTCTGCACTTTTTTTCAGATTTTTCTTGGAAGTGAAGTATAAATACATTTAGTTTATCCTTAAAGATTCTTTAGAAAATTTATAAAATTAGGGTTAAAATAGACTTTTATTCAGGTTCCAATAAGAGTTTCTGGCAAATTGGAATTTAATCTTTCTAACTCTTATTTTCTCTAAATACTAATTGATTGCTTTGATCTACAGATAATGCCAGCCTCTTCTTTGCTATGGACCCGAAATTCTCGCACAGGGTTGGATAGACATTCTAGACGTAGAAGATTAGAATTAGCACCTTGTTTCTTGGCGTTTCTTAGCCAGTAATACTAGTAAAACAAAAAGCAGTTCTTTTGTAAAGTTTCCTCTCATGCGTCTTGTGGTGAGTTTTCTCGAAATATTTTCTACAATTTTTTCCATTTACAGTTGTCTAAGGAGATTATTCCAGATTCAATAATTTGATAATCAAGATTCTGTTGTTGCTATCTTGTGACTTTCTGTTGTCATCAGTAGTTTTATTCTTTCCTTGTGACTGTCTTATCTTTTTACTACTGATGCTTTTATCGACAGATTTATTACTTATTCTGTCGAGTATTTCATGACGAAGAAACGGATATTTCAATGGGGGTTCAGATGTTAAAGCGTAATTCTGAGAAATTGGGCATCAGATTTTTAGGTGATAATAGTTTAGTTATCAGTAATTTCATTTATAATGATCTTTCTTTTAAAGATTAAATTATAATTCAAGTATTAATATGATTAGCATTTTTTTAAGTAATAAAATTAGAAAAAGGTTAATTAAAACTATTTATAGACTGTCAATTTGATATAATTTCGAAAATAGAGAAATTTCCTCTATAGAACTCTGATATCTATTATATGATTAGAAGTTAGACTATCTACTAGACTAGACTATGATTAGACTATCTACTCTGATATCTATCTATATGATTAGAAGTGTTTGAGAAGTGTATTTTGAGAACTATGGCATTAGATTGGGAAGCTCAAGGCCAAGCTACAAGTTTATGATCTTTATTGAAAGTTTGTAAACTATTTTCTTGAATTTTGTTTTAACATGAATTCATACAGAAAAATACATAATGAAAGAAATAATGCTAAGAAAACTTCAGTTGAGTGAATGTAATCTGATGGACATTAGGTTTTTCCAATGCATAAAAGTATGATTCTAAAAGTAACCAAAAGAGGGCTCTTATCCTTCCTTTTGAATAGTTTTCTGCAAATCAGAGAAACACACACAGACAAAGAAATAGATCACAATAACAGGACACAGTGCATTTATTTAAAACTTAGAGATGTTTGACATGGTAAACACTATGAGATTTTAGGTAAATAAGAAATGTCACTAGGTCTATTACAATTGAATGTACCATGTCGATACAGATGCCGCCGATAGTTTGACTAATGGCATCTTTCAGTTTTATCAAAGTAGTTTTATGGCTCCGGTACACACCAGAACTTAAGCATCCCCTATCCGAAAATTTACCAGAGTCAAGTCTATTGATAGTTAGTGCAATGTAAGTTTACTATTTCGACTTATCCTTCGGCCCTCAGTGGCAATTTCAAAAAGATACATCTTGAATTCCAAACGGGGCAGTGCAAAATCCTAATTGATAGTGATAATAGATAACGAAAGACTTTCCTTCAGAGCAGAGAGAATGTGATCCTGTAAAAATGTAACAAACTTCTGCAGTTAATGTACAGGTTTATTTCAAATGGATGCAAGAAAATTCTTAAAAAATAAGAAAAGATGCTTTAGACCCACACCAAACAGTAACACGAGGAGAATGAATGGCCTTGGTCAGGTATTCATTAGTGTTTGCATCATCAATATATGACTTTTTTTAATCGATATTATTATGCATTGCAAAAACGCCTTCACCCTCAATATGATTTTCAAGAAGTATTAAAAAGTTCGCGTTTCATTTGTGCCAGTGCCTAAGTAACAAAGTTTAGTCATTCATCTGTATCTACAGGTAATAATAAATGTCCTTGTATCATATACTAATACAGATCCAAGTTTCATGGTAAAATACATTTAATCGACGATTCCTGAATCCTCGTTATTAGCTTAGCTTCATTGCTATTTCTTGTCGTTATTGTGGTTGTCAGTTCTTACATGACAATTCAGTTTTTACAACATGGGCATAGTCTGAGAATTCTGCCAATTTATGGACGATCCATCAAACCCCTTTTACAAAAATCAGTGTTTTAAATTCAGTATACCATTCAATGAAACAGGGATTTTTTGACCGACAATCCTTTCTTCCACAATGGAATAGTTGTTGATTATCATTCTTGTGGGCGAGTTTAACCATTAACATCCGATCTGGTAACGATAGCATGAGGAATTCAATTCCATAAAGGTGCTTTATTGCTAACCTGAAACATTTAAGTCTCAATATGACGTGTGAATGCTGTGTTTCCGTTATATTTGGAATCATTTTTATGAATGTAAAAAAATGTTTTGTCTTACTGGGGATATTTACACAAATGAAATTTTTTACCAATCATTAATTTTTTACTAGTAATTTTTGAAGTTTGTATGATTTATGACGAACCCTTCAAATGCACATCTAAAACAATAATTATTCTAAATCTTATTCCAAACTCTCAACTCATGCACTTCTTTTGTTGCTTAATTTTAATAGCACAAGAATGGAGTATTTTTTTACGGGTCATATAAGAATACCTTCTAAATATGACTAGTAGGAACGAAGAACGTTTTGAAATTTTTCCTTTCCTAATTTTTTTAACAATAAATTTATTATTTAAAAAATAATAAATTTATTGTTATTTTTAATTTTTTTAAATAATAAATTTATCGTTATTTTAATCAAAGATTTATTATTTAATTATAAACTTTGAGAAAAGATTTATAAAAATTTAAGTCTTTGATAATAAATTTATGAAAGATTTGTATTTTATAAGTCCTTTCTTAAAAACCTATAAAATATAAGTCTTTGAGTAGCTAAAGCATTTTTCCAACTAGAATTAAATATCAGTATCTAATCAGAATGGAATTAATTCATGTCTAATTATTATCTAGTTATTTCTAATTTATTATTAGAAATCAGCCAGTCAGTGGAGATAAGACATGTGGGTAGATATCCTGCAGAAGTATTAATGTTTAATAATGTTACTTTATTATGTGAGATGTTACTATTACAATGGCAAAAGCTCGGAGAGAAGATTAATTTCATCTTTAGAATTCAGTAAATTAATTTTCAATACAATAGTTAATTATTATGTATTTAAATAATTGAAAACAACTGCGTATTACTTAAAGTTTAGAATAATTTATTGTTAAGACATAGTTGGCTCATTTTACTAATAACAGAATTAATTCTCCAGTTTTTAATACAAAATATACTTAAATATTTAGAATTAACTCAGGATGCAGATCAACAGTTTCGATTAATACATTTTTTTATTAATAACCAGAAAAAAGAAAATGTATATACAGAGTTTATGTCAATTTCAGCCTGAGATTAGAGAAAGATTATACACTAACTTTGGCATTATAACTGTTTCGAAGAAGATTCAAGTAATTTGCTAGACTAATTTAAATTCGTCATTCGATAAATTTTTCTTGCCTAATACTGAAAATCTAAATTTAAATAAGTCTGTTAAATTTTAATAGTTTCATTAATTTCTACAAAATATTATACAAAAAATTGTTTAAATTTTTATATTTGATATAAGAAGATAATTAGGTAGCAAATATTATATTTATAGTAGATAGTTTTAACTTTTTATAAATGATTATTGTTGAAAGTATTAAATTTGATGATGATAAATTATTATTTTAAAGAATTTATTTGAAATAAAACAAAGACATTATTTTGGTTTGTGTATCAATTTTTAAACATTATGCGTTTATTATTTAGACAAAGGAAACGGGTACTAAAAATCATAAAAACTCACTCAAGATATAATATTCAATTCGATTAAGTATTTCTTTATAAAATTGTCTACATATATGAGTCTTTATTTCTTTTTGTTTATTCAGCATTTTATTACTTTATATTTGGCAATACATTTTTTTTCTGTTAGTAGATAATCACTTGTTTCACTCCGACTTTAATTACCATTTTTAATTTGATTTTTCTTGTATCTATGGAATCTCAAACTTCATATTTTGCTTATGCTGGATTGTAGCAAAAGTTAAGGAAGAAATTTGCCTACGTTTTTTTAGCATTATTTTTCTTTTTTTATTTAGAAGTGCATTTTCGCAATGTTTTCAGAATCGAATGCTATTATTGTTGATATGGATTAATTTTCTTTCATAAAATAATTCTACAAGATTTTTCAATAATTGAAGCAATTTTTCCCACATTTATTCATACTTATTTTATTTCACAATGTTTATACTATATATATATATGTTTATTTTATAAAGTCTAATAATTTTTTGTTCAAAGCTCTATCACGTCTTTTTTCTTTCTGTAAATAGATAACTATTGGTTTCAAATCTTTAAGCAATAATTTTTTATTTGATTTATAATTAACATTATTTATTATAAAATTCCTGCTCTAAAGAAAACAAACTTTTTGTATTATTATAGTTTATATCAAAAGTGCTAGGTAAATCATAATTTTTTATTATTATTTCTAATGTAACCCTGCCGTTGAGCATGAGATTTCTAACAATAATTTCCGTTAGTAAACCTATGAGATATTATTACCCCTTTAAGACGGCCATATCTTCTTGCACCTTAATAATTACTGGAGAATCATCAAGATATTTTCTATAAATCACAGTAAAAAATAAAGCAGCTTCTTTCTATTTCCTTCTGCAAATGGGATATTTTTTTGTCTATTGAGAATCGTTTTCTTACATTTTATGGTTCTTCAATACTTTTAACTGCTAAAATTTTGAATGATTTCGAAATTTGCGTAAGATTTCGAAAATTGCGTAAGAAACAGGATAACCCAAAATAATTTTTGGGTTATAACTATAAATTGATGTATAAAATTTAGAGCAATTTTGCTAATTTCTATTCCTTTTTGAATGAAACTCGTTCAGTGTGTGTCTAATTTTTTAAATATAGGGTGATTAATAATGAATGAAATAAAATGGATTGTACCGCCGAATTCTGCAACTGATTTATTTAGCCGTTACTGTTTAAATCTGAAGCTACAAGCAAATGAGTTTTTATTAACCGCTTAAACAGAACATAAAACGATGGGTGAAGCAATTGCAGGATGTTATATGCTCATATGAGAATTCTTTCACTGGTCACACAGACAGAACATTGTTAAAAGACTACGAAACTTTTTTTTTTCAATGAGCCGAAAATTCTGTCTTGAGAATGCCTTACTGAATGTGCGTTCCTCAACAGTATGGCATGTGCTATGGAGATGTCTAATTCTACTTTCAGACGGTACAGGCTTTAAAACTTTTCGAAGAACAGTTGCATCAATATTTCCTGTGTATAGTTGTAAAAAAAGAGTAGGTGGAGTTTTTTTGGGAGTAGACTTGTATATATGGATATAACGACCTTTCACTTTTATGACAAAATTAATGAATGGCTGTAGAAAATTACGTTTGAGAAAGTTTGGACAGGCTTCCGGTTCTAATATTATTCTATTAATAATATTTAATGACATAAATTGAGTTTTTAATGAAAATATATATGATATATTAATAGTTTGAGCAAAAGAAATTCAAATATTCTAATATGAAAGCTGAGAGAGTCATAAATTTTGAATTTCATTAATTTTAGAGAATCAACTGCCGATTAGAAGAAAAGGATTTTCTTTGATTGGCTAATCCCATTACCTGAATAAATGATATTATCATACATACTGACATTCAGAACTTTGTGCTTATTATATATAGTTGTAAACAGTTGTAAATATAGAGAATGAAGTTTTTCTTGTTCAAAATATGAACCGGTTTATTATATTTCTATGTATTTTCTAGCATTTAATTTATAAATTGCTAATAATATTGCTGAAATTGATTGAAAATATAATTAGTTATGCAATTTAAAGTATTTCCCAGTTGAAACTATTTGTCTATCTTTACAGAATTAAACATTATCTATCCGACAAAAAAATAACCTGCAAAACTTGTACATTAATATTTTTAAAATAAATTATTCAGGATTCATTCTATTTTATATATATAATATGGAAATAGTTTAATTAATGAAATCATCTGGTTTAACAGATATTTTAATTTCTTTGTAAAATCCACAATTTTTTAGCTTATAAATTTTGTTATTAATTGAAAACATTTTAAATCAAAGTGAAACATTTTTTCAAAACATCGATTAAGATTTTTCCATTTTAAAATAAAATATTTATTTAAAAAATCTAAAGTAATAAATGAGAAATTAACTCTTAGACAGTCATAAATATAAGAAAAACTCTCTACTTTTTACCGACAGTGAATCAGAATACAGCCTGTATTTTCGTCAATCGATGCCATGGAATTCAAGAAATGTGTTTGTGCATTCATAAAAAAAAGTCTTCCTGAGAAAAATTATCGAAACAAGCAAAAAATGAAAGCCACATTAGCGGCTAAAATATGAAAGCCGTCGGATGAAATAGCAGCAGCTGTTCTTAGAACGAGCGAAAGTAATTTATCTCGCCAAATGCTTCGCGGCATTTTAATGCGATGGAAATTTTCCTAAGATTGCTTCCCCGACCCTAAAAATTAATGGATTGATTTTATTCACCGTAAGGACAGTTTGGGCCGCTGGAATATTAAGATATGACATGTTTAGAGCTACGGTATATTCCGCTGTGCAATTAAAGTTGAACTAATTACTAATCAGGACGGAATTGGATCATTTTGTAAAACGCCGTGAAAAGTAATGAAGAGGAATTTAGCGATGCAGATTAAGTATTATATCATTTTTCAACTATAAAGTGGTGAAGTTTTTTTGTAGTGGGTAATGTAAAGAAACTTTTAATTATGTCATGTTTGAAAATTTAACAGAAGATTTATTAAAAGGAGTGGATGTACTTAAATAAGAATTGGTAACTTTTGTATAAGAATTCAAATGAAGAAAATTGAAAGAATTTCAAAATGTAACTGTTCTTAGTTCAAACAATAGAAATATTCAAATATTTATGTTATCCAAACATTTGTGACATTCAAATACTTGTAACGTTTAAATATTTGTGACATTCAGATATTTTTAAATTTTTAATATTTAAATATGTATGACATTTTTCTGAAATCCATTTAAAGTTCAATAGTTTATACATTAAAACTTTCCTTTCTAAAAATCGAGATAATGATTTTATGTCATAGATCACATAAACTGAGATTACATGACATGGCGGAATTGATTACCAATTGGAGCTATGTGACGTTAGAGATCAATATCATGCTAAGAAATTGGTTGAAATTACTTTATCTTGAAATATCATCTTTAAGTTGTAATATGGTGAACTAATTAACTATACTTGCTAACATAACTATAATTTCCAAATATCGTCTCTGAATTTTTAGAAAATGAATGATTAGTGGGTTATATGTTACTGAATGGCTGAAGAAACGGAATGGGAAGAAAAATATTATGAGGTTTATTCGTTTGTGAATGGCCATTTTTAAAACTTGATAGCATCATCTACACAGCATTTGCTGTCAAAAGTCGAACTAATTGTTTGAAATATTCATGACCTCGATTATCATGAGCTTCGATCTTCATGATGTAGTCCTAGTTCCTCCGATGTTCCTACATGATGTAGTCCGGAAAAAACATTGTCCTTCAGTTTAAGTTAAGTAAGCAATGGCAAGGACCAACTAGGTCATTTTAACACACCTTCTTTTTATCATGAATTCTTTACTTATAAATTTCCGTAAGTATGCAGGCCCATATAGATGAAAAGTAACAAAATGAGTAAGTTAAATGTGGAATTTCTCTTATATGTGAGGATTTTAGATGAGAAACATAGAGATTATGATTAGTTTTGTACTTATATGTAAAAACTCTATAATTTAAAACCCTACTGTTTTAATGATACAACAGCACCGTATACAAAAGTTCAATATAGTACAGATTGTCAATTAATAATTCGAAGAACTTTGAGCGAAAACATTCTTCCAGGATTGTAATGTCTTATCGTCGGGTACAAGGGGAAACTGATGAATCAGAACAAAGGGTTCGCATCTTACCCATGATTGAGTTCAACATTTTTATTTTGAAAACTAATGAAAGATGTTAATATATCAGAAAAATTAAAATGATACATCACTGAACATATTTTGATTAGAATTTTTCTATAATCATATGCATAAGTAAAAAAATATTCAGTATATGAACCTTTTTCTTTTACAATTAGGTAAACAGATGTTATATTGGCAATTAATCAAAAACACATTTCCCGTACAGTGAATAACATAAATGATAGAATGAATTCTTGAGACGTGACTTACGTAAATAGCTCTTAAAAGAGATCTATAACTATGCAGCATCAAAATTGCTATCTAGCTTAAATTTCATGACAAAACATTCCAACTTCTTTCGCTATTGTATCACACATCCTACAAACATTGTCTTTGATTCAAGCTATATATATATATATATATATAATATAATATAAAAAGTGCGCCTGCTCCTTTACAAATATTAGGCATTTTAGTTTGAATGCAAATAAAGTTTAACTAGTTTTAGTTAATTTATTCTACATAGGCAGTAGTCATTTTTCTGTTGTTGTGTTTTGACTAACGGCACTTTACAAGTTAGCTGTCAGTTATCTGTCAAGGATTTAAGCCGAGTGAGTGTCTCTTGTTTTTTCAGTACCGACAATTAAGACCAAGAAAACGACTTAGCTACTTCATGCGTCATATTCGCTTGCACAACTCCTTTTTACAGGAGGGCACATCCAACACCTCACAGATAGATAATAGAAGAGCAACCATGGCTGAAACAGGATTCGAAACAGGACGCCCTGATCAACGAAAGAAGCGAATCATTTTTTTTTTAAATTACTGTAACTGATCATGTTTTTCAAAGAAGTAAATTATTACAAAAATATTGTGGTATGAAAAATATATTTTATTCACTTGTCTTTTTTTAAATATACAATTATTTAAAATTTCATTTCATTTCAAAGTAGTAGAAAATTATATATTTTACCTTTTAACAAGACAAAACAAAAAAAGAATTTGCTTCATTTCTATTTTTCCTGAAATATTTCCAAAATCAATGAATCATAAAAATCTTTCATAAAACTGTTTTTATTAAAATTTTATTTAATTCATTGGTAGTTAATATATTTTATAACAAAATCGAATGCTCTATTTTATTCTGCATTTTTCATATTCGATTATTTAAATCAGATACTGAGAAACATTAATTCTATGAAATCTTAGTTTTTAATTTTCTTTTCGATTGCTCTTTCATTTAAAATTCTCGAAGCATTTGAAAGCTGATAAAAAATTATATCATATAATATGTATAATTTGCATTAATTACATATAAAAGTCGAAACTAAAGATTGCTCTGCATCCTGGGAAAACTTGTGAAAAAATTAGTCCGTTTCTGAAAAAGAGTGATGAGAAAAGATAGAAAAAATAGTAAGACGTGAAATTAATGGAAGTAATCTGAAAAAGTTAATTATCTTCCAAGTAAATTAAATAAAAAGTGTTTTAAGAAGTTCATGTGATATTTCTATAAAAGTTTCTAAGAAAATGAAGAGGTTTTTCAATGATATTGTTTCAAAACAAAATGAATGCGAAGAAAAAAAATGACTCAAATAAAACAGTGATTAAGCAAATTATTATTTAAATCATACTAAGACTACTAAAAATACTTGGAAACTTTTATTTATTTTAAAATGTCGATGTATTTGAATATTTCATACTGATCAAATGAAATTCCATGTGATCTACTAGTTAAAACTTGCCTTACAGCACATGAGCGCATTTCTTGATTGCAGGTATTCAAATTTCCCATCAAGAGAAAAATGTCGAATTAAGCATTTAGTTTGTTGCTGAATTAATCTTTTCGCTATAAGCCGATTTTAAAATTTTAAGCTGACATCAAATATGAATAAGTATAAGCTATCTTTAAATTTTAAAATCAGATTATAGTGAAGCAGAAAAAAAAAAGATTTTAAGAATGTCATCGATTATTTTGAAAAGATCGGTAGAATTTCAAGGACTATGAGAAGCTAATACAGTAAATTATATTAAAAAAGTACTCGCTTAACAATGATGCCAGAATTGCAGAGTTTACTACGTTAAATATCTGCATCATTTGGAGGAACGAAAACGATTAGAATTTTAAAAGGCTGACCTGTCCATTTTCAGTTTCACTTGGTGTTAAATTACACGTCAAAATATACACTGTACACCACATGTTCCGGAGTCATCTCATTTTACTTTCCTCACATCATATAACTCTTACCATTTTACTAGAATAAATAATTTGTCTTAGATGCAGCAATTCTCAAGTTCCAAAGAAGTGCAACAGTGAAAATAATTATAAATGAACAGGAAGTTATGATAAAAGAAAGCTCGCAATTCGCTTTTATTGGAATGATGGGGTAAATGTAAATAACTGCTTATGGTAGTTATTTTAAAGGAAACACCAAATAAATAAGTTTATATTAATATTCATTTGTCTATAATAAAATAAATCCAGTTAGTTTTTAAATATAATAGTGATTGTTTAGAGAGGATTTTTAATTAGGAAAATATATGTTTTGTATTAAACAACTAATAACAATCGTAAACAATGATCCATATCATTAATTTGAATAAATTCTCGTTCTCTTGTTTAATTATCAATGTTTTTAATTTCTGATCTGTAATTTATATTGAAAATTATTTTCAATTGCTTCACTAAATTTTCTACATAAGCTAAAGTTCACCAGAAGACTGAATCTTAATTCAATAAGATTGTCATTCTACTTAAGCTCATTCAGTAAATTTTTATATTTAGTTTAAATTT
Source organism: Argiope trifasciata (assembly GCA_026543055.1). Lineage (NCBI taxonomy): Eukaryota > Metazoa > Arthropoda > Arachnida > Araneae > Araneidae > Argiope > Argiope trifasciata. Next base: position 1,323,181 of record JAPMOQ010047630.1, on the reverse strand, counting down.
TTATATAAGCTAAATATAAAAATATCAATTATATTATAATAAAATTATTTTAAACGAATTTTGAATATTATTCTCGATAATTTATTAAATTAATGTACATTTTTAAAAAGTTTAAGAATGCTTAAAGCATTGTTTTGCATCACACTTCATTTCTTAATAAACTTGTTATATGTATGGAGAATTGTTTCAATTTCTAACGTTTGGAAAAAAACGCATACATGATTTCATTTCACATCTGGAAATCGAAAAACATACGGCATTCGAACTTTATTTGATTAAGAAAACTGTTTGAGTTAAGCCTGCATCGTAAATTCTCTTTACTCATGGTTTATTTTATTCTTTACAAACTGTCTTTATCCCTAGGCAACGTAAATTTAAAGAATACTTCTAGCTAGAATTAGTGTTTCGAACTATTGTAAAAGAATTCGTGCAAAATTTTACACCGTCCTAGACACGCTATTTTTATTCAAAGTTCCGAAGCTAGCTGTTTTGTGGATTGGCTGAGTTTAAAAGCACGTTTGACTTCTCTCGCACGCCATTTTATTCGATTATTGAAGAAATATCTTGTCAGGTCTTTTGAGTCGCATTTGAATTGGAAGTGAGCTTTGAGTTTAAGAGAAACGAACTGCAGTGGATTAAGATATATCGTCTCGAAATGCTTGTTGTCATGGTTACGAACAATAAGTATTATTCCAGTCAGTTTCGAATGAAAGTGTGAGTAGAAATAAAAGAGTTTTTCTAGTTTCGAAGCGAAATAACTTTTCTTCTCTCTTATTTCTCAGGAAATCAGGTAGTAATGCACAGAAAATTGAAAGAGAGTAAGTTGCACAATATGGCTGAAGAATTAAGGAGTTCTGGGCCAAGTGAAAGACTTAAAATAATAGAAAAAATATTTTTTTTGCTATGCTTTGATTTTACAATTTTTAAACGTATTGGGAAGCATAATATTTTTCTATCATATGCAAATTTCTTAACAATCTAATGACATATATGATAGATGAAATCTGTAGCAGGCAACTTTCAACTTAATTTAACTTAAGAAACTTTTTTACTTTTGTGGGTAGCCCTGTTTTATTTTTTATAGAATTAGCGGTATCTCAACATTGCTGTTACTTAGAAATCTAAATAAATGCAATTTTGGCGGATAACTCTTCTTTTTTAATAAGTTATAGAGTTAGTGGTATTTTTACATTGCTGCGACATAAATTGAGATCAGGGCAATTTTTACAGTTTAGACTGGTTTTATTTGTTATAGATTGATATCTTTACATTGCTGTCATTTAGAAATTTAAATAAATGCAATTTTTGTAGATAACAATGGTTTTATGTGCTTTAGAATTAATGGTAATATTTGTATTATTGTCATAAATTGAGATAAATGTAGTATTTGTAAATAATACTAGTTTCATATTCTATAGACTTAGTCCTCCTAGAATATCCTTACATTACTATCACTTATAATTTGAGACAGATGCAATTTTTTGGTATTTCCAGTTTCCGATCAGAGAACCTTCTGATTTCTTATAGAAAACAGTAGGTAATTTTTCTATTTTTCTTGCGTTCTTTAATGCATTCTGCATTCTCTAAGCGAGTATGTTTGAATAGTGTAAGAAATAATGTTGTCGTCCCACAAAGGTTAAGACAGTCAAAAGGCCTATGTAGTCACCTTAGACCCCCAAATTTCCCCTAGAATGACGTAATATATTAAAGTTTGCATTTCGTTATACATTGAAGAAAACTGAATATGATTTTAGTACTCTTTTTTTCCCTCTAATTGATTTCAAATTTTAGAAAAAAATTAATTTTTGATATGAAGGCTACATATCAAATTTTACTTATCCTTGTAGTAGCGTTTCTTCTTGCGTACATATACGTAAATATAAAACACAAAAAATTTCCTCTATTTAACAGATTTTATCCAAATTTTAATGGAACTGTAACATTCTATTTATAAATCTGTGCACCAAATTTCATCCTCAGTGCATTATTCAATTATTTTTTTCATAAAAACACGGATAAACCGATGGACAATTTTCTCTTCAAATGATTTTCTCATAGTTTTAATCGAAATGTACATTAAAAAAAGATATTAATATAAATCTTTGAATTTTATTTTAAGATTTTAATAAAAGGCTACAAATTTACTTTCATCATTCTTTCTCAATACGTTTTTGAGTTATATGCACAGATCCTTAAAATATGTTTGACACAGAAAAATTTGAAAACATAGAATCGTCAAGACTTTATAATCAAAAGATTATAATACTTTATTTTTGTGCATTTCATATGGTAGAAGTAAAATCCTTATTGGGTTTCATTGTTTCATCTACAATTAAAATTCAGTAATAATTCAATTGATGAAGTGGACGCTTTTTTATTTAGAAAATGAAAATGAATCTTTTGTTATTTTTTAAAAGCATTACAATCACTTTGAAGGAAAAATCGATGAACAGACTCACAATACATTATGTCTTGCTACGAAACTAAAGATTTAAAAGAATGACAATGCTAAAATTTAAAGATATCCTAAGTTTAGGGTTGCGGATCAATCACTTTTAACTGAATAGTTCTTGGATCATCCAACTAAATGAAGGCCAAATTAACGAAACAAAAAGAAATAAATAACTTTATGTATAACACACGAGAAGCCTTTATATTTGTTGTACATACATTTAAATTTCAAAGCAACTTGTCAGTGAAAACAAATACTCACTTTTTGGCTTCGCCTTGCGTTGAAGGAAGCCCTATAATCAAAATGTTGTGATATCTGTGATTTGTTCATGAAACATATAGATTTATCCATTTTTGAAGTGTTTATTACTGGGGATGAAATATGTTCTTTATAGAAAACTTTTACTTAAAAATAGTACGAGAAAGCATAGAAAAAGACAAATCAGTGCACATAACGCACGAAGCTGTTATTCTGTTATAAAGGGTTATTCGATGAGTTGATGACATTGCAAAGGTTCGTCCGTCATGTACGCTTTTTAGGCTTCTTATGTTTGTACTACAGAATATATAGGTTGATAACAAAGCGTTTCCCAAATTACTTAAATTATTATAAAGGTATAATAATTTTATTGAAAATACAATTTACCAAATAATAATAAAAACTGAATTTTAACATATGATTATTTTGATACATTATTAAAGACGATTAGCCAATTTTTTATAAAAAATAGTTATGTCAAAAAATTCCAGTGTAAATGTTTTACCAGCTCAAAGAATGACAAGAAGGTATTCCAATTACAGCTTTAAACTGTTCAAATTTTGGCTGGCATACTAGATGTACCATATTTGTGATCCTAACTTTGAATGAATTAATATATTTAACTCATAAATAAGCAGAGTTGTTTTTAATGCAAACTATCTGTAATTTACGAAACTCCAAAATTGACGTTTAACAGTATAGACAAATTTCAATTCATAAATTCAAATATCATATAGTACCTTCTCCGTCGTTGACGCTATTTTGAGAACCATCATAAAATCTCTGCTTCTGCATTAGTATATAGCACTCTATATTAGTTTCTGCACTCTATTTCTGCATATAAGACAAAAAAATTTAAGAGCACTTTGAATTTTGACTTCGCTGTATAATCCGAAATAAATTTAGAATTTTGAATATCCAAATTATTATATTCTCAATGAAATCGATTTTACTCTCGGCAATTTTTGACTGTTACTCTCATATTAAACGGATGGCGGAACAGATAGAGTTGTTTTTTATTTCGATTAAAATTTGTGCATTTATTCAAGGGCATAGACAGACCAAAATGACAATAGTATTTTTAAAAACTCAAAATCATCCAAAAATGAAGTCTTAAGTCAAAATTTTGAAATATATTTATTTGTGTGTTTTAGGAGCCCCTTTTTTCCTGCTTTCGGTAGTGAAATAAAAATAAATAAATAAAGCATCCTGAGATGAAAGATTGAAAATATTCTTGAAAAATGCAATGTTTTATTGGAATATTTGTATAACATAGTATATGTTATAGATTTCGTAAAATGTCGCAGTCAAATCTTTATTTTATGCATAAAAATTTCAGAAACTCCGATTTTTTTTCTTATTGCCCTCACTCCAAAAACTGCGTCGCTTCGAAGTGGCGAGTTGGTAGAATTTCTGTAGTATCCCATTTCCGAAATATGATTTCAGAATTGTCCTAATATTTATGAGCTTGGTGCACATTAACACGCGTGACTGTCCCTTCTTCCTTTCTTGTATCTAATTAGTTTTCGCTTGCTATCTAATAAGATGCCCCTTCCTTACTATAGCTTAGAGGTAGCAAAGAAAGGACAATTTAATTACAAAGTTGATCAGAATATCATATAAAGGCATCGAACATAAATCTGTCATCATGGACCAAACATAATCAGATTTATATGGCATAGAAATATTAACCAGGTTGTACCACTGCAATTGTTCGCGTCAGCTAGTACGATCCATCTTCACAAAGCAATCTACTGTTTGTTTCAGTAATTTGAGATGATCACTTTTTGACGATTCTATCTCATTAAGGGGAGAGACGCGGAAGGATAAGCCCATTTACGGAATGCTTCGTCACTGTTTGACGAATTTTGCCTCATTAGTTACTGTTTTTTATCACTTTTTTTCACGTGTATATGAATATCGTGTCGTTTCTGACCGAATATTTTAATCCGGCCTGTGAATAATTGGAGTTTATTTTATTGATAAATATAAGCATACTCTCTTTTCGACTATCCTTATTTTGATCATAACGTATGTGCAAAAGCTCACTGGGTTTTAGAATCCGTTATCAAATAGTACCAGCTTTAGTTGAATGGGATGTTTGGATCATATCCAATCGTTTTTCTTTAGATTAAAAAACAGCTATTTTTAAGTACAAAAATAATTTTACCTTTACGAATAATTTTAATTATTATCTTTGGAATTTTTTATTTACTTTTTTATTTTTTAGAAAGGCATAAAATCACAGGCTACATATTCATACAACTGATTGACCCTTTTAATATATTGCTTGTTATCTATTGAACGCAGGAGAGGCAAATATGTAATGAAAACAGACTCTTATTTACTGTAGTTTCTGCCATAAATTTAAATTAATCTTTAAAATGTACAGCTAGAAATTGTTGAAGTTTGATTTCATTGCATTACATTCATCACCATTTATGCCAAACACAAAAGAAGAAAATTTCAGATTCCATATTGCTGGAATTTAGAATAATAATAACAGCCATTAAAGCACGAATCAAATCTCACAAATTTTTATTTTTTCACCATTTCTATAAATTGATTTCTGACATGTGTAATAAAAACATAGAATATTTAAATGATAATAAATGAATATTTGATTGCCAGTAGTTAAACAAGATTTATTATTCAACATTCTACTATCAGAGTTAGTTTTTGAATATTCTTTTCCCCAAGATTTGAGCTAATCTCTGAGACATCTTTTGGAAGATATCACTTCTTTTTAATCACGGATAAAGTGGCACTCTCTCTTGGGGATGAAAAAAAGTGGTTTATTACTTCTCCAGACAAATGCAATCTAGCCCACAACTACGAAACTTCATGAAAAGACGCTAAAACTCTTTCTTATCTATTTAATATGCAGTTCTTTTCTTGCCAAAACTTCTTGGCATAGCTCCAATTTAACTTTTTTACTTAACCTCTAGTTTATTTGTTTGACATGTGAGTGGTGGTTTTTTTATTGCCTTTAATTTATCTAAGTTTTGGAATCTTTAAGATTAGGATTTTTCTTAAACTTATTCTTTGCACTTGCTGGGACATTAGGCAGTATTTTTTAGGAGGAGCTTTTGTTAAAGATGCAATCAAATGCAAATATAATTATAAAAATATCTTATGTCCAGAGGTTTTGATTACATTTGTACATTCATATTACAAATGCTCAAATACTTAGTCTGCCCGAGTATTATAATACTTTAATATAGTAAAATGTATCTGATTTATAATTAATATTGAAAATTGAGGTAACCAAATGTATAATCTATAAGAGCATTATAATGCATATCTTATTTATAATTAATGCAAACAAATGCATAAACTACACGTGTATCATATATATTTTATTTTTAATTAATGTAATCGAATCCATAATTTGCGCGAACATTATAAACTTGACTCCTTTGGCGTCAGTTTCGACGAAATAGAATGATCTTTTTAATTGATCTCTTATTCACAAATCCCCACCCCTCCCACAAAAAGAAACAATTGTTTAATATCCAATTGCGACTACTTTTAAAATTATGCTATTTTAATGTTTTACGACTGTTTTGTGTTAAAGTATATCCTAATGGAATTGAGTCTCATCATAACACAGTGGCATAAAACATTTACGTATCTAATTAGTTAGTTTAGATGCCTAGTCCCAACCTGCATGTAAGAAAGGCCCATTATAGTTTCTCTTTCTTATTTATTATATAAGTTCTTTTGGTATTAGGAAATATTTATTCTGCCTTATTTTTAGGAATAAAGGAAAGTCATTTGATTTAATAATCGATAAAGCAATGAAAACGATTTGAATTTCACAATATAATGCACTATTGAAATTTATGCATACTTGTATCATAAAAATTACAAAAATTAAGGGGAAAAAATGAACGGCAGTTTAAGTGGCATAATTAAAAATTCATTAAAAAAAAAACGGTTGTAAAAATATGCTTTGTGCAAAAGCTACTTTCAGTAGATTCCAAAAAAATATCAAAAACTTCGTTTAATTTTTTTATTTATTAAACTTTCAAATAAATTATCCTCTTGTGTATTGCCCCACTGTTAAAAACCCATATGTACCAAATGTTGCAAATCTAAGTTTAAGATTTGTCCTATAGAACGCCAACACTTACACGTTCTCCCTTGTTATTTGTATGGTTTTATTTATAACTCATGCAGAGAATTAATGCAATCAAAAGCTTTGAAAAACGTCAACAGATGACAAAATACTGCTATATTTATAACAGCAGGGACAAATAATCTTGTTCAATCGCTGTTCGAAAATGTTGTGCAGTTAAGAATCGTTACATTGTGGCAGTTTCTCAAATTTAAAATTCTTGTAAGATAATTTGTTTTCATTTACTTTCTGCCGATTACAAATCCAGTAGATTACAATATGTACAAGACTGAAATATTAGAATATTATTCTAAAGAGATCCCACTCTGTTTTCAAAATTATGTTCCCGAATTAAATGAGGTAACATCCATATATCAGAAATTTTCACGAATTAAGTTCAATTTTCAACGTTGAACGAATAGGAATAATTCTTAAACTGAATACCATTTGCGAAATGCATAATTCTATTCATTCAAATATTGGTTTTAATGTTATCATATTGTCAAAATATGCGTTAGAGGGATATATTATTAAACACTTTGTATTGAATATTATGCTATTAAACAAACTAAGAATTGAATAAATTTCCATGATAACACTCAATTAATTGTCTTTGACCTGTTTCATTTCATTGGCAGATGTTAAGTACAATGATAATTACAATGATTTTCAATAGCACATAATGAGTTTGGAAAGTTAGGGTAAAATACTGGTGTTAATTAATATAATCTTGAAAATATTTTGTGAATATATCATATTCATGAATATGTCATATGCCATTGAATATATTTAGCTAACGTACTACTGCGATCAAAAAGTTTTATAACTTATTTTATTATTTAAGAATGAATACATAGATGCTCTGTTTATTTAGTGTTTCAATCGAAATAACTATCTTATGAGCTTTTTGTTGTTGTTCATTCAAAAATGAAAATGCGCATTCAAGTGACTTTATACGTTGTATTTCTTTCGAATTGGAGAAAAATTACACTTTTAGTAAATTCTTCGCATTACAAATAACCTGGGAGAGTGGTCTTCCCGAAACGTTCATTCATAATCTTCGTTAAAAACTTTAGCCTTCCTCTCGAAATAAAATTGTGGACCTTGAGAATCACCATAATTTTTCTTGTACGACATAAACAGTGAGACGAAATGTATATCTCTATGTTTCAGCTCTTTTATAGAATCTATCGCTCGAATGTGTAATGTGGGGATTTTTTCTTCAACAGATCAAAACCAGCATTTAACGAGAAACTAATATTGTAGTCTCAAGATCATAAAACTATAATTAATTTCGAAAAACCACGAAATCTGAATTTTGTCTGTAGTTTTGAATGCGAATAAATGCAATAACTCAAAAATACTACGACGGAAAAAGACGAATATTAGCGCATCTATCTATCTATCTATCTATCTATCTATCTATCTATCTATCTATC
>JAPMOQ010047630.1:1299199-1314902 GCA_026543055.1 Argiope trifasciata | reverse complement strand
TCTATCTATCTATCTATCTATCTATCTATCTATCTATCTATCTATCTGTCTGTCTGTCTGTCTGTCTGTCTGTCCGTCCGTCCATCCAATTTATATATGTGTGTGTGTGAGAGAGAGAGAGAAAGGATATTTTAAAAGTTAACTTAAACTGGATTAATTTCTTAATTTTTAGCTCAGTTTAGCCCATTTTAACTTCGTTCCAAAAATATTCTTATTTCCTAAATCCGATTTCATGTAATCTACTTAATTAATTATAGGAATGCTTTGTAAAATGCTTAGTCAGTGAATCCCACGATGAAAGTGATTGATAAAAGTTGCTGACCTAAACAGATAGTTTTATAAAAATATCCCTGTGTTTCCCTTGATTTCAAAATCATATGCTCAGAAATCCCCATGAGAAACTCAATACTCTATAAGCACTGCAAATAAGATTTTCTCTATCAAAATAAGTTATTCCATGCCGGGGATAAATGTTCGAAAGATTTTCTTCATTACTCTGTTTTTCGAATTCGAGATTTTGACAAATTCCCATGTTTCAGACTCTATAATTAATGAAAATCAACTATTTGAATTGTATTTGCTAACAAATAGAACAAGACAAAACCCTATTGAGATGAAGCGATGAGATTTTTTCGTGGTCTTAACATCAAATTTATGTTATTTCTGAAAAAATTGGAACGAAACCCTTAACAGGCAGTTTGCCTATCTGTAAGTATAATGTGAGTATAAAAATGAAAGCAACTATGAGACTGAAATTTTTGTTTCAATATTTTCTTTTAAATATATAATTACGTATTATTATGCTTTGGAACAATTCTATAAAATCTGTTTGTTTGTCTGTACATTTGAATGTACTTGAACATGATAACTCAAAAATGCAACTGTTGAGTTAAAGAAGATTTTGAAATTACTTTGCATGTAAAATTGTTGCACTTTGTGAAATTTTAGAGTTAATAGGTGACAATTAAATCGTCCGGAATTTATACTGAACTTTCTTTATTATGTTACGAAATACATCATACTTAACGTAGAAATTAGGTACACAGTCATATTTGCAGAGTATTATGCACTTTGAGGGGTTGTCCTTTCTTTCACTACCTCAACGCTGCTTTATTTTCAATGGACCCAGAAGAGTAATATGATAGGGATTCTAGATTATCTAAGTATACGACTAATTACAGATAGAATTCTTCTGATGGTTAGTATTATAATTTTAGGATAGTAAAGCTTGATTCCATAATACTTATATTCCAATTTATTGATTTCTCTCTTCCCCCTTTCTGTCTCTGTTTATATCTATATTTGAGTATAACATAATATTTTGAGGGTTAGAATGCAATAAAGTCAATATTTTACAGAACTTAGAAATATATCTTCAAATGGCTTTTACAAAATATCTTTTTGTATCGCTTGAAATGTTTTTCTTTATTTTATGAAAAGAATACCAGCAGTGGCCCCGAAAGCACATAGCAAAGTCAGGAGCAATTTCAACCTACACAATGGAAAAAAAGTAATGTGATATCATAAAAGTTAAATATAGAACTGGTAGAACCTTTCTTTTCTCCAGAACTGCAAAAGAATTGAATAAAAGGCAAAATGGCCTGATACAAAATCCATTATCTTTAACTTGGCAGTTAATGCTTTTTACCATTAAGTCCGAATTGTTTTAGTAATCAAATTCAAATTACTCTTTGTCAAATCTTTTTATACTCTTTTTTAACTGAATTACAATCCAAAAACTCATCGATAACATGATATCCAGCTACTTTATTTTGTGATTTATTTTTCTCACCAACAAAATAATTTACATTACTTGATTATATACATGACTCCTCTTTAAAATTTTTTATTACTTGTCACTTAATAAGGAATTAAATGATTCGTCATATCGGCATTCAGAAATAACGCTGATTTCAGATAGTTCACAACTATTCATTTAATAGCTATAAAAAGACGTAAGAGACATGTGTCATAAAAGAGATCCGTAAGAACACTTACAAATAAGCCTGGATATCTTTCCGGCAATATTTTGTTGTCCAATGCTATGTCAACGGTAGAGGTTACGTTGGTTATGACATGAAGATGTCATTACAGGCTGTTCAGTAATATTATTATTCTAGGAGTAGATCAGGGATTTCTTACCCTAGGAGACTTAACTATCTTTCTGCTTTGATGAGATTAAATAGATTGAACAATTGCTATGCAAGAAGCATTCTTTATTGGGCTATCACGAATACGTTGCTGAGAATATTTATAAGTATAGTAAGCCCAGAAGATACTTTCTTTTTATAGCTTTTCAGTAGCTATAGGATTTTATCAAGTAAAATAGAAGCTTTAATATTTAAATTAAACAATACTCAAAGTCGTGATAAAAGCTTTTATTGCATATATAGTATACAAAATTATAGTAAATCGTTTATCTCGTATAATTTTAAAAGCATTCCTATTATATGTAGAAAGAATGCCTATATTATACCTTATGTATTATATTATAGTTAAAATATGGCTATTATATGCACTATCATAAAAAAGAATTAAATTATGAATTGAAGAATTAAGTTAATTGAAGTATTCTATTTTTCTGATTCCAATTTCTTTTACAATGAATTGAAATATTATTCTATTTCCATTAATCAATACTATTTTCCTTTTTTATTTCTTTAAGTTACTTCTTACTGATACAGTATACTGTATCATGTTAATCGTACTTTGAGAAAATTAAATATAATATAATGTGATTTAATCAGACGGTAATATAAATTTTGGAAACATTGAATCTCTGATCTTTTTCCACATTTTCTTAAATTAAAAAAATTACGTTTTATATACGTTTTTACGAATAAAATGTAAATTTCTGTGATATATTAAATGTGTAATTTTCGTTATTTGTATACTTAAAATTAGCTATTGTTTCCAGTTTCTTTCACAATTATAATATCGCTTGCCCTAATTTTAATTGCTATGAAATAAAATTCGAATCATTTTAAACTAAGGTAATAACTACCGCTTTTAATTAAAACGAGTCGTGTTCTCTCTTATACATTAACAATTATTAGATAAAATGCAAAAATGAAATCAAAACATTATTGTAAATTGCAATTAAAACTTCCAATATTTCTTTAATAAGTAAATTGTGTCCTTTAAACACTTCTGTTATTATACCTTTATGATTTAAAAGTACGTTTCTTAAGATTTGTTAATTGTTTCTCGTCCAGAAAATCGTTTACCAGTGAACTGATTTGATATCTTTTAATAATAACAGAATGACGGTTAACAAAAAAGAATAAATGTACCTTGCAATAAAGACGTAATTAATTTTTCATACCGAATACACTCTTACGAAACGGGAACAAGTCATTAAGCCTAATCTATCACAAAATATATTGAAGAAATAATTAAAATATCTCATTAAAGTTGTAATAATTTTACACATCTGTTACTCATGAATTAAAAGGCTTAATCTGATGCAAATTTTTAATTTAGAAGGCATAAATAAATGGATCATGAAAGTTTGTATTTCATTTATTACTAGAACAAGAAATCGACTAACGAAACATAAAATTTTAATCACAAATTCTGTAGCTTGATTTAAAGTAGAAGAGGATTTTGAAAGAGGATCTGCTATCATAATGAACACCATATAAAATTCTTTCAATTGCTATCATATACAAACTTCTGGTTATCGGGAAGATATTTAATTTGTATTTACTAATTTGGATTATAAAATTCAGATGCTTGTTGTTAATTTCTTACGTAGTTCTTATTGTAGTGCATTTTTGGACAGCAAGTATATCACTTCAGCTAAGGAAATTTATGAAAGTATATAGTTATTTAAAGTCCGAATACTGTAGAAAAATAGAATTCAATTTCTAACTGAAATTATTATGTTGTTGCTTATCCCGGCGTGCAATTGACACCTATTCAAACCAAGACAAGAGATTGGGGAAAGCGTGGTGCCGTAACTTCTGAGTGTAAAGACCCCTGATCACCTGAAGACAGAAATCTGACTTTGTTTCATATGAAGATGGTGCTCACATACTCGGTTGCACAACCCCTTTTTACAGAAGGGAGAGGGATCTCTTTCACACACCTCAAACATAGATCAATGGACAATGAATAATCATGCCCGAATTTGGACTTGTGCCCGGGATGCCCAGATCATGGGGAAGACGTGCTACCCCTAGGCTAGGACGCGAGCCCCAAATTATTGTAGAATGATAATATCTTACGTCTGATGATTTTGAGTGTAGTTTGCTAATATTTTACAAATTTATCTTAATTTTACTATAGTGAAAACATAGATGTATGAAATGTGTTTAATATTGTCTTAGCGCCCATGGTTTTGGATAAATACAATAACGAAAAAATAATAATAATAAAAGTATTATTGAAAAAACATTTAAAATTAGTTTTTAAAGGTTGGTTAAAAACTGAGAAAAGATTGCAGCGATATAAAATTGGTATTATTTAAAATCTTTTGTGGGGTAGTGTCAACACTTTTTTGTGCAATAAAGTGATGCTCTTTAAGAGAAACATTAAAATTTCCATTAATATTTATTGAATAATGTATTAAAAGTTTGTCAAATTCTTTTTAAATGAATATTTTCTACCCAAAATTATCTGCTTAATATCTCCTAACGGCATGGAGAATTTTTTAAATCATTTTGTGTGCCATCATTTAATTCCAATTATATTCCAGCCTATGAATGTCATCATGTTTAAACTTCCATATCTATTGATCTAAACTGCAAATATTATCTTCAAAAATAATAACCTATTTCTTTCAGTTGAATTTCTTTATTAAAGATAAGAAACTGTGGATTTAAGAGATGGCGAAGTACGAACCAAAAAAAATCAATGTAATTTAACAAATGCATATTAAAATGAAATATCAATCTCCTTGTTTTGGTCATGAAAGGTTAGAACTTTTTCCAAGTAACAAATAAAATTTCTGTTGGCTTTTAATTATCTTTCGAAACTCTCACCAACATTTCCCCCTAAAGAAATTTATTTCCAAGCAAATCTTTTTTGATTTTCATCAATAGTTTTTTAATCTAGATTATCTTTCATGAAAATACGAGCCAGTTGTTTCAAAAATTAAATTTTGTTTTCGTATGTTAAGAGAATTCTTAAAACACCCGTGGGTGGAATTACTTTCAACACTGAATCAGGAAATGCAAATAAATGGTGCTTCTTATATGTAAAAAAGAATTTATAGCAGGTCTTTAAAGGAAATAAAATAAGGTAAATTTTGTATAAAAATTTCAAGAGCAGCATGTAAATTTGTAATGATCTCTCTAAATTTAAATTGATACTAAACAATTTCCAAAGTTTTATCTTAATTTAACCTCTAATTTTAAAATGGTGTCTTATTTTCTGACCCAATTCTACCTTTATTTATTTAATTAATACCTCAGAAGTTCTGTAAAAATGCATGAATCAACGTTTCTCATGTTCCTAGTGAAAGGATAAAAATATTTCAAATTAAAGAAATTCTTTTAAATGATATCTATTTTTCTCTTATTTAAATCGACAAGTATAAAGAAATACCTATCAGAATCTCATGGTATTTAAACATCGGAGAAAATATTACCTGCTCTTTCTTGATTTTCGCACTTGTGTCTTCTTGTAGATTAATCTCGTTGCTTCTTGCTTGCACATAGATTATGCCTCTCGGAATGAAATAGAAACGAAATTTTAAAATTTTAAATGTCTTTTCTTGCTTTGGCCTCGAATTTGTTAAAAAGTGTTACGTTTTTTATACATACATATGTGTATATATGTAATTATATCTTTTAATCTGGTTAAAATTCTGGTTAATTTCATTTTTTTATCATAAATAAATCCGAATTACTTTATCGAAAACTTTTTGTTCTTTCCTAATCCAAATATCATTTATTTATTTAATTAACTCTAATACGCGCTTTAAAAATGAAGGGATATACAGATCTCATAGTGTCAGTACAGGAATAAAAGTCCTTAACGGTCCCAATGGCATATAATATATCTTTTCCTGAAATGAAATCTCTATATGAATCTCTCAGCAAAAGCGCAGGGCTGCGATGACCTGGTGGTAAGGTCCCGACTTCGTAAATGAAGGGTTTCAGGTACGATACCCGATTTCACCGAAGAACCGTCGTGTAAGGGGGTTCTCTTGTATGTTAAATCTGTCCGATTAATTAGTCTCTCATTAGTGTGGCGTGAAGAGGGGGTACCAGCGCAGCTGTCTTCTTCGTCATCTGCCCGTGGTTCAAAATGACGAGGTCCGTCCAGAAATAATCCTAGTGTAGTTTTACAACTGGTCATTAATATAACTAAACTAAACTCGGTAAGAGTGCTGATGGAAAAAACACTTGTCCCAGAGTTTATATATATATATATATATAATGATATCTTAATATCAAATTTAAATCCAAAAGTTTTATCTTAATTTAGCCCATAGTAACTTCATTCTGAAATATTCTCTTATTTCCTAATCCTATTTCACTTTATTTACTTAATTAATTCAAGAGAAGTTTAGAAAAATTGCAGAATCGGCTAGCAGCCGACTTTCACATGCTCCGCTTTAAGGGCTAGAAAAATGTCCTATAAGCAAATTAAAAAAAAAAAGATCCCTGTGTTTCCCCATTTTTAAGTTGACACATGCAGAAATCGCTATGAGACTCTTAATAATATATTAACACTGTAAACAATATTTTCCTTATTGAAATATGGTATAAAACATAAGGGAAAATTAATTTCCTTCCTTTTTCGCCATGTCTGCTTATCGGCGCCGCTGATAAATAAATTTTGTCCATTCCCGGTGATGGAATAAAGTGAGCTTTAAGATGAAAAATCTTCAATGGTTTTCGAATCTGTCATCTGCTTTCAAAAATTTAATCATCACACACACACACACATACACGAACCTGAAATTCCATATCTGTCTGTCTGAGATTCTATGTCTACCTAGCTATCTATCTACCATCGGGCACAAATCCTATATACATTTTTTTAGAAATGGAATTAGCTACGCATAATTAAATAAACTTTAATTCAGTCTTTTAACCCTTTCAGATGATTCGAATTATTTTTCCCATTTCAAATACAATTCTTGACATTTTTCTTTTAGAACTATTTTGTATTATTCCGTATTAAAAATTCAAGCTAGAAATAGATACCATTATATCATTAACATTTGCCTTTTTTGCAACCATTTTTTATAATTATTTTGCTCTAAATTTCGTGAAGCATCATATTTTGCATAGAAAATTTATTGCATGCATTTTCTTTAATGTCATGACGTGTTATTCTTCGCAAACTATAAATATTTACATAATTTGAGGATTCGAATGCATTTACTAACACGACTAAGCGGCAAGTGTTCCGTAAGTTCCAATTTTGTTGAAACAACGACTACAGCTAAATTTTACAAAAAAGAACTAAAATAAATGAGAAAGTGAAAGCAATGATTTCGAGAAGAATAAGGAAAATGCTGGAGTAAGTGTAACGTTTTGCATTTAGTTCTGAACTCCAATTACTTAAAATTGCAAGAGTTGCCTAGGAACAAAAATTAAAATTTCCTCCACGACATCACTTGTTCAAAATTTCTTTCACGATGCTCATTTACTCCTTTTTTCATACGTTTTTCTTTTGTTTTAGTCACTAAACTTTTCACCTTTAAGTGTTTTTAGTGGATAGAATAGCTTAACAGTTTATAAGTAAATGGGGACATTGAAAAAAAAACCCATTTCCAAACGCACACGTAATTAAATCATAATTATGAACTTTTTAAGATATGTTTTTAATGTACACTAATAAAACGTATCAGATAAACAAAAATCTCTTTTTAAAAAATTCACATTTCTCTACAAACAAAATAGACTTATAAAAAGAGTAGAAATCGAATAATAATAATTGCAAATTTTACAAAAAACACAGATGTCGATTAATATATCTTATGTAAGCATAAAATCTATGATTAAATAAAAAAAGAACGAGTCGTACGTAAGTAGCCATGGTGTTTCAGAAATTGAAAGAATGAGCATGAGTAATACATCAGAAGCTGAACTACTAAATTCGGTATATGTATAATTTGATACAGATTTGTAGAAAGTGTATATGAAGAAGATATTTAAAAAAAACTTAATTGATTAAAAATAAAGCATTTTTTAAGTAAAGTAACATTTTGTTATTTTTCGAAAAAATTTTCGAAAATGTTATGTTACAGAAACAGCTGTATTTTACAGAATACAGCTATTTCTGTATTACATGTTATTTCTGTATTAAATGTTATATTGCAGAAATAGCTCTGCTGTCAACCTTATTAAATTAATTACGTCCAATTGTATCTTTTGGAATTTGCAATCGTTGGGGAACTTTTAGCCATCATTAATTTTCACTCTTTGTTATTTGTGAATATTTATATTATCCCATAAGCTAACTATGAGAATAAAAAAAATATAAATATTTAATTGAAAATTAAGTTTATAAAATATGAACCACATAGGGGTAACGCTTCTTCCCCGTAATTTGTGCGTCTTGCTCTGGCATAGTTATTCTTCCTCTATTCTCTCTGTGAGATGTGTGAATATGCCCTCTTGTAAAAAGAGGATTGTGCAAGCGAATAAGTGATTGTTGTACTCTTGGCCCTAATTTGCGCTACTAAAACAAGACACATACTCTTCGGCTTAATTCGCTGCCTTCGTAATAGAAGGCTTGTCCAATGGCAAGAAACAACAACATAAAATATGAAAAAAGTGTTTTATCATCAAGAACACATGTGAAAATTATTTAAAAACTAGAAAGTTAGGGAAAAATTAATTACATTATTCCATGTTAACAAGCATGAAATAAATTAAATAAACCCCAAAGTCTTGATATCATAGATTTGAAATTATCATAATAGAAGAAACCTTCATCAACAAAGTAGTTACTATCTGTCTTGTGTAAACTTCAATAAACCAGTATATATCATTATAATGGCCAGACAATCCTAACATGCCATTTTAATGACAGAAATCATTACGGATATTCACGGTTTCAACAACTATTTAGAGAGGAAATGATGGAGCGTCTCTTGATGGAACTACTTCCTGGAAGACCGGAATAGAAGTCTTGAGGACAATAATCCTTCGATGAATCGGCAAATTATGATAAACCTAGGGGTTGACGGCACGTCGTTACTCGGAAGACTCAATGAGAAATGAATCTACATCTTCTCGAATTATTAACTGCGTACCTCTTCCTCAATCTAGAGGGCATTTAATATGCACAGATACGGATCAGAAGCCATATTTGGGTGATAGTGTCTAAATTATATTTAAGGGGGTGGTAACAATCAAGTCCTCAGATATTTTGTAACCACTGAGGGTTCACTTATTATTGTTTCTCTGTGTTATTATGGGTATGTTTTTTCGTATATTCAGAATGCAAATAAAAATTATAGTAATTGTTTCAAATTTGAAATTTCAATTTTTAATTAATCATAATGCAATAGATTTCCTTGTGTCTAGATGTCCATTTAGTAGGTTTTTCTAAATCCAAATGAATTTTCAGAAATTATGCTTTATTTTTTGACAATTTGTCTGAGCAAAACTATGAGTCATAAACAAATTATATAAAAAGAAATCTCATACCTGGTCACTAAATCATAACTGTGCGGTGGAATGTAGATTATTATGTTCTGTGCAGGAAGTAAATTATGTTCTGTACAGGACGGGATTTCAGGAACCTTTCTTTAAAAATCCCATTCACACATTGAACCAACACAAAGACAAGACAAAACATTCACGCACGCAGCCTAACAGTACAGTATCACATCTCATTTTAATTATACTTTAATGTGCAATGCATTATGGGATGGCATATGGAATAACTTAATCAGACATTGCCATCTAATATCCAAAAGAGTAGATAAAACTGCAACAATTGTAAGTTTCTATTCTCATTTTTGGTAAATCCGTTAGCAGGAAATCTGTCCTTCCCTACTCTGGATGCTTGTGGATTTGATAACTGGACAACAGAAAGAAAATATGATAAATGAAATTTGGCATG
Organism: Argiope trifasciata; assembly: GCA_026543055.1. Taxonomy (NCBI): domain Eukaryota; kingdom Metazoa; phylum Arthropoda; class Arachnida; order Araneae; family Araneidae; genus Argiope; species Argiope trifasciata. Next base: position 1,304,867 of record JAPMOQ010047630.1, on the reverse strand, counting down.
TCGTGTCATTTCTAGAATTACAGAGCAGTACCAAATATTTGATCAAATCCATCAACGGATTACTTGCCTTTGAATTAATTTTTTTCTCGAAAATATTAACATAGTAAATCTCAAACACAATAAGTTATTTAGGTGTCTTTTAACATAAAATTGTAAATATGTACATAAATTTGTGCAAAACCTTCTCAAAACGTGAAGTGTTTGTCTTTGTGCATAAGATAGATAGTGACGTTATTTGATGCATGATTTGTACATCAAAATTTTAGGTCTCAATCAAATTTTGAATTATAAGACTACCAGTAGAAATATTTTAGAAAAAATATACATTAAAATTAGTAATACATTTATGTTTTATTCTTCTAATTTTTGAGAGAAATACACATGTGACATACACGGTAATGATTGCACAACGGGATTTCTTTCCTTATGATTTCTTCTATTGTATAATTTTCTTGTCTATTAGAATCATGACTTTGTTTTATTACTTTCTTCTTGTGAACCTGCAAATCCCGCTTTCTGAAAGCATTTTTCAATTGTATTTTTAGAAATATAATCTGAAAATTGCGTTAACACAATATAGGGCAACCGAAATATTAGTTTTGTGTCTTCCCTGCGTAATTTCCTGCAACAATCCTATAATTTTTCTTATAAGCAACTTTTTGTAACTAGTCTTTAAGGGACAAATAATACCAAATTCAGAGGTGGAAGTACATTTGTGCAGATTTCAGAGATACGCATGACCGACTCTTTTTAAATTGCGAATTAAAGAAGGATTTGAAGAACCCTGATAAGTGCACAAAAGTAAATTTCCTGTTCTTTCAAAAACAATCATGTTTTACTCTTTATAAAAACATTTTCTGAAAATTAAATCATTGGCCAAGGAAAATATAATACATTGATTTTTATTTCACTATTTAAAAATGTGCATAAAAGGGCTTAACACCAAATAATAATAATAATATTGTTCAGTTAAAATTCATAACTTAGTCATAGTAGGGCAAATAAAATGTGATTTGCGTATTTGAAGTAAAAACTGAAGGCTTATTATAAAATTTCTATTGGCTTTTGTTTGCACTATGCTTCAACAATTCGTGTTTCAAAAACATAAATACTTTGGTTATTATACTGTTTTTTTTGTTTTAAAAAGTATATTTGAAAAATAAAGATTAAGAAAAGTAAATAAATAAATAAATATGGACAGATAAATATTTTGACAGAGAATTAAATCCTTTTAGTTTATTAAACGAATTGAAAGTTTTTCATCATTCCCTTTCAGAAGGCTCAGGAGACAAGAAGACTGATGTAAAAAAACGTGACAAAATATTATTTAACCAAGCAAAATAATGCAGAAATCCAATCGTATTATTTTAGTGTTCTCGTATTTAATAAAAAAATGGAAATCCTATTACCTTTTAACAAACAAAAGATTTCTATTCATTAATGAAAAGTAGTTTTTACGGTATTTAAGTAAACAGAAGTACTAGACTTTTATTTAATTTCAGTCAGAATAGTAGATTAAAACAAATTCAATAGAATTTAAAAATGAAACAATTTTTAAGAAATTAAGAACTTATATTTATTTAAAAAATATTTCTATATTCCAGAATTTTTTAGGCGAAATAATTCTGGGCATTGTAAAATAACGTGGAGAAATATTCATGCGAACGAGCAGTGACCCAAATTCCTTATTCAAGATTTTAATGAAATATTTTTTTCAGTTTTAATTATATTAATATTCGGTTCGGAAGACGCACGAAAGTGGTTTTAAGATGCTTCTTGTAATTCTGAATCACTGACAAACAACAAGAACGACACCTGTATTGGCATCCGATTCTCTAAGCTTCTGCACCAGCAAGAGGGCGTTCGAGATAGATTGCCCAAAACCCGCAGACGCCGAGAATCTTTTGAGGAATAGGCCGCGAATTTCGAGTCATTTCGTCTCAAAGCCGAGACTTTACCATTTAGTGCATTAGGATCCTAAAGGAAGAGTGAGAGACCGACAAATTTGTCACATGATTTTATATCCTTTACTTATAACATTATTATTTTCCCTTTTAAGAAGCTTAAAATCAAGTCCATACTACAAAATACGTCTCCAACTCTCCTGAATCAGAAAAAGAAAAAAGATTTTGAATTATGGATGTGAGTTATTCTATAAAATGATATGGAACAGAAATAATTAGACTATGAATTTTGGTGTGTGGCCTGAAAATCTAAATTTTCTATCTGCTTTACATTTTAGAAGAAATGTGTCAACATGATATTGCTATTTCCTCTCTGTATATAGATGGGTTTGCTTAGTTTAGTTATATTAACTTCTAGTTTAAAGCAACACGAGGACTATTTTGGCACGGTCCTCGTGATTTTGAACCATCGTCTGATGACGACACCTGAACTTTCATCCCTCTCTTCTCACCACACCACACCAGCGGGAGGACGTTTGGCCCGACAGATTTAACGTCCAACAGACCCTTTCACACGACGGTTCTTCGGTGGAATCGATGTGTATAGATGGGAGAAATTGTTTATAATCGGTTTATTTTGATATGCATCAAATCTAGGATCCAATCGAATAAAGAGAAAATGTTCACAAAGTGTATTCGATTTTCTTACTATACCAACCTTATATCACCTATCTATATCTCTTAACCCACCAGGGGAAGTGCTTCAGAAATTAGGATAAGAAGCTCTTGTTATGGCGGTATGTTAGCACCTTAGTGGGTACATAAATAGTGGGATGCGGGCGGCTACTTCCTATCATCGATAGGACGTACTTTCCACAGATAGTGTTGTTCCCCGGCCATTGAGGGCTTTTTCGATTCAACCATAGTTCCCGCCAGTATTGCTGTCGCTGTTGTCCGGTCATTCAGATTTTATGCATTCGATCTGGTAGGAGTAGTCGGTTATGATTACTATTCCACGAAGCTAAACATAAAATGTTTTGCGTTGACCAAATTCCAGAATATTGAAGGAGTATAATAACCCAACTGGATTTCATGATTAAAATGTTACTAATCCTTATTACAAATGATATGGATTTTCTTGATTCTCTTGTTTAAAATCACATGCGCAAAAATATAGTTTTTTTTATTTAAAACTATTCTTAAGTAAGGTTTATGAATAGTGTTAAATTAAAAAATATATATATTAAATGTTTTCATAATTAATTCAAAGGTTATATATATTTCATTAAGGTACATTTGAAATACCTAACTCGTTTATGAAGGCCAAAAAATCTTATTGATTTTTGCTTTAATAATTTTCTGCAATTTTTTAAATATCTAAAATGAATCAGACTTATAATACTTCACTCTAAGCTAATTATACATCCATAAAATGTTTCAAAGGTATTGAAACACGTTATTAAAGAAAATAAAAAGAAATTTAAACCTCAAATATGCTTTTGTTTAGATAATTAAAGTTAACGAATTCAGAAATTCTTTGCAGTAAATTACATTTCCACTCTTTCTAATTTTGAATTTATATATTTCTGACATTCTGGTTTCTCAACTTTTTCTGCGTGTTGTTTTTGGTATTTGTTGTGTCTACGTATTGTCTGTCTAAATTAAAAGTGCTTCTGTTTGAAAGCATTATACTTTGTTATAAATTTCATCTACAATAATATTCATTTAAAAACAAATTTGTGTTTAAACCAGAAATTAAACTATTTCTGCGCAGACTGAGCTTATTTAAAGCATATTAAACTTCACTATTTTATAAGTCACTATTAACTTATTATCAGGAATTCCTCTCATAAATTTCCTAGGATACGCTTAGATTCAATGAAAATTTTTAAAGTAGTTAAATATCTTATCTCTTATGTTCCGTAATCATCAGTCAAATTTGGTGTTTCTATAAGTGTTTTAATTGCAGGGTTAACAAATTTATTTTCAACAACTCACTCCCTGTCTTTAATTACAGAAATTGCGTTTAACATGCTGCATAATTCATGAGGAAAATTTATTGATGCTGTCTAGTATAGTCAAAATGATTATTTACATTTCTATGAACAACTGGCAAATTAATTAATTATTTTAAAAAATTCATGCATTTTAATAAATACTCTCAGTGAAGTATGAAAAGCTTATGTATAAAAAATACGAAAAGGCAAAAATGAGACAATACATATTCATAATAATTATTAAAATTTAAATATTTAAAACAAAATATAAATTTTCGATTTTTTAAAGACGCGTATGTGATTTGTGGTGGTAATATCATAAGCCACATAACATCTACAGAACAAGAGCAATTGCTTTTGTCTAATGGTTATGTTACGAGGCTTCCGAAGCAAAGGTTCCGAGTTCTATTCCGAGCAAACACCACCAACCACTTTGGTGACCTCGGACTACGAAACTTAAAAAAACCACAACCTTTGTTGCACCCTCTACCGGTAGCAAAAGTCACCATAATGAACGTTTGTCGCCCACCATAACACTTGGCGTGATAAAAACGTTCGTTGTCCACCAAAAACACTTGGTGCGATAACATCATTCATCTCACCTCCAATTTACTGGAGCGGGAGTAATGTGGTGGTAACTTCATAAGCCACACAACACCTACGGGACAAGAAGTATTGCTTTTGCTTAGTGGTTATGTTACGAGGCTTCTGACCCAAATGTCCCGAGTTCTATTCCGATTCAATACCACCTATCACAGATTTTAATAAAATTGTGAATAATTGTTTTTGGTAATATATTAGGTAATAATTTTGTCTTACCTATTTAATTATTTTTAATTCTATTTTAGCTTTTCAATTAAATTCATTGAAATATTTAAGAAATAAGCAGAAAAGCAAATGGTTAATTTTTAAATCTTGAGAATAAAATATATGTCACATTTTGAGGAATTTAAAAATTATAATCTCATTTTTGAATTGCTTTATGGCTGTTTCATGTATATGTTATTCAAACATGTATATGCTACCGTTAAATTATGAAATCAGTTATTTTATAGAATACCTAGTTATTCCATAAAATAACTTATCGTGTGCCTTAAAGTGTGTTATATGTTATTAATTTGACGCGTTAAGTAGTTATATCATAGAATAACGATCTGCAGCCCGTTAAAGTGTAAAATAATCTATATCATGTATCTCGCTTTTTAGCAAAAGGTACACTAAAAAAGGTTTAGTAAAAGGTTTTTAGTAAACTCTAATTTCGAATTCAAATAAAAATAATTTTTGAAGGACGGCAAAAATACCAAAGTATAATATAACGAGAATACTTTTTCGCCATACTCTCAAAATATTCGTAAAAAATGTTCCTGTAAAACCCAGTGTGTCAACAAAAAATGCTTTTATTTTAGAAATAATGTTCTTTGTAATTTCAAGTGTCATTTTAGTAATCTTTGTGTAACAAATAATTTAATGGTACGTTTTCATAAATACCATTTACACGCTGCATAAATTAGAAAAATTGCCTTTTTTTCATCTTATATTTCTATCATTAGTTTATTTATAGAATACATAGTTATTTCATTTTAGATAAATTGTCTATTTTACGCTTTAACTGTGTCTCATTAGTTATTTTATAGAATATCTAGTTATTTTATGAAATAACTAGTTAAAGTGTCAAATTAATAACATATTGCATACTTTAACGGACATGATCAGTTATTTCATGGAATAACTAGGTATTCTATGAAAAAACTGCATTTTATACTTTAA